>JAIGNY010003803.1:607500-1017500 GCA_020152595.1 Chiridota heheva
CAAATAAATCATTAACATATGATACAATTAATACAGTATTACTGTCGATTCTAATGAATGAATTGTTGTAAATTATTTCCTCGCCTACATTCTGTACAGGAGCACGGTAAGAAAAACTGGACCAGGCGATGCAAACATCCCTCACAAAAGAGTTCCTAATAAAATATCATTGTGATAGTAATTACATGAAAATAGCAGAGAACCGCCATAATTCTTTAGGTAAAGGTCAAAGAAAAGTTTCCAAGGTGCTACATCGTTTGAAAGATATCTCTTAACCCAAGTGCATTTAAAACTATGTATAAAGCTCAATAAATGCGTGGCAATCAGACCACCAAGAGGAATAGTATTAATCAAAGCAATACGTTTAATCTGATCATTCTTACCACACCAAATAAACCGAAAAATAACGTAAGCAAGATTCTTGAAGAAAGACTAAGAGGGAGTTTTGAGAACTTTAAAAAGGAGTACTAACTGAGATAAACCTAAAAATTTAACGATTGTTACCCTACCAATGAGGGTTAGATCTACTGGGACCAAAGACGAAGAAGACGCTTTAACCACGAAAGTTTGATAGTGCAATTAGAACTGAAAAGATTATCTCTATGATCAAAAGTGATACCTAACATGGTAATTGGCTCTAGTGTTGAATTCAAACCGCAAGAATTTGTAAAACAGGGGTGGTGACCGTAGTGGGAATATAGAAGACTTGTTCTTATTAACCTTCAAACCGGAAGCTGCATCAAAAACCTGAAACATCTCATTTACATTATTACAAGACTACCATCCAAACAATGGTGGTGTCGTCAGCGTACTGCGTAATCTTTGTCTCAGTGCCTGAAATAGTAATACCTTTAATCCTGGGGTTTACATGAATAGTGAGGGCTAAAATTCCTGCACAAATTAAAAATAGATAAAGGCTGAGGGGGCAGCCTTGGCGGACCCCTTGTGAAATGTGAAAATCAACACTAGTAAAAATCATTATTAATAACTCTGCCCACGCATCCAAAAATAATTGTTTTAATCCACCTCTTAAACATATTACCAAAGTGAAAAAGGTCGAGATATAAAAATGAACCCTAATCTAATCTTTCAAAGGCTTTCTTAAAATCAACGAGTAATAATAAACCACTTTTACCAGTATTAGAGCAGTGCTCGATTAAATCTTAAACAAAACAGATATTCTCACCGATCAAAAGGTTTTTGATAAAACCAGTCTGACAAGGACTAATAATATCAGAAAAAATTGGTTTAATTCTACTGGCGAGGGCCTTAGTGCATAATTTATAATCACCATTAAGCAATGAAATAGGGCCATAATTCTTAACATAATTCAAATCTGGCTTCGGAAGTAAAGTAATAATAGAGCGTCTTTGTTCCACAGATAAAGAGCCATGATTAAAAGAATAGTTTAATGCGTTCGTAACATTCCTACCAGTGAGTGGCCAGAAGTATTTATAAAAGTAAATAGAAATACCGTCGCTGCCAGGTGATTTACCATTAGGCATAGAATCCAAAGCAAAAGGATTAAGCTTCAATCCAAAGCTTTTTTAATTCATCAATAGTAAAATAACCTCCACAATCTGCAGCCTTCTCTGGGTCTAACTTCCTAGCATTATGCAACTGATCAAAAATTTGAATGTTAATAAGATGTCACTAGAATAAAGAGATGAATAAAACTTATGAAGTTCATTTAAAATACCAGGGCTAATTATAGGAGAAAGACCCTCATGATTAATTAAGGAACGAATGACATTATGATTACTATTGCGCTTCTCCAGAATGATAAAATACTTAGTATTCTCCTCCCCCTTCCCTTCCTCTGCTCTACCCACCTTGCCCTTGATTTAACAATAGTACCTTCTAATTTATAATCGTATAAACGCTCGAGATCATCACGAGAATGCTTATGTAAAATCAAGACTTCAGGAGAGAGAGGATAACAAATACGCATACTCTTAATCGGATATATTCTTTAAAAGATCACCACGCTAATACTTGCGCGTGCGCTTTGCCTTAGCTTTGAAAAAAGTGATGGTCTCGGCTTAATTTTAAATATCAAAAAATCCCAATTACTCAAAGGAGAATGACATACATTACCAATTTTAATAACAATGTGTTGGTCATATGCTTAATATATACAAAATCTTTCTGCAAAGAAATATTAAATTTCCATCAACTTGGCCCTCTACGCTCAGGAAAGAAGCTTAATATTAAAGAAACAATAGAATGATCTGATTGGAGGCTAGGGTGAAATACAAATTAAGATTAGGGGCGGCTAAATGTTTTGAAATTAAAAAGAAGTCGAGGCGACAAAAATACCTGGTGTAACGTTAGACGTTTAGGAGAAATACTTCTTAAAATGGTTTCTCTCTCTCCAAATATCAATAACATTATAGAAATTCATTCAATCTAAACAATTAGAATTCGTACGAGGATTACCGCCTTTCTTATCCAAATCTAAATTTAAAACAAACTTAAAATCATCACCGATAAATTATCACAAATAAAAGCGTTTTTAAGTTAGGGGAAAGGGTGTCAAAAATATTAGGCGTGTCGGGGTTAGGTGCATAGATATTACCCAGAGCAGGGTTTTTCAAGAATTTTTTTGTAATGTCAAGCATAACATATCTCCCTCGATATCAATACTAGAAAGGACCAAAACATTCAACCTTGGATTAAAAAGAACAGCAACCCCCCTGCTCGTAGAAGTCCTGTGAGGAAAGAACCCCCAACCACCCCATTCGTTAGCTTAGTAAGTTTTAATGTTACCAGTATGGGTCTCTTGAATAAAATAAACGTATTGATTTAAATGTGGAGAAAAGCAAAAATCTTTCTTCTCTTGCTATTACGCTTGATACCTCGAGCATTGTAAGTACAAAATCTTAAATCAGCCATGATGGATAGAAAGATAATAAACTAGGGTAAACAGATGCAAGGATTTCAGGAATTCGAGGGCTTCTTCCCCTAAAAAATCATAGCCCCTCCCCTCAAAAAAAAAAAAAATCATGAATTTTAAGAAAATCTTCTTCAATTTTCGAGAAACTCCTTCATTTTGGGGGAAATTTCCTTCATTTTCGTGAAATCAAAGAGCTTGAAGCTTTTTGGGGAAATCTTCAAATTCCGGAAAATTTTCTTCAATTTCCAGGAAAATTCTTCACTAACCAGTAAAGCAAGCTGTCAATTCGAGAAATTCTCAGGAGAGATTTCATGTTAATAATTGAAATAAAGCATGTATGCAACCGGCAAATAGAACCCTTTCATGGGCTCTAACTCCTACGCCTCTGTCCTCCCTAATCTAAAAACGGCATTCAGTGTTTTTTTGTTTTTTTTTAAGGGAGGGGGGGGGGGAAGATTAAGCCCCACAAAAACGAAAAGCTAGACACAACCCTTAAAGAAAGAGAACAAAGTTATGTACGTTTTAATTTGTTCATTATAAAACAGAATAGATACAATAAATAAAGACGATCTGCAACTTGGTTTTCCTGAAATAAAATCTATCCACGCCGAATTTGACAGGTTGCGAGATTACACTGTACGTGCGTGATAGACGCTAACATTTCCTTAACCTCTTAACTTAGCTCTTTAAATTTTAGAACCGCATCCGATGTAGTCAACATTCCGACCGTATTATATGCTATCGACGACGAGTGATTACACAATTACAATGACGGGGTCGTCGCCTGCGTATTCGGTTATGATAGTAACAATGCTATCACGAAACGTTTAATACGACCCGGACGAGAACACAGGTACGACGTACGGACAGACATAACATCGACAACCAAGTCAATGTCCACGGCCTTTGATAACCAGTTGTGGTGCACTGGTAGACAAAGAGAGAGAGAGTTGAACACACAATTACAATGACGGGGTCGTCGCCTGCGTATTCGGTTATGATAGTACAAATGCTATCACGAAACGCTTAATACGACCCGGACGAGAACACAGGTACGACGTACGGACAGACATAACATCGACAACCAAGTCAATGTCCACGGCCTTTGATAACCAGTTGTGGTGCACTGGCGTGTCTACCCACCCCAGGATTGAGCCACAAGAGAGAGAGAGTTGAATACACAATTACAATGACGGGGTCGTCACCTGCGTATTCGGTTATGATAGTACAAATGCTATCACGAAACGCTTAATACGACTTGGACGAGAGCACAGGTACGACGTACGGACAGACATAACATCGACAACCAAGTCAATGTCCACGGCCTTTGATAACCACAAACGACGCCGACGACGAGTGAACACACAATTACAATGACGGGGTCGTCGCCTGCGTATTCGCTTATGATAGTAACAATGCTATCACGAAACGCTTAATACGACCCGGACGAGAACACAGGCACGACGTACGGACAGACATAACATCGACAATCAAGTCAATGTCCACGGCCTTTGATAACCCAGTTGTGGTGCACTGGCGTGTCTACCCAACCCAGGCTTTAACCCAGGGCCTCGTGGTCTGTAGACATGTATGATAACCGCTACACCACAGTTGGTAGACAATAACCACAAAGAGAGAGTTGAACACACAATTACAATGACGGGGTCGTCGCCTGGGTATTCGGTTATGATAGTACAAGTGCTATCACGAAACGCTTAATACGACCCAGACGAGAACACAGGTACGACGTACGGACAGACATAACATCGACAACCAAGTCAATGTCCACGGCCTTTGATAACCAGTTGTGATGCACTGGCGTGTCTACCCACCCCAGGATTGAACATGGGGCCTCGTGGTCTGTAGACAGGTATTATAACCGCTACACCACAGTAGGTAGATAATAACCACAAAAGAGAGAGAGAGAGAGTTGAACACACAATTACAATGACGGGGTCGTCGCCTGCGTATTCGGTTATGATAGTACAAATGCTATCACGAAACGCTTAATACGACCCGGACGAGAACACAGGTACGACGTACGGACAGACATAACATCGACAACCAAGTCAATGTCCACGGCCTTTGATAACCAGTTGTGGTGCACTGGCGTGTCTACCCAACCCAGGCTTTAACCTGCAGGGCCTCGTGGTCTGTCGACAAGACATGTATGATAACCGCTACACCACAGTGGTGGTAGACGACGACAAAGAGAGAGTTGAACACACAATTACAATGACGGGGTCGTCGCCTGGGTATTCGGTTATGATAGTACAATGCTATCACGAAACGCTTAATACGACCCAGACGAGAACACAGGTACGACGTACGGACAGACATAACATCGACAACCAAGTCAATGTCCACGGCCTTTGATAACCAGTTGTGATGCACTGGCGTGTCTACCCACCCCAGGATTGAACATGGGGCCTCGTGGTCTGTAGACAGGTATTATAACCGCTACACCACAGTAGGTAGATAATAACCACAAAGAGAGAGAGAGAGTTGAACACACAATTACAATGACGGGGTCGTCGCCTGCGTATTCGGTTATGATAGTACAAATGCTATCACGAAACGCTTAATACGACCCGGACGAGAACACAGGTACGACGTACGGACAGACATAACATCGACAACCAAGTCAATGTCCACGGCCTTTGATAACCAGTTGTGGTGCACTGGCAGACTGGCGAACCGCTACACCGACGACGACGACGAGTGAACACACAATTACAATGACGGGGTCGTCGCCTGCGTATTCGGTTATGATAGTAACAATGCTATCACGAAACGCTTAATACGACCCGGACGAGAACACAGGTACGACGTACGGACAGACATAACATCGACAACCAAGTCAATGTCCACGGCCTTTGATAACCAGTTGTGGTGCACTGGCGTGTCTACCCACCCCAGGATTGAACCCGGGGCCTCGTGGTCTGTAGACAGGTATGAGAGAGAGAGAGAGAGAGTTGAACACACAATTACAATGACGGGGTCGTCGCCTGCGTATTCGTTTATGATAATACAAATGCTATCACGAAACGCTTAATACGACCCGGACGAGAACACAGGTACGACGTACGGACAGACATAACATCGACAACCAAGTCAATGTCCACGGCCTTTGATAACCAGTTGTGGTGCACTGGCGTGTCTACCCACCCCAGGATTGAACCCGGGGCCTCGTGGTCTGTAGACAGGTATGATAACCGCTACACCACAGTAGGTAGATAGACAGGTATGAGAGAGAGAGAGTTGAACACACAATTACAATGACGGGGTCGTCGCCTGCGTATTCGCTTATGATAGTACAAATGCTATCACGAAACGCTTAATACGACCCGGACGAGAACACAGGTACGACGCACGGACAGACATAACATCGACAACCAAGTCAATGTCCACGGCCTTTGATAACCAGTTGTGGTGCACTGGCGTGTCTACCCACCCCAGGATTGAACCCGGGGCCTCGTGATATGTAGACAAGTATGATAACCGCTACACCACAGTAGGTAGATAACACCACAGTAGGTAGATAGACAGGTATGAGAGAGAGAGAGAGAGAGTTGAACACACAATTACAATGACGGGGTCGTCGCCTGCGTATTCGGTTATGATAGTACAAATGCTATCACGAAACGCTTAATACGACCCGGACGAGAACACAGGTACGACGTACGGACAGACATAACATCGACAACCAAGTCAATGTCCACGGCCTTTGATAACCAGTTGTGGTGCACTGTCGTCGTGTCTACCCACCCCAGGATTGAACCTGGCGTGTCTACCCACCCCAGGATTGAACCCGGGGCCTCGTGGTCTGTAGACAGGTATGATAACCGCTACACCACAGTAGGTAGATGCAGGTATGATAACCTTTTAGTCCTTTTATACTGCAGTCGTCTATAGAAACGTATAATCATCATTGTCAACAACAACAACAATTGAATACACAACATTAACGGACAGACGCGGTAGTTACCTGCATTTTCCCATCAATCTCCAGAGGTGACTGCCAGGTTCTGCTAAACACTACCGAAATCATCATTGTTATACTTTAAGCCTTTTTAATTCCCATACTTGGAGAAGCTTTATTTTAGCTTCTCAACCACACAACAGACAGCTATAGTTTTTAACCATTATTCACCATAGCGGATCTAGAAACAAAATCAATGGGAATGCTATGCAGACTTAAGGTGAACATATGTTAGATATGTTTAAAATCTATAATAATTGTCCTTGCCATTGAACTAGTATCTGACTAGAAGTAACCATATGACAGTTTAAAGCCTCTGCATTCAGACAAAGGCTAATGCTTTTATTAATCGAATAACAAGGTGCTATATCACATTAATTTAACCAGAAACCATAAGGTTGTGTGGTTCCGGTGCTTTTTTTTTTTTTAACTGTTGTCAGGTTGTAGTGTAGGTGGGATGTTAACGTTATTTTGTGGACTTATTCAATGTCACCTCATTACATTATAATTAACATCTGAGGACATTGAGATCTGCTTAATTTCATTTTGTTAATCAGTTAGAGCCCTGCAGTGAGACCCCATTAAATCAGCATGTTTCATGGCCCCTTCGTCTCCAACATAAATGTTGAATATTATAGCCATATAAAGCAATAGCAACTTTGAGCCCCAGTTATACGTATGACTCTTTGATGTCAATTTCCCCCTGCCCTAGGTGTGGGAATGAATCTTTTATTGGTAGGTGCTAATACACTATCAATATCTGTGTTTTAAACTGACAAGTTTTTACATTAAGTTTTAAAATGTAGGTAGATAGATATATTGGGTATTTTACATCCAGTCTTCAGCAGTTAATATTAGGCCTATATAGTAATAATCCACCTGAACTGATGGACGAGGACCCGCCGGGAACCAGGGTCATCTAACTTGGCATTATCATGATATGACCACTAGACAGCTTAAGTATTTGTTTCTTGTAAGCTTTTAGATAATTATGATGATTAACCCGCGAAACATATTTTGCAACTCTTGCGATTGTTTAGCATTCAATCTAGTCTTTGTACTGGGAGAACAATAATGCTAATACAGACAATAAACAAAGGAACTTAGGTTTATGAAAGGGTAGTAATTTACAACAGTATAAAAGAGATTAATTTCATAGAAATTTACAAGTTGTGGGTGGGAGTCAAAATATATCTTGCCGCCGTCTATTAATCCATCTAGCCTTGGTCCCGGGAGAACAATAATGCTAAGCAAAGGAACTTAGGTTTATGAGAGGGTAGTAATTCACAAAAGTATAAAAGAGATTAATTTAATCGAAATGTACAGGTTGTGGTTGGAGTCAAGATATATATTGTTTAATTTCAAAATTAATCAAATATGACATTTTAACAACATAAGCATGTTCACTAAACGACATGCCACACGAAGCTAAATTGGCAATGTAAAATTTTGAAAAGTTTACGATTTTTACACTAAGCCCCACCCACTCATTAATATGTATGATATCGAGAAGAAAAAAACCCAATAGGGACCATCTTTGAGTCATGATCAAACAGTGTGCCACATTATGACATGCCACTGATGTATGGTAACGAGATACCGAGTTTACAAGCTGTTTTTAGTAAAACCACATTATGCCCCGCCCACAAACTCATATCAGTGATTTTGAACATTTTAATAAGATGGGCCGCTACACCACTATCGTAGCCAGGATTTTTGTTTGGTGGGCCAACCATAATCGGCGAGAGATATTTTTGATGGGTATCACCGAAAGTATGTTGATTTGGGTGTAGCGCAAAGCCCACGGCGTGGAGTCCAGGGGCCCAAATGGGTCCAAGGGCGAAGTCCCGGTAGCTCTGAGAAAATATGCGTTAAAACTGCAGCCGAATCTCGTGGTGTGTTTTCAAGCAGCGAAGCTGTGTCACACAATCTAAAGGTGTGCATTATATATATGGAGTTTGTAAAAGCTTTTGGGTTTTATATGCTGAATTGCTCCTTGAAATTTGTCAACAACAACTATAGTAGAACCACCAGGCAGGCATAGTGGCGTTACAGGTATAATGGGTCTCGTAATTTTTTTGATGTGTAATTTATTTTTTGGTGTGGGATTTGAGGGCCCCTTTCCCCCCTCTGGATACGCCAGTGATCTATCTACACCAATCCTAATACCTTATTTATGCCAAAGAAGATGCAAAACAGATATATGGTTATCAAAATATGAGCATTTGAAGAGTTTTATATTTTGCCCCGCCAACTCATTAATATGCAAGATCATGATCGATACTAAAAACAATAGGGACCATCTATGGGCCATGATGCATCTATGTGCCAAATATGACATAGCATTGATACATTGTTCAAGGGATATCGTATTTACCGTGTAAAGTGTCACAGACATACATACATACCCCACCCCACACACATATATGCCCTGCATACAATACAATTCCTGATACTGATATTATCGGAACAAAAATGATTGTGTTTATTTGCATTTTATTGTTAAAATATGGAGAAAAAACAATTAACTTTAATTCGTAGCTTTCATTCGATGGCTATGCTTGAGATTGTGCATTACAGCATTATGAAGCGTGCAAACATTCTCTTTTGAGAAAAATAGAACAAAAGCTGTTCATCAGTTCATGCACTGCATTTCAGTTTCAATTTTTTATGTTGATGAAATTATTATCTATTATTGATCACATGTATGGCGCATGGGAAGAATAACACTATTCAATGAATGAATCAACCAGGTAACGCTCAGAAATTAAATCAATAGGAAAATGTATTTACATTATATATATATATATATATATATATATATATATATATATATATATATATATATGTATATATATATATATATATATATATATATATATATATATATATATATATATATATATATATATATATATATATATATATATATATAAATTTATATATATATATATATATATATATATATATATATATATATATATATATATATATATATATATATATATATATATATATATATATATATATATATATATAATAATGTGAGATATGAGAGAAAAATCATATGCCCTATATCGATATATATATATATATTTTATATATACCATGATATATAGGCCAATGGTATTATATATATTTTATAATATCAATTTATATATATATATATATATATATATAGATGGTATATATATGGAATGCAGTTCTCCACTGGAACATTTGAATAATGAATGAGATGGTATAGAAAAATATATGCCCTCATCGGGATTCGAACCCGAGACCCCCGACTACCGTTCGGTTGCTCTACCACTGAGCTATAAGGCCAAGTGGTATTACCCCTCGAATTTTCCCCTACGGTAGTCGGGGGTCTCGGGTTCGAATCCCGATGAGGGCATATGATTTTTCTCTCACCATCTCACATTCATTATTCAAATGTTCCAGTGGAGAACTGCATTCCACACATTTCACACCATCTCCATCTAATATGTAGCTGCACTCGAGCAGCACCGAGAGAAATTGATGCCTTAGGGAAAATTCGGGGGTAATACCACTTGGCCTTATAGCTCAGTGGTAGAGCAACCGAACGGTAATCGGGGTCTCGGGTATGAATCCGATGATATATGATTTTTCTCTCACCATCTCACATTCATTATTCAAATGTTCCAGTGGAGAACTGCATTCCACACATTTCACACCATCTCCATCTATATATATATATATATATATATATATATAGGACTATCTATATAGTAAAGCTGTAATATCTTAATATAAGCATAAGTGTCAGACTGTAGTTTTTTGTGAGGCGGAGCTTAAATGTGAGCAAAGAAAAACCCACCCTCGAATCCATAACTTAAATGAGATATTAAACGCCAAGTATGTAAAAAAAAACATAAATTAGAGAAGTGATAAATAGATTGTTATGATATTTTTCAAAGGTTTCACATTTTTCTTCCTTCTACATTCCTAAAAGGTGTAAATTTTCTCGCCAATCAGAATCTGAATGGAAAGTATTTCTAAATATTGAACAAATTTTAACACCGGATTTTAAAATTTTAACTTACACCTGTATACGTTGAACTTCCCGAAAAGTGGAAGAATTTTCCCGACAAACTGCATAATTTCCCGACATGCCCGACAGTAAATCATTTATGGGGGTGCAAATCATTTCTTCGGCTGTGAAAATAGATTCGGTCCTAGCAAGATTTTGGACGTACCAGACTGCCAGACGTAGTTGACATTTGACAGAATTTTGGCTGTGATTAAATAAATTACGTGCATTTCACTTCTAGGCTGCCTATCGAATGTAGAACTTAATTGGCAGTGTCGTCGAGAACCAATGCTGATCCAGGGGTTACGTCTTGAAAACACGGGCACAGTTTGTAGGATCGTGCCCGTGGCGTGGGAATAATGGGCAGGGGAAATCGTCTACCCTGGCGGGACAATTTAGAACACCCAGATTGCCCTCCCTGGCGGGAAATTTTGAAAGATTTCGAGAGGCTATTTAGAAAATAAGCCTTCTTCGCCCCTGGTAAAAATTGTCTCGTTAAGAATTCAAAAAATTATTCGAAATTTTACTTTTTTCCCACTCTGGAAAAAGGGGAGCCATACGCCTTCGGATCGTGGTTTAGGTATGAATTATGCCAGTGTGAGGTTCGACTTGTTATTTAAAGAAAACATACCTTTTCCTGGGTCAGCAGCAAAACTATTTTCTTTTCATTTTTACAAACCAACATGAAAGGAAGAATGTTACGTAAGAAAATGTTCTGAAAAGATGATCAGGGGCACATATGAGAATGCCCTGGGCCCCAGCATATGCAAGGCCCTGTTTTTCACCATGCATGGTCACTGTGCGGAAGAGGGACCGTAATGTTAATCAATGGTCTATTTGGACAACTGTAATTATATATTTCAAACCAAGGATGTATGTTCATCGTGACACTAGAAGATGGCATGGGTGCACGTGCCCCCAGACCTAAATATTTCAAAAATTCAAAATGGTTTTGGTGTTTATTTGACATGATTTTGAAGCAATTTCCTGCCACCTGAACCACGAAAAAACGTAGGGCTTCCGGGGCCCGTCCGCTGGCCCCCACCAAGTGCCCTTAAGCGGGGCCCTGGGCCCCACGCAGATGTAAGTTCAGTACCACCATAGGCGATACACATATATACATACAATTTCATTTATGCCCCCAATAAATTTGTGATGGCGGCGCCACTAATGTTCATACATACCTGGCCAAACACCAATGTCGTGCTTGATTTGTCGAGCTTATGATTTTTTGAATATCAGAGATTTATCGTTGGAAAAAGCTTTCCGCAATACAAAGAGAGATAAGTGTCATTCAAACCTCTTTCCCAACCTTATCTCAGCCTGTCAAGGAACGGTATGGCTTTGCCACACCTGAAAGTCGTGAGAAGAGTGGGATAAAATCATGATTTCAGTTAGGGGGTATTCGTCCTTCACTTCTCTCTATTAAAGATCAATTATCCAATTCGTTCAAATTCGAAAAGAATATTTTGAGGGGGTCTCCAAAGGTCCCCACCCGCTAGCTGCCATGTCTGGGTTCAAAAATGCTTGTGCCCTGTTCCGGATATCTATAATAGTTTCAAGTGAGACTTCGTAACCATGCAGAACACCTAGCATTTCGTAAAACGTTAAAATCAGTAGACCTAAGCAGTTAAGTCATGTGGGTAAAATATTTCAACTAAATTCGATTGGACGATTACGTGCAGTCGTCTTGCTGTCCAACAACACAATCAGCAACTAGTCCTCAACTCAACATACACTATCTCACGGAATTCCCGAGTATTTATGCAAATGAGGAGGAAGAATTGTTATTGGGCCAACAAGACATCCCTATACAAAAACTTTCTTACCCGATGATGTAATTTATGGGAGTGAATTTCGAGGGAAATTTGAAGACACTTCAAACGTACTGGAAAGGTATAGTACCAAGGAGCTGTTACTTTTGTATGTCAAAACTAACAGCTCCCCGGTAGTACCTGTACAACCACAGCAAACAAGAATAACTCTCTTTCAATTAATGTCACTGTATAAACCTATACGATCTAAGACTAGGTCAAAAGACCCTAGTGGTGCACGAACTTGATATGCAATGCAGCATGTGATGTGCATGTTAGCGAAGATTCAAAGCTCGTAAACAGTCATGTAGACAAAACTCTGACAAGTGGATTCTTTACGTACTCCGCCCACTCGGATTTATGAATATCCAACAGCTGTTTAAACATCTCGTTTGCCGACGACGATTCTCGTATACCTTACAAAACACATTTTTCAACATTTTTAGTTGAAGGGTTAAATATTTCCCTCAGTTATCAATTTTGATAAAAGTTGTATTGTTTTTATGGTTTATAGCACATTTTGTTCCATTGATTAAACCTCCAAGTTGTGCTACCTGTCCATCATTAAAGGGGGAGGGCGGTATCTTTAATCTCAATGGTCAGTCATTGATTTATTTTGTTTGGACAAAATATGTATGAAAATACTGTAATTTTTTGCTTGAATGCTGGTGTTCAAAAACTACCTGGAGAATGGCACAACAAAGACGCTCATATTCTTATGTATATCAATATATGAATAATTAGAATAGGAAGTTTGAATGGCAAAACAAGTTTTTCTAAGATTATAAGACTGAAACAATTTTTAGAACTACATATGTATTAGAGAGTTGTTCCAAATTTAAAAAAAAACATCAGTTGATACCAAAATTGCTACATGTCACCAATCCTATACAAGTTAATAATGATTAGGGCGCGAACCGTACAATCACTACACCAGTCATTTATACACAATTAAGACAGAGTTTTAAACTTGAATAACTCTTAACGGAATCAGAAAATATAACAGATATTGAAGGAATTTTTCCACGATTTTGTTTTTTAAAGCCCTCAGATAAGATAAACTTGCTTGACCACGGAACTAATCCTTTAAATATGCCCAAATCATGTCATAAGCATCTTATTATGCTGACGCTGGTCAACCTGCTATCTTAATTTGTAAATTTTCCGAATACGATACAAACGAATACAAATAGTCCTCCAGTCCGCCAATCAGAACACATCGCAAGAGAAAACACTTTTCTCAAAAAATTCACAACCGTGCAACACCGCGAAGATACTTTTTAACTAATTCTGACGTCATCCATCTGTAGCATGTATTTTACCATTTCCCCCTCATAACTGAACAGCCAAAATTGTAAAGCAAATCCGCCGTAAATAGTTACTTCAGGTCTGTCTTCAATTCTGACGCATATATTTGTGTGAAATTCTTATTGTTTCAAAGAATTTTCTTTATAAATTGTATTGATCAAATCTAATGTGGTTCAACAAAAATCCTTATAGCTAGTCACATGTTAAACTCATGGCAGTATTGTAAACCTTTGTGCGACGACACGACGAAACTTTCTATAGATAAGTAGCAAGTTTAAGCCACACCTCTTTAAAATACAATATAAAAACGTAATTCCAATTCTATGGAAGCCATCCTTAATTTGGAAAGCAATTGAATGTTTTTATTCAGTGTTAGAATAATTCAAGTTAGTATAAAGCAGTCTGGCGTCTGGAATTTCAGGAAAAACTATACCACTGAAAATCAATATCATCAAAACATTAGGATCGCTAGGACAGAACAGGCCCGGTCTTCAAGAAATTACACAAAGATCAAGAAAATGGTAAGAAATTAGCATTTAGTTCATTTGAAAAGGATTTTTTAGCACGATTCCTTTTCTTAATTTTGCTGAATCTTTTATTGGCCTATATATATATTTACAATATATATTGTTTACGTAATTTGTTGAGTTCGCTTTTTGATCGGTTTTACTGACACGTTTGAGGACGTTCCACCATGTCCCAGCTTGTTTATCCATTTTCTTGCATTGTATAATATTTTTGTACCTCTTTTAAAAGAACACGGATTTCATCATTATCATCATCATCGACCGAGGTCGAGATCTAACAGTCTAAGACATTTGGTGCGCCACCCTGGTTTATCAGCCATACTGTCACAGCGCCAGTCAGTTCTTCATTCATATAGGCCACACTTGAAATGACAACCATATCATTTAGGCTGCATAGGACATGTAGGAAAAGCCTTAAATTTTGTTGAATTCTGATTCTTATTTAAAAACTCATGTATCCCTGGTCAAAAAACTCTTTTAAATGGCAAGATAAATTCGTTAGCAATTTATTTTCTGCGAAATTCTAAAATTTTCTTTCTTAGGTGCAAAATCGGGGAAAATTTGAAGCTATTTAGAGAGCCATTGTTAGACTTAAACCAGCCGTTTGATTGCAGCATCTGTGAAATTCATGTACATAACTAGTTAACTGGTTGGTAAATGACTAAATTGCAATCAATATATTTTTGGAATGGTATTTTCATCGCAAATTTCACATTTGTTCATGATCAAATGTAAATATTTTGATTTAACTTGATTTTGGTAATAAAAAAAAGACTGGAACTTAAAAATTTGAAGGCCCCCTCCCCTCAAAAAAAAAAAAAAAAAAAAAAATCTTAAATTTTCTCTCATTTTGCACCCAATGAGGCAATTTTTTTTTTTTTGCAGGTAGTGGATGGCCAACGAATGTATCTTCTCATGTGAGAATTTTTAAATAAGAATCATAATTCAACAAAACTTGAGGTTTTGTAGCCGAATACTTAACGGCCCTGTGGCTGCGGCCATTTCAAGTGTGACCTATAGTCTAGTCCTAGATCATGATCGGAAATTTCCAGTAGCAGCAGCCATTCTTTTCTCAAAATAAACATTTTTTCAACCACTTTTACTTAAAAAACACAGTAAAGTATTTCCAATAATTCCGTGTTTCAAACCTCTCCCTACCTCATTACACCCACACGCATTATATTGCGCCGATTCATTATGTGACACTTTCTCCATGTTTACTGTTGATGTGGACCTATACCGTATAACTCCTGCGGAGCTGTAAGCACAAATACATAAATACAATTTAAAGAAAAATATATATATTAAAGTGTTAAAAAAAACTCAACAATCGCCAAACAATCGCCAAACAATCACCAAGCAATCACCAGAGTAATAAGAAAAAATCAATTTATTTCATCCACAACAAAAAAGATGGAAATTTGTCGCCAGGTAGCAAAACGTACAAAGACTGAAAGATATCTAAAAATATATATATGAATATAAAAGTTATAAACATAAAAGCTACATAAGAATTATACAAAAAACAGTAAATAGGAAAAAGAAAAATTTCGGTAATTATTATTAAATGGTAAAAAACAATCACGTCCAAGACTGCAAGAGATGCAAACATATATACTTACAGACTTTACAGAATCAGGCTGCCCCCTGGTAGCTGTGGTGTAAACACGTTAAAAAATGAAATAAAAAATCTCCGAATATCATCTGTATATCTGTCAACTTTACGAATATTGAATCCCCAAATATGAATATATTATGCAAACACCTTTTACAAATAACAATAATAAATTTTGCCGTAGTTTTGTTGCCTTTCCTCTAGAGGTAATATGCTACAAATTCTGCAGGAAATCGAAATGGCAAAAACATAGATGAAAGATCTGAAGATTACAAACTTGAATGTAAACTGGTAAAAAGGAAAATGGCATGGAGAAACCCAAAAAGAATTATGATTTGGTGAATGTGGTGCCATCGGGGTCCAGCTGTCCAGAGAAGGTGAAGAAATATTGTTGAATCTGTCAGGGAGTATTTGCATGCAAATATTCGTGACATATTTTGAAATAATATCCGAAGGTGTCGGAAGGAACTCGTGGGGTAAGGGGCAGAAAATCTGACAGTAATTGAGGGATACTTTTCATTTTCAAAAGGGGTGCGTTTGTCAGTTTTCTTAAAGGATTAGTTCAATGGTCAAGCATGTTCATTTTATATGAAAGAGGACTTTAAAAGAAACAAAATGGTGAAGAAATTATTTAAAATCTTATTCTATTACTGTATTAAGGAGATATTTAAGTTTAAAGTTTGGTATCATTTGTCTTGAAACTACCCAAATCAGACTAGTTGTGATGTCATAGCCTCAGATTCCTCAAAGTCTTTATGTATTTTAAAGAAAGTTTTTTTAATTTTTTCACTATCTAAATATTTTCCCTCAAACTTTCTTCAGGTGATATATTATAAATACTCTTCCTAAATTCAGTTTTATTACTTTTTTGACATTTCCCATGGTTTTTAAGCCACAGAATTGCAGGACATAATAAGAAAGAATACATAAAGACTTTGAGTAGAATCTGAGGTTATGACATCACAACTAGTCTGATTTCAGCCGTTTCTGCGCAAATGATACCAAACTTTAAACTTAAATATCTCCTTAACGGAATAAGATATTTGAATGCTTTCTGCCCTATTTTGTTTCTTTTGAAGTCCTCTTTCACATAAGATAAACATGCTTGACCACTGAACTAATCCTTTAAAAGTGTGTGGGGAGAGGGGGCGTGCCTATGGCTCCCAGTCCCTACACAAATGGTTTGAACATATATAGGCGGAATTTGGGGGGAGCATGGGGCAACTTTTCCTTACCCCTTCACTTTTTTTTCCAAAAATAAACGGTACTCTTGTATGGTGATTTTTATGTTTTTGTATCTTAGCGTGATTTCTTTATTTTCCCCCTCCCTACCCCTCTCCACTTTTGACTTTCCCCACTTTCGGTAGGCAAATCCCATGGGCTTGAGATTGGGAAGTCACGGCCAATGTTGGCAATTGGCCATCGGGCAAATAGGTAAAAGGTCTACTTTGAAAATGATTGCTTTGAATGGTATTAGGTCATTCGCCCTCCCACCACGACCATCGGTATCGGGCCCCTGGTAAATGACATGTTTTAATTGTCTCAAATAAATATTAAATGAATGTTACCTCTGTGACTCTTGTTAGAGCTTCAGACATCGGCAATTGAAGCTTAAAACACGGTACAAACATCCAAACACGTATGACTGACACTTAACCTTGGTATACTATGTAACAGGGAACAATAGGACCAACCAGACACAAAACAATTGTCTTGTACCTGGATAGGCTGAAACTAGTACATTTAAGTTTCTACCTCGAAGACATTAATTAAATATGCATTTCACATGGTAGAAGAACAGAATTAGTGAAAGAAATGTTTACATTCAGACATTGCATGCTGTTATATTTAAGTTTTTAAGGTTTCAATTGTCGCGTTAACGTAAGGATATTATCTACAATATCATTCAAAGTTTCTGATTGGTCTAAATAATATGTATAAAAATGACAAGAGCAACCAAAAAATTAGTTAAAGTCACTTTAAAAAAGTCACTTTACACCGTTAGTATGCTCATTTTATTGCAAATGTGTGATGGATGAAGAAGGCAGACCTTTTTTCATTGTCTGATTGTGTTTGATCGTCTGTCAAATTCTCACCCAGTGGTACAATGGGGTGGGTTAGACCCCACGAGTTAAGATCAAATTGTTAATTTAAGGGGCTTCAAGAAATGGTGTACTCACTATACTGTGGACCAGTGGCGTAGCCAGGATTTCCATATTGCTGGGGCAAGTAACAGAAATAAACAGACAGGATACAAAATATGGCCCCTGCCGACAAAAGGTCTTCAGTTTGAAGCGATTAAAACCGAATATTGAGGGTTATTGGTGGAGCGCTCGCCAATTTTTTTTTTTGGTATATCAAAGTATCCACTTTTTTAGATTGCTCCCGGACTGTATGTTAGCTAGTATGTATGTGCTTATGGTTTTAAAACGTTGAAATACATTAATAGGCGTAGTGGGCGGGGGTTAATATGATTTTGCTGAAAAGAGCTTGTAAACACAGTATCTCAAGAATGATATTGCATTCATGTCATATGTGGTACACAGATAGCCCATGGACTGTAGATGTGCCCTATTGTTTTTAGTGGTAATGTCATGCATATCAATGAGTAGGTGGGACTTAATGCAAAACTAGAAAATCAACCAACAACAAAAGAATGCATCGAAACATTTTCGTTTTCTGGTTAGGCCTATCTTATCTTTTCATTCTTACTTAATTTCTAAATCCTTATTTTTCAACTTGTTTTTCCTTTCTTTCCTACATGCCATCTCCTTCTCTCAACCTTCTCTATCCTATCTATTGATTTTAAAATTCTCAAAATAATTAGCATAAGGGATAATTTTCCCGCCAGGCATATATTTCCCGCCAGGCGAAATAAGCCATCTTTATATTGAATACATGTGATCATCACGATCTGTTTCGAACTTAATTGAAAAAGAGAATGTGTTTGCAGACTACTTAGGCTATTACCCTTATAACTGAATTACTTTGGAAAGAAAAAGATGCACAATAAAATCACTGAACTGCGACAAATCCAATTGTATCGATCGAACTTGAACTAACTGTTTGCATAAGGTTTAAGTCAAGGCGCTGCTATTCTAGAAGGACAATTTTTCCTGTTTGATCCTGATTTCGCTTAAGTGACTAAACTTAATTTATTTTGAAATTGCGCATAAGGAAGATAATTATTATAAAATAGATTTGAAGAGGATGTTATATTTGAAGATTAATGTTGAGGCGGAATGTTCATATGCGTCGAGGCAAATAATTTAGCCAGAGTAGAAAAATTCGACTTTAGGAGGGTGATTCGCGAGTGCAACATCCTTTGAACCGTGCATTAAATACACATATAAACACGATGCCGAAATATTGACCTTTTTATGATATTTCCGTGTTAGATTGTTAAAAATGCATTAAAAATATATATAAAAAAACAATGAAATATTCCAATATATTGATAGATTCCAATATATTTATAGATTCCAATATATTGATAGATTCCAATATATTTATAGATTCCAATATATTTATAGATTCCAATGTATTTATAGATTTTAATATATTTATAGATTCCAATATATTTATAGATTCCAATGTATTTATAGATTTTAATATATTTATAGATTCCAATATATTTATAGATTCCAATATATTTATAGATTTCAATATATTTATAGATTCCAATATATTTATAGACTCCAATATATTTATAGATTCCACTTGATTTCTATTCTATTCTTTCCAACTATTCACTCCGTTTCATTTTACCTTGCACTTTACCACCTAAATTTTGTTTTATATCTTCATTTTCCGGGATTCTCTCTATCGTTACCTGTACAGCGGTTCTTCTATAGTACTTCCGCGATTTTGTTTTTTCAGTTGCCTCGGGTCTCTCGGCCCTTGGTTTTTTTTTTTTTTTTTTTCCATCATGACGAAACGCTTCTGCCTTGACCTTGACCCTCCCCTCCCTGTGACCCACCTGCTACCCCCATTGACCATCATTCAGCCCCAATCCCCAAAATTTAGATTATACAGTCCATCAATAAACCAGATAGTTTTAATAAAGTTTCCCCTTTTCTAATTAACAAAGGGCTCCAAAGCCTTGTCGGTACCCTCCCTAAGGTCTCCACCCTTAGATCCGGTAATCTCCTGGTGCACTGGACCAGGGACACTCAAGCCACAACTCTACTCACCACCAAAACCCTAGCCAATACTGGTATTGACGTTACAGTTCCCCCTCCCCACTGTTCCCTAAAGTCCAGGAAAGGTGTGGTCGGAACCACGTTACTGAAGCCCGTCGTCTCGTTCTCAAGAGAAACGGTGCCGAAACACCTACCAATACCATATTCCTGACGTTTACCAGACCAAATCTCCTCTCCCACATCACTGCTGGCTACCTGAGATTTACAGTCACCCCTTATATTCGTAACCCCCTCCGTTGTCATAGGTGCCAGAGGTATGACCATAATAAAAACTCCTGCCGCAGCCATCGCACTGAGCGGAAGGGGGGGAGGGGCGAATTCCATTTTCGTTAGACACGATATCCCACACAACCCTGTTCATGTGCACACCGACCTTCAGGCCATCTGTATGTCTATCTCCCTTCACAAAACCTTCACTCTTTGCAATATATATCTCCCCCCAACGCCAACATTCAGCCAACCAGCCTTAACAACCTCGTCTCTCAGCTTCCTCCCCTTCATAATAACTTCAACGCCCACAACCCTGTGTGGGGCTCTAATACCCCCCTTCCCCCCAGAGGCAAGCTCATCGAAAACACTCTTCGACAACACAGCCTCTTCTTGCTCAGCACTTAACTCCCCACCTACTTTCACCCTGCCACAGGCTCTCTTACCTGTATTGATCTGTCAATCTGTTGCCCCAACCTCCTCCTTGATTTTAATTGGAAGGTTAGTGCTAATCTCTGTGGTAGTTACCATTACCCTCTTCTTATATACTCCAACCTTTAAATTCCCACTGACCACACCCCCAACTGGAACCTCGAGAAGGCTGACTGGCCCCTTTGCGAAACCCTCTGTGACTCACACCTCTCCCCATCGAGGGTGAGGATCCCATGTCAAACTTCAGTAATATCCTTATCAATATCGCCACCTGCTCTATTCCCAAAACCTCCAAACTCCCTAATAACCCCCAATTCTTGGTTCTCTGATGACTGCAAAACCGCCATCAAGAACAGGAAAGGGGTCCTCAGGAACTTCAAATCTAACCCGACCACCCACAACCTAAACTTCTTTCACATCAGCCGTGCCATGGCCAGGCGCACTATCAAGGACAGCAAAACCAACACTTGGAATAACTTCATCTCTTCTCTCACCACCAACACTCCTACTAAGAAGATTTGGAGAATGGTTAACAGCTTCCACGGCAGGGTGGGCAAGTCTTCCATCTATCATGGAATGGTAACCTTCTTACCTCGAAAAAGAACATCGTTAATCACCTCGCCGCCTCTTTCATTAACATCTCGTCCTCGGCCAACTAACCCTATGCTTTCAAAAGCAAAAAAGCTCGCGATAAAGCCTGGAGTATCACCTTTCCGTTCGACAACTCTGAGAGCTACAACACCCCTCTCACCCTTTCTGAATTAAACCAAGCCATCCACGACGATGGCTGCACCTTCAAGGGCCCAAAAAACATCCCCTACCAGTTCCTAAAACACCTCTCCAACAAGGCCACCACTATCCTACTCACCATCCTCAAGCACTTTTGGTCCTCACACCCCTTTCCCTTTATCTGGAGGACAGCTATTGTCACCCCGTCCCTAAACCAGGGAAGGACAGTACCGACCCCTCTAGCTACCGCTCCATTGCCCTCACCTGCTGTCTCTGTAAAAGAATGGAAAGGATCATTAACCAAAGACTAAACTGATTCATTGAGACTCAACATAATCCTCTCTCCTCACCAAAGCGGCTTCCGGAAATGTCGCAATACCCTAGACCAGTTAATTACGCTTGATACCGCTTCCCGGGAATCCTTTACAAAAAAGAACACCTCATTGCTATCTTTTCCGACCTCGAGAAAGCTTTCGACACTTTTTGGAAATACTGCATTATCCGCAAACTTTATACCATCGGCCTCAGAGACCACCTCACCTCCCTATCTTTATTCAATACTTCCTCTCACCCAGGCAGTTCCAAGTTCGTATTAACCACACCCTCTCCAACCCCAACCCCCAAGAAGACGGCGTCCCCCAAGGCAGAATCCTCTCCTCCACTCCGGACAATATTGGCCCCAACATCAAACGTACTTTCTACGTGGACGATTTCACCATCTTCTACTCCTCCCCTAGCTTTCCTCTTGTCAAAAATAGACTCCAACTCAGCCTCAAGTCTGGTGCAACAATAACGGTTTTAAATTCTCCAGAGACAAGACAGTCTGCATGCACTTCTGTCGTTTCAACAACCTCCACCCCAACCCGAACCTCGTGCTCAATGGCAATCACACTTCTAAAGTTGAACACACGAAGTTCCTGGGTTTAACTCTAGACCCCAAGTTCTCCTACAAGCAACACATCACCAACCTGAAACAGAAATGCAACAGCTCCCTCAAATTTCTCCCATGCTCTCCTCAAAATCTTCAGGCTCACCATTCGTGCCAAGCTCGACTACGGCAATATTGTCTACTGTGTCGTTCATAAGCCATACCTCAACCACATCAACACCATCCAAAATGAAGCCCTCAGGCTTTGTCTGGGTGCCTATATGACCTCCTCAATCACCAGTCTTTATGTTGAAGCCAACGAACCCCTCTTTTTATTTAGATGTAGAAAGTTTAGCCTCTCCTATGCTTTTAAAGTCCTCACCTACACCCAGAATCCGGTTACAACCTCATTAGGTACCCCACTTTTTCCACCCTCTTTGATAGGACTACAACTGTATCCCCTCCCTTTAGCTTACGTATTAGATCAGACCTCCTCCATCTCGGCATCAGCCCGCCACTCTTGGCACCTTTTCCTGACCAACTTTTCCTCCTTGGGCCACCCCCTCCCCATTCTATCCACCATGGCATATCCACTCATCACAAACCCCAAACCCACCTTAACCTCTTCATCAATCTCCACAACCAAATCAAAGACCAACTCTCTAACTACAGCTCCATCTATACTGATGGCTCCAAGAATGGCAACAAGACGGCTGCTGCTGCTGTCATCCAAGACATCACCCTCAATAGCAGACTTCCCAACTACTCGTCCATCTTTTCAGCCGAAGCAAAAGCCATCCTCCTCGCCCTCAACGTTATTGAGTACTCTACGCTCAGCAACTTTGCCATTTTCTCCGACTCCAAGGCTGTTCTTACTTCTTTACTCAATCTTAAATGGGATAACCTCACCCACCTTTCGCCCACCCTCTGCAGGAAAAGTATTCTTTTCTTCTGGATACCCAGTCATGTTGGCATTCATGGCAAAAATAGGGCTGATGCAGCCGCGAGGCTTGCCCTCAACTTCCCCCTTACCCTATTCCCCAAAACCCTTTCTGACATCACACCGCTTATCGCTTCTCTTGTTCGTGACCGCTGGCAAACTTCATGGGACTCCCAAATTGATAACAAACTCCACTCCATCTAGCCCACCATTCCGATTAAACGCACCATCAACAACCTCTCTAGTGTCGATAACGTTCATAGGCCACACCCACTTCACTCACTCCCACCTGACTCACTCCCACCTGACCCACTCCCACCTGACTTACTCCCACCTGACTTACTCCCACCTGACTCACTCCCACCTGACTCACTCCCACCTGACTCACTCCCACCTGACCCACTCCCACCTGACTCTCTTCCCTGACTCACTTCCACTTGACTCACTCCCACCTGACTCACTCCCACCTGACTCACTCCCACCTGACTCACTCCCACCTGACTCACTCCCACCTGACTCACTCCCACCTGACTCACTCCCACCTGACTCACTTCCACCTTACTCACTCCCACCTGACTCACTTCCACCTTACTCACTCCCACCTGACTCACTCCCACCTGACTCACTCCCACCTGACTCTATTCTATTCTATATGTATTTTTTCTGTATAAATAAGTTTACATTATCTTATGTTCCTTTATTTATTTATTTGTGCAGGGGGTTGCTTTGTAAGAGCAACAGCTCGTTCAAATCGCCACCAATCATCTTTTTATCTGAATGTAAAGCTTTGTTGTTAAATGATCATGATTAGTTTAGAAATTAATCAATCAAATCAAATTCCATACAATGCTCCCCTCCCATGTTAAAAAGGCTCTGAGACCTATAGAGCCATGCCAATGTTATCTAAGAGTTCGAAATCTCAGTTTGGCCAAAACATCCATGGGCCCCCAACTATATCATCTCAAAATCACGGCTTAGCCAGTAATCTGCGTAGTTAAGTCTAATTCTTCAAATTTGCACAACGACGACGCCTGCGTATTCGGCTATGATAGTAACAATGCTATCATGAAACGCTTAATACGACCCGGACGAGAACAAAGGTACGACGTACGGACAGACATAACATCGACAACCAAGTCAATGTCCACAGCCTTTGATAACCAGTTGTGGTGCACTGGCGTGTCTACCCAACCCATGGCCTCGTGGTCTGTAGACAGGTATGATAACCGCTACACCACAGTTAGTGGACTCAAATTTGCAGGTCTTAGCTTTGTATTTAATAGTCCAACAAAATTTTACATAACAATAACACCGTCCGGCATTGCACCTGGTACCGCACGTAACTTGCGACGCTTAGCATGCTGAGCATGGAAACAAATAAAAGAAAGCTGAATTCAACATTTTCAATCGGGCAAGTTCCATCCTTACAAGGCATTCGTTCAAAGTACAACCTGAATCAAATTTGTTCATTCATAGGATAGTCCTTAAATTATGACAAAAGCACTTAGTTTACGAGTTATGGCTGATCAAAGTTTGAATAATTTTTGATGTATGGAAAAATTGTGATGTATGAAAAAGAAGACAACACTTTAGTCACTGAAAATCATCAGACTATATGCCTATTCACTATAGGCCTATTCACTATAGACCTATTCACTATAGGCCTATTCAATATAGGCCTATACACTATAGGCCTATCCACTATAGGCCTATTCACTATAGGCCTATTCACTATAGGCCTATTCACTATAGGCCTATTCACTATAGGCCTATTCACTATAGGCCTATTCACTATAGGCCTATTCACTATAGGCCTATTCACTATAGGCCTATTCACTATAGGCCTATTTACTATAGGCCTATTCACTATTAGCCTATTCACTATTATTCTCTTTGCATGATTCAGCCTGACAATTAAAAAGATCATGTAAAAATGGTCAATTTGTATTATGTAAAATATTTTGCTGTTTTGAATAAACATCTACTTTATGGTCATCACATAGAATCTACCACAAATCATAAATACCTGAGTGTCACCATAAACAGGCACATGAACTGGAAACAGCATGTCCAAAACATCACTTCTATGCACGGAGCACACTTGGTATTATCAGTAGAAATATATCCTCCTGCTCGCCAGAAGTGAAATCCAGGGCCTACCAAGTAGCTGGAATACTCATCGGCTGCTGGAACCCTTACCAACAAGACTTTATAATTATGATCGAAGCTATCCAGAGACAGGCGGTGAGATTCGTTCTTAACAATTATACGACAGAACAGCCAGTGTCACAAATATGCTCAAATCCGTGGAAATGGGAATCCCTTGCCACACGGAGGCTGCTCAACCAGTGCTCTATGTTCTTCAAGATACACAACAGCTGGGTGAACATATCATTTCCAGCTTGTGTCATCCTAACTACCCGTCAACGAAGAAATAATAACTTTTCATGCAATCAAAACATCCAAGCCCGTGTGAAAATTCATTTTTTATCCGTACCATGCCCAGGGGTGTCGGAAGGAGCTCAGAGCAAGAGGGCAGAAAATCAAGTGAGGGCACTTTTTTTGACAGTAATTGGGACACTTTTGGGGCGGGGAGGGGGCGTGCCCCTAGCCCGGTTCCTTCACATATGGTTTGAGTATAGGCGGGATTTGAGGGGAGCAAGGCACACTTGCCTTACCCCCTTTCCCCCCATGTATACGTTTGTATGGTGATGTTTTGTATCTAAGCGTTTTTTGTGATTTCCCTTCCCTCCTCACTTTCGGTAGGCAAATCCTGCCTACCATCAGACTATGGGTTTGAGATTGAGGAGCCAGGACCAATGTTGCCAATTGCCCATCGGGCGAATCGGTAAAAAGCCTACTTTTGAAAATTACTGCTTACAAAAGTATTGTGGTCATTCACCCTCCCACCACGGCCCTCTGTTTCGGGGCCTTTGGGTAAATAGTATGCTTTGTGTCAAATGTTACAATTTCTATGTACTATGTAGGATTTGTGTGGGTGATTTGTTTTTAAGCTTCAAGAATTACCAGGCCGGGCATAGTTTTATACAACTTTAAAAAAAGCACCTCCTGGACCAGTCCGCCCTTAACTTTCAAAAGAATACTTCCTGTCCGTCCGCCTCTTAACTTTCAAAAAGGTACCTCCTGCGCCCTTGTAAAGGGGGCAGTGGCCCCACTTGTTCCCTTGGTTCTGACATCGCTGACCATACCAATCTGGGACCGGCTACCAACCACAGCGGTTCAAGCTCCTTCAGTTCGCTAATTTCAAGTCTTGGCCCTACCGGTACGGAGTGTGATGTTTCCCATCTGAAGCTGTAAGCTGCTGAGGATTTTTACTTGCACCAATTGTTGTACATATTTTGAGCATCCCGGGCACTTCTGCACAGCACATCCCTCCAAGGACGGGCGCGAGCTTTTTCCATGGGGTACAAGATTTAAGACTCAAGGCGTCGTTAAAGGAGCGCTAAACCGAAATTTGAGGGCGTATTTAAGTCCATAGAATAATCCGATATTTCTGTAATTATCGTCAGTGCTACTAAATCACGACCCGAATACTTGTTTACGTTGTTCACCTCCTTTTGAGGTATGTAGTTTGGTAACTTTCAGATGGATGTACGCCTGCGTATCAAACGGAGAGCCAAAAGAAACTACCTATTCTTAAAATCCACACATATATCCTCCCAATCCCCCGCCAAATTTTCTTATCGTTTGAATGCTCTTCTTATACCATAGAAGTAACGAGCCTGTAAAATCATTAGAAATGGCTCTGCTTAAAACCAAGAACATCTTAACCTGCCCTTGAATGGAGCAGGGCCGGTCGAAGAAAAAGTGATATATTTTTGTTGTTTCCCAAACCACAAAACTGTATACAGTTTCACGTCTCCAAGGCTCCTTCAAGGTAACAACTACTCCCACTGGTGTTACATGGTATTTTTAGTGACACACATCTGATCATAATGGCAATCCTTTGTAATATAAGTGGTAACTGTTATCATTGCTTGTCTTTGCTGCTGGGAAAAGGTCAAATGAACTATGAACCCAGAACTATTTATACCTCAATGTTATGATGCAAAGTTAATCTTGTGGAATAATGTGGTTAATTTTTTGTTCAAAATTGCAGGCCAAATTTTTAAGCAGTGCCTTTACTAATGATAACATTAAATAATTTGCATACATATGTATACTCTGAATCCGACATCACTTTTAGCAATGAATCTTTCTTTTTGCATAGCCGAATAGCAGAGGCCGAAATGGGAAGTACCCACCGGAGGACCCGCCACCGTATTCCACCAAGAAACTTGCAGAAGACCCATGGAAGGTAGCTCTACCTGAATTAAATGACGGACCGAGATGGGATGGTAAGACTTGATCATTTCTATCATTATTACATGCATATTTTTGAAGCAGAAATAGCAAAAAAAATTCCAGCTGGAAAAAAAAGCATGCCAGCGGGAAGAATACAATCCTTTTTGGGGGGTGGGGGATGATAAGAGTCCCCAACTCCCTACGCCTATGATACTGCCCCTCACCCAATTTCAAACCTTTTTCGGGGGCACTGATATCAATTAAGATCTTCAGTTGTCTTGTCTTCCTTTTCAAAATTATTGACGATTGAGGAAAGGTATCATAGATCATAAGGAGCTACGTTAGGCCAATGTTGGCCCAAGGTTTGGCTATGTTGGTACGCGTTGGCGCTATTTTGGGTTGACATGCGTAGGTTGCACCAATGTTGAGCCAGTGTACTTCACGAGTTGGGATAAGCACATTTGCGCAACCTTAAAATTTGTGCGCTGAAAGAGTTGGAATTAAAGTTACTTTTTAGCGCCCTTACGAGCGCTCAACCTTCGATAGGCGTTGTGCCAACGGGTCCAACACTTTTTCACCAATGACCCAGCAGAATTGCTGAAATAATTTCGAGCATGAAATTAATTCAAATATAACGATTATTCTTAAGGCTATATTCATTTATTTGTTATCTTTTTCTTTTCAGAAATGACAGCTTCGCAGCACTTATGGAAAATCACCTGCTTGATTTTTCGTGTCATTCTTCTTCTTGTGATGCTTTACCTGTTCGTCTGCTCTTTGAGTTTCCTCAGCTCGGCCTTTCGTCTGATCGGCGGGTTCACGGCAGGCTCCATTTTGAGTAACTACACACTTCTGGGGAATCCCGTAGCAGCTCTGATGATCGGAGTCATTGTCACAGTGCTCGTACAAAGTTCCAGCACATCCACCTCTATCATTGTTGCCATGGTCGGTGCCGGATTGAGTAAGATATTTTCTATTACTGATGTGTAAATAGCAAGGCCTTTTTTAATTAGTAGACTGCGTACCAAAGTTGGTACTCAGTAGAAAAAAACTGATACGCAGTGAACTGATTTTGAGGGCACTGGATACCAAGGTCTTTGTCTTGCAAAAATTTATTTTAATATTTCAATAATAAGAGGGCGTAGTGACGATTCAATAAACTCGTTGTTGTTACTGAGATCGTAAATATCAGCACATCGCCTTATTCATCTCTTGTTTATATTTTTAATGGCGATAAATTTTGTGTAGCAGTCATTGTTTCCCGTTGTCAACCAAACACAACAGCTACATACCTTTACATGGGAGGACCACTTTTGTGCATGTTGGCGAGGGGGCACTGATGCCCAAGAGACAACTTGGTACCCAGTGACAATTCCTTAAAAGAGCCACTGGTAAACAGTGGATGGACTTATTTTCCAATCAGGAAAATAGACTGAGGAGGGTCAGTCAAGTCCATAATTAAAACACACATCGCATCTTAAAATCGACTATTTCAACAAACAAAATGCAGCGATTTACCAAATTAATTGAAACTTGTTGCTTTTGCGTGCTGAAAGTGGAGAGGAAACGTATCCGGTCAACAGGAACAACTTCCATGGGACAGCGAGGCTGTAGCAATTTGTATAAAAAAAGATTTTTAGTTCAACATCCCTTAAAGGGATTTGAGCTTAAAGCGATGACCAACTTAACAGCCAGGTTCTAGCCCGAATTTTTGCAGCGTTTATCATATCCTAAGTGTTTTTTGTATATTTTGCTGTGTTGCTATGTTTGCCTTAAATTAAACGATGACTAACTTAACAGCCAGGTTCTCGCCCGGATACGTTCAGATTTTTGCAGCGTTTATCATATCTTAAGCGTTTTTTGTATATTTTGCAGTGTTGCTATGTTTGACTTAAATAAATCGATATGTTGATGCAATAACAGTCCACATTGTTGCGTAATCTTAACGAATTTTGCATTCCAAAATTCGCTTAAAATGATTCATTATATTTCACTTGGCGCAGTCCGAAAAAACTTGGCAGATATAATATCATTGGCTGAGGAAATGCCACCGAATACCTCCAATTGAAAAACAACAACTATGTTTTCATTGTCTGGAACGTTATACCGTCTGGCACATAGGCTAATCAAGCTTTATATCCCGTTTGGGATTTCTTCCAATATGGAGTCAAATTGGGATACACTTTTGTAGTTGATAGCTCGTTTGGGCTATAGCTTGTGTGTAAAAACTAAAACTTTAAAACTAAAATAGCCTAAATGGGCTATATATCCAATAGCGCAATTGATTAACTGAGGCTATAAAGTTTCGGCGCCTATAAAATCACCAGACTGGTGTTTAATAATCACGGAGCAGCGATCTGGCCCTTCTCAAAAGCTCTTTTGAATAACTGATGCGTAAAATCACTAGATCATATGTGATAGGTTTCTTAAAGGACTAGTTCAGGTGTCAAGTAAGTCCATCTTATATGAATCTGTTGTATTTCGTATAATAATTGCCACCAGGAAGTATTGTGTGATGCTATTATTGATTGATTGTGACTCATTAATTGCGATGATGAATTATTTGCTCAGAAAATGGCTTAATATACTAGCAATATGAGGAAAATATGCCATAGTTAAAAAGATGTTTTGTTGCAAGAATGTAAAATCCATCTTGATTCTATACACAGTACTTTGCTGTTATGTCTGTTTATCATTTCAATTTCCCTCTAAAGAAATGTTATAAAAATTTACATCATAATGCTTTTAAGATTTAACATCTTGCAGGCTTACTTAAAAAACAGTTTCATTACCCTGCAATGGGGCAAATAGAGTCCTGGGGGCCATGGGAAATTTGGCGCTTTGCAGCAATGTCGAGGGTGGGGCACTGCCCTCTTGCCCCAAAGTATATAAGAAGAGCAGGAGGTGCCTTTTTTAAAGTTGATGGCGGACCGGGCAGAAGGTGGCCATTTGACACAGTTAAGGGCGGACCCGGCTGTACTGGAGAAATTATTCTAGGTCATTCGTGAAGCTTAAAAACAAATACAAATTTACTCACTGACTAATATTATCTAATATAAAGAAGTTGTTACATACATTTACTATCTGACACAATTAAAACATGTCATTTTACTAGGGGCAAAGACACCGAGGGCCGTGGTGGGAAGGGGAAACCCTCACTATCTTGTAAGCAGCAATTTCAAAAGAAGCATTTTACCTATTCCCCCGATGAGTAATTGTCAACATTTGGTCCTGGCTCTCTAATCTCAATCTCAAACCTATAGACGGGATTTGCCACCGGAAGTGGCAGAAAGTGTGTGTGTGTGTGTGGAGGGAGGGAGGGAGGGGGAGAAGGAGGGGGTAAGAATTACAAAATCTTGCTAAAATAAAACACATCACCATATAAAAGTATTCATTTGGGCAAAAAGTGAAGGTGGGGAAAGTGTCCCTTTGCTTCCCTAAAATCCCGCCTATGCTCAAACCAAATAGGTGGGAATCATGGGGACAGCAAGCAACATTCCTCCACTTTTTCAAAAACTGACAAAAGTGCCCCTTTTCTAAAATGAAGTGTCCCTCACTTACTATCCAAGAAGCACCTAAACTAGCTACCTACCAACAAAAACAGGCTTGTACCCACCCAAAATATATGTCATTGATGTTCTAGTTCAAATTTTCCCACGTAGGACTGGTCAGTTGATAAAGAGTACCTTTTAATTAATGAAATTAAGGTTGCTCTTCCTTTCAATGAATATTGGGTCGCTCTCCCTTTGTGTGAATTACCGGTATGGATTATTCCCATGATTTTTCATTTTCATATATACATATATATATACATATATATATATACATATATATATATATATATATATATATATATATATATATATATATATATATATATATATATATATATATATATATATATATATATATATATATATATATATATATATATATATATATATATATATATATATATATATATACATATATATATATATATATATATATATATATATATATATATATATATATATATATATATATATATATATATATATATATATATATATATATATATATATATATATATATATACATATATATATATATATATATATATATATATATATATATATATATATATATATATATATATATATATATATATATATATATATATATATATATATATATATATTTATATATTTATATATTTATATATATATATATATATATATATATATTTATATATTTATATATTTATATATTTATATATCTATATATTTATATATATATATATATATATATATATATATATATATATATATTTATATATTTATATATTTATATATTTATATATCTATATATTTATATATATATATATATATATTGGAGAAAGGGAGGGGGGGGGGCAGGTTTGATTATTTGTCTCACCATATCTCAGTGTAAAAATGAATGAGTCTCTTATCACGGTCCAAAAACTATTTGTAAAGGAAGGGGTCATAAAATTATTGGAATTTTTGGTAAAATTTGGCAACAATTCCCAAAAACTTCCCGAAATTGAATGAAATTTTACAAAAATTGAAGAAATTTACAGAAACTTCTCAAAAAATGAAAAAAAAAATCCCGAAAATAAAGGAAATTTCACAAATATTGAACCCGAAATCATGAAAATGGAGGAAACTGCACGGAAAATGAAAAAAAAAAATCAAGAAAATTGACGAAATTGTACGAGCATGAATCAAATTTCATGAAAATGAAGAAAATTTTACAAAAATTCAAGAAAAGTTTCCTGACACTAAAAGAAAACTTCTCGAAAATTAAAGAAATTTTCCCGAAAATGAAGGTAATTGCAGGAAAATGGTAGCATATTTCATGAAAATGAAAGACAACTTCCAGACTTCTCTAAAATTGAAGCAAATTTTTCCAAATATTGAAGCAATTTGCACGAAAATTGAAGCAATTTTTAAAACAATTGAAGCAAATTAAACGAAATGAATGATATTTTACAATAATTCAAGGAAATTTCTCGAAAATTGATAGAGAAGTCTCGAAAATTGAAAAACAAAATTTCCCGAAAATGAAGGAAACCGGACGACTCAATTTGAAGCAATTTTCACCATAATGAAGAAAAGTTTACGAAAAATTAAGATTTCCAGAAGAAAAGAAGCCATGGAATCTTGGCTCTTTAAAATCAATTCGTTAGACTTTCATTATTGGGGGGCTGAAATGGTACTTGACCCCCTGGAAAATTATTGGTAGACCACGCCCCCCCCCACCCTCCCTTTCCTTCCCACGGGGCCACGCTTCCTACGCCCCTGGTTAGCAGCAACACAAATTTTCCCAGTTGTAAAATTTGAAGGCATGGAGGCCCTATACCACTTTTTACTGTTCTGGGGAAATAGCACCATGAAATAATTTTCCGAAGAAACTTAGCTAGCCGTTCAACTCCAGAGCATACCAACCATTAAACCATCTTTCATACAAACAAAAACAAACAAAAAACTTATTTTTGTTGTTTTCATTCATCACTTATCATAGTTGAGGTTCACGCTGCAATTCCAGTCGTCATGGGCGCAAATATCGGCACCTCGGTCACAAACACCATTGTGGCGATGGGACAAGCAAAAAATAAAGATGAATTTCGTCGTGCGTTCGGAGGCGCGACTGTACACGATATGTTTAACTGGCTGTCCGTTATTGTGCTTCTTCCGCTGGAGCTTGTGACTGGTTACCTGGAAAAGATCAGCAGTTTGATGGTGACTTCAATTGAGTCCGGAAGTGAGGTGGAAATCCAAATATTAAAGGCCATCACTGATCCTTTTACAAAGTGGGTAATACAGGTAAGAAGTCATTTATGTATTTGTCACATTAACAAAAAATAAAAATGAAAAAAGGGTTAGAAAAAATGGTTTTGTTTCTGACATTATATGACCTCGACTTACCGACAAACCTCAGCCACCAGTTAACCCCCTTACACAAGTGACATCGTTTGTTACTACAATATTTGCTCATTCTTCAGACATCTTAGAATGAAAACTGACAAACTACCAGCAACTTATGCCAATGACCATTTAGCTCGGGGCCTTTTCATTGCCTTTTCGCTCAAAGTAATCCATCGTCTCCCCCAAGTTAGAACAGCAACCCTCATACTGGATAATAAATTTCTTAAGGGCTGCACGACCCACAAATAAAATGAAAAGGTAAACAAATCTGAAAATATGCCAAAAAGGGTCAGTGTAAAGGCGATAAACTTTTTCCGCTTCTGAGTGCAATAGGCTCCTAATTTGACAAGATTTTCGAAAATATTTTTTCTCTCCAAATTCTCCGATTATTTTCTTTTTTTAGATTGACAAGACGGTAATCACAAAAGTGGCAGAAGGAATTATCGACTTGAATGATGTAAATGCAACAGTTCCACGAATCCTCAAAGTATGCGAAGAAGAATTTATAGAGGATTGTAAGTAAATTTGTGATTGAAATAAAGTATAGGGTTTGAAGGTCCCAGAGATAGTAGAGAGAGTGACATCTCTTGGTGTATATTCCTATGCTTCGTCTTTCAGATAACAAATATAGCAAAGACAGCCTCTGCAACGAGAATGTAACAACAACTTTCAATATAAAAATTTTTACAAAATAAAAGAAAGGAATATAAATCATTCAACACAAAAGTATGAATTGAAATCTTTGGTACCTATCACCTGAAAGACCAAATGATGTACGTAAGGTATGAATAACATGTCTCATCAATGATGAATAAAACATCACCTTGAAAATAAAACTATATCATGATCAATGTAAACCATAATAAATCACCTTGCAAATCAAACTATATCATGCTTTAATGTAACCATAATGAATCACCTTGATAACCAAACTATATCATGCATCAATGTAACCATAATGAGTTACCTTGAAAATCAAACTATATCATGCATCAATGTAAAGATAATGAATCACCTTGATAACCAAACTATATCATGCATCAATGTAACCATAATGAATCACCTTGAAAATCAAACTATATCATGCATCAATGTAACCGTAATAAATCACCTTGAAAGTCAAACTATATCATGCATCAATGTAACCATAATAAATCACCTTGAAAGTCAAACTATATTATGCATCAATGTAACCATAATGAATCACCTTGAAAATCAAACTATATCATGCATCAATGTAACCATAATGAATCACCTTGAAAATCAAAGTAAATCATGCATCAATGTATCCATAATGAATAACCTTAAAAATCAAACTAAATCATGCATCAATGTAACCATAATTAATAACCTTGTTCAAAATAAATAAAATGATTTCCCAAACAAAGATAATTTCCAATGAACATGAAAATACAATTTTCAGATGAATCCAAAAAATAAACATCACGCACCTGTAAACAAGGTACATAAGAAAAGCAACAATTACACAACCTCCCAAATATGTTTATATTTAAACTGAAAATGACAGGTTTCAAGATTAAAATAACGAAATAGCTTCACCATATTGTACATGACAATATATAAAAAAAAAACACCTTCATGATGAGCAATGTCAGAATATCGTCCACTAAAATAGAAAATAACATTTCTGCCATTGACATGTAACAAAAGTCTTTCGCGCACCAGAATGGCAAGATTAACAACAAAACCAAATTCAGTGTAACACTTCACTGACCTCATCCAAAACTGATAAAGAAATGTTGAATACCAATCATCAGATAAACACAAACATTTCCAAAAACAAGCACACAAATTATTTCAGGAATGAGTAAACTCACAGCTTGACAAGTAAAATTTACATATCATCAACAATATGGATATACACCATTATTTGTCATACAAACAGTCGTTTGCAAACTCACCGGGCCTATATCTCAACACGTTTATGTCACTAGAACAGCTCAGCGGTCCACATGGCATCACATATGATTGAACATATAAGTACCTTAAATAATTATCTCAAATAGCAATGTCATCAAAGAGATCTTAATATTCTGAAAAAATAATAATCTAATAATCATTTGCATCAACTGAATATTCCATAACCTTGTAAACCACCTAATACATGGTCAAAGCAATAAGACAAAAATACAATGCATGATTTAAGAATCATTACAAACACATCAGAAAATCACGGAAAGAACACAAAATGGAAAGTAGATTCATCAAAATACATAATTACTCTTCATCTGACATGAGTGATGGTCACTATAAGTCAAAACAAATCATCTATTTATTGATCATCAAAAAGTACATTATGATATTAAACTCATGGAAACTCTTGAAAATACACTTGCAACTTCTTGGAAATAATATCAGAATAACGCCATCATTCATTCAAAATGACCTACCAGGATTGTTTTGAGTTTCTGCAACCCCAAATGAACTAGAATTACAATTTGACATATCGCCCTCTTTTTGTTAACTTTCGTCATGGGTCTAAGAATAAACTCTCGTTAGCGTCACAAAAATAAAGTTTACTATTTCAAAGTTTTCCATCCCTTTACGGTAAGCAAATCCACGCATTCACAATATTTCTTAAGCACTAGAGCTCTGAAACATAGGTTCACATAATAATCAACAAATATAGCCTCAATTAGGAGCAAATTGATAGCTAAATACTCTCAAAAACTTTGTAAGTGCTTGATCAATAGCCTTCGTAAATAATCGCAGAACTAGTATGTAAGATATAAGATAGGGTACAGTAAACTGATCTGACACTTGCGATAACAAATAAATGAACTTAAATTACTCCGATTGATAATAGAGCAAACAACATGAAACTGACACAATTCTCAAAATAATACAATAATCTGAACTCTCCAGAACTCGGGGAGAATAATATAGTTTTCACGGCATTTATAAAAGAAACGGTTTTCTTGACCAAAGTAACGTATGTTCACCCATGGAGCTCCGTGGTTCACTTCAGAAAAGTCGTATCGAGGGTGCACAGAACAAAAGAAGCTATTCTAAGAAAGGTCCGATATTCCTGACCACAACCTCTTAACTGGAGTAATAATATTTTATAGAGCAAATCTCTGAAGAAAACGTGTGTTTTCTTCAGAGATTAACTTAAACAGAAATTGTAACTTTGAAGTATAAACCTAAACAACTAAATATAAAGCTAATAGAAAGTGGTCTCAAATACCAGTAAAACCTAGTATCAGCAATGTACCTTGCCCTATTTTGTAAACGTATGAATAAACGATCACTGAACAGTGAGTGAAGTGACACAATCATTTCACTGTCCGTAGAAAGGATAGGAAGTGCACAAGGTACATTGACCTGTTTACAAAATAATTCACTTTGTCACAATATCATCTGATTATACAGTCCGGAAGCATGCCAATTAATAGGAACATTTATAACACAAGAATATTGAAGTCATGCAACCATATTGTTCAGATGTTGCGATAAACTATCAATAGTTTCTAATTTATGTACGTGAAGTATTAAAAATCATTGTGTTGAAAAACATTTGAATTTTCAAAATGGCCGTAACGCGCCTAAAAGCCTATAGCTCTATTGTCTAATTTAAGTAATATTTCGAAAACGGCGTGGTAAACATATCAAATGGGAGTGGAAAAGTTGTGGCCATGACAGTAATGAAGTATTTTCATAAGTTTTAAGTTTTTCCTAGCAAAGATATTTTTCGCTGTTTTCAACAGGGCTGTACGTAGACCGTGCCAAGCGCAAAAAGCCAAATCAGTTTGAAGAAGCCAAATTGAGCTAAAAAATCTGAAATTGAAACAAAAAACCTCATAATTTGCAAGGAATCGGCCACTGACGGCTCCACGGGCTTTTCTGTGAGAGGTTAAATGTTTTACGCAACTTCTACATTCATGCAAAATATCAAGCGGTCTAAATCTCATCAGAAAATTAATCTTTGAATCATTCTTTCTCAAAATATTTGCGAAAAGACCAAAATTAAGCCAATTGAAACTTTTTGTGACCAAATAAGTATTTTTTGTGGCCAAACAATTAACCGCTCTAATGTTAATTTAGATGATTGACAGCTTTTTCAACAAATCACCACAGGAATTTGCCTAGCAACAAATTCTGCGTAACAAAGTGCGGCGCGCGCTCATGCAGTCAATGCAATATACTGCACAAAGCAAATCTCGGCACACACAGACGGCAAAATTGTGGCCAAACAAGTCTCACAAAAGAAAATTTTCCAAAACAAAAAACAAAACAAAAGCCAAATAACGTTTCTCAAAAACAGCATTTTTCTCAATTTTGGCTTGTAAAAAGCCAATATAACATTCCTAACGATCAAGATACCCGGGCTCACATAGGCTCCCGGTGGCCCTGTTTGTTATAGTGAAAGTCTTTGTTCCCATTTAAACTCATTGATAAACGAACTATGACTTTGTTTTCACAGGTGATTCGAGCAAGTTTCATTGGTTTTGGCGGGTTCAGTTCAGTGACACAGTGGCAGGTTTGATCGTCCTCATCGCATCGGTCCTCCTCCTTCTCATTTGTCTCATCGTGATCGTCAAAACCTTGCATTCATTACTGAGAGGAAGCATCGCCCGCATCGTTCACAAGGTCGTCAATGCTGATCTTCCCGGATGCGCAGCCTACTTTACCGGATACATCGCCATTTTGGCCGGAGCAGGTTGTACTTTTGTAGTTCAGAGCAGCTCCATATTTACTTCTGCCATCACTCCCTTGGTTGGTATTGGTGTCATCACACTAGAGAGAATGTATCCGCTCACATTAGGTGCCAACATTGGAACGACGGCCACGAGTATCTTAGCCGCCTTTGCAGTCGATGGAGGTCTTAAAGATGCCTTACAACTTGCTTTTTGCCATCTCTTGTTTAACATCTCCGGTATCCTCATTTGGTACCCGATACCATATATTCGATTTCCGATACCGCTTGCTAGAGGTCTCGGTAACACAACCGCTAAATACCGATGGTTTGCCATGTTTTATTTGATCATGGCATTTTTCCTCGTACCTGCCGCCGTGTTTGGGTTATCTATTGCCAATGATGACGGTATTGTATTAATGGTGGTAGGAATACCAATTCTCTTGATTTTAATCATAATTGTTGTTATCAACATCCTACAACACAAATGGCCGGAATTGATCGCCAACTCCCCCGTGCGTGACTGGGAATGGCTGCCAAAACCATTCCATTCGTTAGGTTGGTGGGATGCAAAGTTGACTTATGTATGTATCTGCTGTAAACGAGATGAACTGAATGACGAAATCATGTCTGAAGTCGCAGTTGTACCAGAACCGGAAGCCTTCAAGAACCCTGCGTTTGAAGAAAAATCTTAAACATGCGTTATGTAAATAATAAAGAAATCAAGTGCAAAGACTTGTGTAACAAGAAAGGGGTCAATCGAAGAGTGCATTTATGACGTAATACTGAAACTTGGTCAAATTTAATAGAAATAGAAAAAGACTGTATATTATTTATGTGGTATTTTGAAAATACTTGCACATTTTTATCTTAGCCTATTTTTGGAGTGCAAACATAATGATGGATTATATAATCTCACACAATTGATAAAGTTAGCGGCGTTAAAAGATACTTTACATGGGGTGGGGTGGGTGGGTGGGGGGGGGTGGTGGAAGCCAAATTTTATTTTCGTCTCAAAAACCTAGAAAATTACCAAAATCTATTTGTAAAGGGGGAGGGGTCGTAAAATTATTGCAATTTTCAAAGGAAATTTCACGAAAATTGAAGAAAAATTCGCGAAAATTGATGGATATTTCCCGAGTCTGTTACTTAATGTTGACTATTGAGTTTAACAATCTTAATTTATTATTTATTGTATTGGTATATTTATTTCATAGGGATATTTTCCCAGGGTTAAAATATCACCACTGGGGGTGGGGGATCACAAGGAACGGGAACCCCCCCCCCCCGCCCCGATTAGTATGTTGAAATAAACTATGTTTTTGATTATCCAAGAGTTGATTTCTTTATTGAAATATAAATTGCTGACCAAATAAGATGTTTATGAGTTAGTTTTCTCGACGGTCAATGAATTGGCTGAATTGCTCTGGTGAGAACCGTGTTTGTTTGTACATGATTCTCCCTGACGGGAACTCTGCAAGACTCCTTACGGAGCATAGACGCCTTAGCAGATGCCGCTTGTGTGTAACACACAACGCTTTAGGTCTATGTTTTGGGATTGCAGATGCGAAACCACAACCCAGAAAACTAAACCACAAACCTGCAATAATAATAAGTCCCAAATTTTTAAACTTCGCTCTGGACAGCTGGAAATTCCGTTTGGGATGTTCTCGAGAGACGGGTATCTAACATTTGAAAGGCCAGATATCCTGTTAACATGGGCACCTTAGCTGCTTAAGAAATATAATACAATCCAAAGTTTCACAATCACCGACCATGCACCAACAAGCCAATTACTTTTTACCGCGAAAGTGACGTTACTAGTATGATCAGTTTTATTGGTGAAGATCAAGCAATTTTCTTGAGATTCCTTTTTTAAGGTTTTACCGACTTATTCTGAAAATTTTCTGTCTGTGTTGCACGCAAAAAGAGATGTATGGCGAAAAAGAGCAATGCAAAAAGGAGTAATGAAAATCAGAATCATGTTTCACGTGGTCATGTATTTGTTTCTTTAATATTGTTTGTAATTTAGTGTGAATAGCGCACCTACCTGTCGGTGGTATAAGACAAATAAGACACAAACCTATGGTGAGTCAGCGCAAGGAGAATTTTTTTTTTTTTTGGTCCACGAAGTGTTCTTATACAGTTGTGGGACTAGGGATTCTACAAGATTCTCCAATAGCTCACACCAGATTTATTTCCCAATAGCAATACCAGTCATGTTGATCCAATATGCTAAAATTGTACACAGCAATTACAGTGTTACATCTATTTGAGATCGGAGCTATAAGGCTGGAAGAAATCTTCTGACCGAAAGAGAGATTTCACCTTGCAACAAACATACAGCCATTTAACTTTTTTGAAATTGAAATTTCCGTTAATCCGTCTGCCCGTAGCTTTTTTTGTTTTGTTTCATATTTAAATATATTCACATTTTGTTATGTGGGAAGTTATTTAAATGATATTGAAATAAATAAAGGACAATTTAGGAAAAATGATTGGACATTTTGATCAATAGAAATTGGCAACATTTCCCGATAAGAGATGATAAATTCCCGAAATTGAAGGAAATTTTTTAAAAAGTGAAGGAAATGTTTAAAAGTGAATAGGATTTCCCAAAATTTGAGGACGGTTTTCCGATTAGCAGAAACGTTTGATGGAAACTTATTTACCAGTACAATTTTGGGAGTTCCCCCTCCCCCCACCCCCTCCCTTTCTGAGAGGGAGGTGACCCTTCCTACGCCCATTTAATTGTCTTGAAAGGTAGTCTGACGTTGCAAATACTCTCAGCTATAAGCATTTTTGATTGAGGGACTCAACGCCCTGGGATATAATAATATGGAAAGGAAAGAGTTTTGTGTTTAAATATCATGTTTTGCTTTCTGTACGTTTTGTAAAGTTGTGGATCACAGATTTGCATATCAAGAATTAAAAATTCAAAGTTGTGTAAAACGGAAAATTTGCAACCAAAATGGGAATTTTAAGTATTTAATTAAAAATAGGTATGTGGACACGTAGAGTTTTGATTTAGATGAAGGAGCATATACTGCAAGTCTTTAAATGGTTGAAATAGCATTAGCTCGACTATTCGAAGAATAGTAGAGCTGTTCTACTACCCCCGGCGTCAGCGTCCGGTAATGTTTTCCCTTGGTGTACATTTATATGACTTGGCATAGGGATAGAAGACATGGGTACTGTTTAAATGAGCATGATTGGGGGTTGTGGTGCATACTAATTAGCTTATTTGCATAACAAGGAAAATATTTGTCAGGTTAAAGTTTTAAGTAAAGTTTTTGGTTCAAGTTTTCATAACTTAAGCTATGAATGGTGTACATTCATGTAACTTCGCATAGGGGTACTGTTCAGTTGAGCATGATTAGGGGTTGTGTGTGCATACTAATTAGCTTATTTGCATAACAATGAACATATTTGTATAATATCTCTTAATTAAATTAAAGTGGATGTGGGAATTTTGTTTGCACAAATGATCATATATGTGAAGAGCATTGTCTACACTAAATGTTGAGATGTAATGTTCATATTAATCAGGTTATTTGCATAATGATTGACTTTTGCATAAAATATTTAACCTTTAGATATTAACTTTGTACTTGTTACAGGGGTATATGACATGGGTACTGTTCAAATGAGCATGATTTGGGGTTGTGTGTGCATACTACTTAGCTTATTTACTTAGCTTATTAGCTAACAATGAAAATATTTCTATCTATGATATCTCTTAAATTAAAGTGGGAGTGGGGATTTTGTTTACACAAGTGATCATATGTGTGAAGAGTATTGTCTACACTCAATGGTGTGGTGTAGTGTGCATATTAAGTAGATTATTTGCATAACAATAGACTTACGTACACAATATTTAACATGAGATAATAACTTGCTATTTAGTTCAGTGGTAAAGGGCATTGGCACTGTTCAGTTTAGCATGATTGAGGGATTGTGCGTGCATAATAATTAGCCTATTTGCATAGCAATGGAAATATTTGTATATGTGGTACCGTATCTCTTGAATTAAAGTGGTATGATGATTTTGCTGAAACAAATGATTATACAGTATATGTGAAGAGCATTCTGGTGAGGTATACCGGTAGTGTGAATTTGCTGCAATATGTTTGACCTGAGATCGAAAATATATGACTTATGACTTACTAACTTCACATTTCTAGTTTTGTTATAATATTGATATTCCTGACATGAATAGCAATCAAAATATTTGTCTTGCCATGAATAAAGAAGCAAATAAAAGTTTCCTCGCTTCTAAAAAATGGTAAATTAGGGGTTTGAGAAATATAAACAATAAGCAGAATATGGGGTAGAAGATGACATGATAATAAAGTAGCTGAAGGAATCAGGATGAGGTCATGTGGGACAGGATGGAATTGTATGTAGGTCAGGGTGCGGTGGGATGTTGGTCAGGATGTGTTGGCATGTTAGACATGGTGGATTGGCATGTGGAACAGGATGGATTGGCATGTGAAACAGGATGGGTTGGCATGTGGAACAGGGTAGGTTGGCATGTGGAACATGGTGGGTTGGCATGTGGAACAGGGTGGGTTGGCATGTGCAACAGGGCGGAATGGCATGTAATGGGATGTCATCTGGATTTCAGTTGTGATAGCATGTGGATCATGCAAGTGGTGGAATGACATACAGTATCTGGTTTTCAGGTGTGATTGCATGGAGGTATCTGGTTTTCAGGTGTGATTGCATGGAGTATAGACGTGGGATGGCATTTGGGACAGTTTGGGATGGAATGTGGGACAGTCTGGAATATGCATTATTAGCGGTGAGGGAATTTGTATCGTTTCCAATGTCTAGTTTGTCATACGTTAAGCAATATTGTGTGGCATAATTTTGCTTTAATGTTATTGTACATTTTTCATGCTGCTTGATTTTGCTTGACACACAATTTTTTTTTAAATTGGAAGTTGTATTACAATCCAGGATGTAGTTTTGGGAATGTATAAGAGCGGGGGGATGGTACAGGTTGGAAAGGGGGTTGAATGGCATTCTTTCATTGACATTGGCAAGTCAGAGCCTCTCCTTTCTTTGTTATTCAATTGATAGAACTAAAAGAAGTGTCGTAGTTATAATGACTGCTGGGTTTTACATGTTTTCTGAGTTACATGAGCTTTTTTTGTCTTAAAATATTTAGGAAAACTCATAGACATTTTGAAGCTTGTAGTGCATATGAAAATAAGTGCATTTTTTAAAGCTCAAGTAATATGAAATCATCTGCCCCTGCTGCCCTATTTCTGTATATACCGAATGGCTCTATAAACCCACTCTCTATACTAGCTTTGAATAGTCGAGCATACTGTCCTTCCTACAGTTCTAGTTCAGTATATAATGACAAATTATATTTTGAAGAATTTTCAGCACGTGATAAAAGTTATGATGTATCGACAAGAACACAGCTGAAAATGTTTCATGTAATCTTTTATATTTCTCTCCTAGATTTCAGACACCACAAACTAAATATGGGTCAAGGCTATATCAACATTTCATTTGTACCCAACTGCTTCCTCTCATGCAATTTTGGGAAATGGTTGGAAAATCAAAAGGTTAACATAAGCAATAGCCATGGTGTTGCTGTGATGTCACGAGGTACTGCACAATTTAATATGCTAATTTCGTACCCAAAGTTTAAAAATCTTGTAAAAGGGTCCATTTTTACCTAATTGTGATGTGACTTTTTGCTATTGTTATGAATCTGAGTATATATCAAGCCATGTTGTTTCTAGGCTGTCCATATACCTTGTTTTTGGGTGTATATGAAGCAATTTGAAGCCATGTTGTTTCTACCTGTCCATATACCATTAATATTACCATTATACTGTTATACGTTTATAAATTTGTAAATATATCAATTTTATAATACACAGGCAATAAGAAGAATAATGTATTTTATTTAATCATTAGCGTTTCCATGTACACATTTTGTTAGGCAGTTTTTAGGGGTAAATCATTACAACTAAAACAAGAATGTTTCTAAAACGTCAATTTTTATTAAAATTGAGTTAATGTCCTTAAAGAAGGGCATTATGTGAGTGATTTACTTTAAACGGCTCAAGGACCACTGGAAGAGATTTTAATGGGGCAAAAAACGTTAAATGAAAAAATTTCCTAGGCCAATATGCAACAGGCATGATCTCTTTACCAATTTTCACAGTAATTAACAATTCTTCTTTTCTTGCGGGTGGGGGTGGGGTTGGGTGGGGTGAATGGGGAGGGGGGGGGGGAATGCTCCATTGCCCGAAGACAAATTTCGTAGGGCAATTTTAATCTTGGCTATTTCGTCGGGCAAAAAATGGCTCAGTATTGAAGAAATATTGTAGGAAATTAAGGTTAGACCTTATATGTTTCAGTTTCTTCGAAAACTTTATATATCAGATCAAAATCATCATCGTCCCGACCCGGAATCATGATATGACGATCCTAGGGCCGCATTAAAAATGTGTCCCAAACACCCGACCAGTAACATAAAATTGGTCGGGGAATCATATTTCGTATCCCCACTTCCGATTTGCATTACTTACTTACTCACCCATTAGATTTCTAAGCTCTCACGACGCGATTCCAATCGTAAACAAACTTCTCTTATTACATGTATTCATACGCCATGAGTTTATTTTCTGGGCAACGGGTCAGGCTTATTGCACAAACATCCTTTCCATTTCAAATTAATTTACCTCTCATTTACTTATAAAAATGACCAGAAGTAGTTACATTACTTGTTTAGAAAATAAAATCAGTAAGAAATAACCAATACTGATTGGTTTTGTATTCAATTAATACCGGTACAATTCATTTTTGCCTACATTTTCTTGCGCGGCTTGCGAATCGAGTAAATCAGTATTCACACATGCGCATATGTTACTGTCCAGTAAAGTTTGTTGAGATTTATAGACGAACTTTTTAACGTAGCCGCATATCTACCTACTGTGGTGTAGCGGTTATCATACCTGTCTACAGACCACGAGGCCCCGGGTTCATTCCTGGGGTGGGTAGACACGCCAGTGCACCACAACTGGTTATCAAAGGCCGTGGACATTTACTTGGTTGTCGATGTTATGTCTGTCCGTACGTCGTACCATGGGCGTAGGCAGGTTCTTTGTTTGGGAGGGGGGGGGGGGGGGCTACTCATTGGTATGAATTTTGACCCGTGACAGTATCTAAGCGGAGCGCCACCATGGGTTGGCGCGTAGCGTTCAGAGAAATTTTTCCAATAAATGCTGCCTATAGATTGCCGGAAATGGCACTTCCCAGGCCAAAAACTTGCAAATTTGAGGCTGGTTTTCTTTGATTGTTCACAATTTTGCTGTACATTTTGCCCGAATTCTTGGTTGCCAAAAAAATTGGGGGAACTGTGCCACCTGCCCCCGCCACATACTTGCCGAAGTACAATTTATTCAAACTCTATTGCGTAGCGATATAGGGGCAGTTTGGGTTGATGCCTCCCGAGTTTTTATGGGGGAAGGGGGGTGGTACATGTCAAAAGGAGATATTTGTCAAGCAAACAGAAGATCATTGATCACACTTGCACACCTGGCCAATATTTTTGACTCCAGAATATTGAAAAATGAGGCGTTGAGTGAGGTGGCATTGTACTTACTTGTTATTTGGAGTCGAAAGGTTGGAAGTAAGATTTGACAATCAAACTTACCAAATCATAATTTTAGATTCAACCGCCGCGCTGACGTTATGGCAAATCTGTCGATGACTGATTCCACGTCTGGGCAATGGGCCTTATGAATTTGTAATAGAATAAGTGCCTCCAGTCGGGCTTCCGTCATTGTTGACCGAATAGCTGTAAGGGTTCTTTTCCTTTTTGAAAAACCATATGCGAAAGTGACATTTTCAAAATTCAAGTTCAACCGAACTTAATTATCGCCTTCAGAGTTTAGACAAATTGATTTCTATTAGTGGAAAGTTTTGAGCAAAATAATGGGGCACTTGTAGTACTTTGTTATCGCAAAGCAGTAGCAGAATGGCGCCATCTTCAATCGTCATCGCGTAAGAACAGGCTTGGCAAGTTCACGGCTCTTGACAAATTAAAAATTGCGACAAAATTTTATTTAAAAATTTGAATTATTTTTTGTTTTGTTTTACAGGGATACAACGAATTTACATTACAGGGAATGCAGGGAGATTCGCATTTCATGTATGCGCATCTGTACGATACATAGGCATATAGGTGTAATTTAATTTTTGTAAATATGGGATTGGGGGGCATGGCCCCGTGGCCCTCTCTGGCTACGCCAGTGCGTCGTACCTGTGTTCTCGTCCGGGTCGTATTAAGCGTTTCGTGATAGCATTTGTACTATCATAACCGAATACTCAGGCGACGACCCCGTTATTGTAATTGTGTGTTCAACTCTCTCTCTCTCTCACGTAGCCGCAGGAGGCCTCAATGCAACTAGTAAGATAACATCTCCCTCTGTATGCCCTACATGCTACGCACTACATGCAGTCATGTAATGGCTATAGCGTATACTACGGTCAGATGTTTATCTGACTACAATGCAACGTGCACAAGTCCACGATTGAATAAGTTCTCTTTGAAAGAAATTTAGGAACGAATTTAATGGCTAATAATTTAAGATTAAAAAAAAGACTCAAAAATAATACAAGCTTTGGACAAGATATTCGGCAGGTGCCAGTTGGGAGCCAGCAGAAATATTGAACATTTTGGATGATGGCCGTTTGGAGGTGCGATTTGTCGGATGGGAAAAAGAATTCGATGTTGTCTTGCAAACCTTCGAAATTCGAGAACCAACCTGAAGTTAGCGTCAGATTCAGATTCAGTCAGCCTCAGATTCAGATTCAGTCAGCCTCAGATTCAGATTCAGTCAGCCTCAGATTCAGAATCAGATTCATATTCGGTCAGGCTTAGTGTTTTTACCTAACATGTGAACCGGTGTAACGTATATACATGTACTTAGATGTGTTCAGTGCAATGCTACCATTAAATGCGGAGTATGTTATTTTCTTTTAGATTTTTTTTTATATCCTTCGATTCTCCTGGCAATATATATTAACACTAGCGCACAGCAAACAGATTATGATTCCAATTGAATATAATGGGAAAAGACAATAATCAAAGCCAACAGGGATCTGGTGTCTTCATTAATGCTTCTAAACTAGCTCGTGGACCAACATACCCGCATATACACGTTGGGCCCTAAGATCAGAGGTGTAATTTCATATAGGTTCCATATCCATTGAAGCAGTCAGGCACACTAAAAAAAAAAAAATTGTAATTTGCAAACTTGAAAGTTTTACCCCTTTCGGAGGTTGAGATCTCGGCGTTTCTGTTTGATACACGCCTATAGCCTATACCTTTTATTTTATTCTTTTATTATTTTGGCTACATTTAAATGTGAATAAATAGGGCCAGACACTTAGCTATTACGGTATGATGGCAGCACACCCAAATTAAATGAACAGAAACGAAATACCCCGCAAAAAAAAAATCCGAATCTGAGGCAAATATGAATCTGAATATAACTTCAAGTGGGTACAAAACTAATCTTATATAACAACCTGCAAACGTAAGTATACAATCTACCTACTGTGGTGTAGCGGTTATCATACCTGTCTACAATCCACGAGGCCCTGGGTTCAATCCTGGGGTGGGTAGACACGCCAGTGCACCACAACTGGTTACTAAAGGCCGTGGACATTGACTTGGTTGTCGATGTTATGTCTGTCCGTACGTCGTACCTGTGTTCTCGTCCGGGTCGTATTAAGCGTTTCGTGATAGCATTTGTACTATCATAACCGAATACGCAGGCGACGACCCCGTCATTGTAATTGTGTGTTCAACTCTCTCTCTCTTTAAGTATACAGAGGTCTACTAACTGTGGTGTAGCGGTTATCATACCTGTCTACAGACCACGAGGCCCTGGGTTCAAGCCTGGGTTGGGTAGACACGCCAGTGCACCACAACTGGTTATCAAAGGCCGTGGACATTGACTTGGTTGTCGATGTTATGTCTGTCCGTACGTCGTACCTGTGTTCTCGTCCGGGTCGTATTAAGCGTTTCGTGATAGCATTGTTACTATCATAAGCGAATACGCAGGCGACGACCCCGTCATTGTAATTGTGTGTTCACTCGTCGTCGGCGAAGTGTACAGTAGACGACAGTGTTCTTTGGCCTACAAAATGGTAATATCTATCCAGGCTTTTGGGTAGAATAAGAAAAAAAACATTATGCATTGCAGCATACTCGGAAAGAATCCACAAATAATGATAGATACATAAGAAGAGAACAGCGAATAAAAAGATAATTTAAAATTAGAGAGAGAAAAAAATGAGGCACCGCCCGGATTTGAACCGGGGATCTCCTGTTTACTAGACAGGCGCTTTAACCGCTAAGCCACGGCGCCGCTGATCAGCGCGCTTTTAATTAATACATTAGAATGAAATTTAATAGCCCCAGATAAAAAAATAAAAAAATCTTTACATAAGCAAATCATAAGCAAATCATACGCAACTCATGACTTTTTGGAAATATATTGAGTCAACCAATTAAAGTCTTTTGATATCTTACTATTTCGGTGACTAATTTTGACATTCAAATCTAAACTTGATAAGCATGCCTACTGTAAAGTGTAGGTAAGGCTACATACTGTAACGTAACGTTACATAATGGATTACTACTTGATAGCCTATGCAGGATTAAGGCTTTAAAATGTTGCTTTTAAATTGTAGAATATATTATAATGTGCAAATTTGGTATGAAATTTTAATAATTATATATAATTTAGGATACTAAGTAAAGATTGGTTTAGATAACAAACAAATAAATTCCTTAAAATTTCAATAATGATTTAACAAGATGTGAAGTTGCATCATTATTTAGCAATTCATTTTTCAGTACAGTACATACATACAAGACTCAGCTACTACGCAGCCACACTGCAGTAGGCTACATCGTACACTTGCGCGTGCAAGTGCTGTAGGCTGAGAAGTATGCATGCTACAGTGCTAGGGGCTAGTATAAACTTCTGAACTTAACTGTACTGTCTGACTGTACAAGTTTGGTACAATCTGAGTACGTAGCCTACCTAGCCTAGCCTACGTCAGTACGCACTGTGAAACAACTTGACCACAAAATAAGTAGGCGTAGGCCCTAGTCTTTTGTTTTGAACTTCAAGGACTGCAAGGAAAATGCTATTTTATTTTTAACATACACTTAAAAGTTATCGGTGTAATCATTTTCATCCACTGTAAAATGTTTCGCTTGCTTTCCTGTCGAGTGAGTGAAGTAGCCTCCTCGGAGGTGTCGGGGACACGGAATCTGCTTTCACGCTGGCGATCAGAATTCGGACACTTTCGAAATGTTCCCCATCGGACGAGCACAGGAATAGAAAAGTCTTCTCTCGTGGTGGGAAAATCATCTAAAAATATTACTTTAGATGTAGGCCCAAGCCTAGGTCTAGATGAAAGGTTGCGTTTGGCTTCTGTTTGTGCAGTTGCTAACGTTAGACATCATTCAACTTTTTCTGTTGGGTTTAACGTTACGCCTAACGTTAGGGCAATGAACAGAGACCGCAGTCAGTCATCATTCTCATGTTTAAATTCAGAATTTTTGAAGCCATACCATAACTACCTCTGTGACATTCAACCTTCCCAAAACTATATTTGGAAATGGAGTGGTGACAATGGTAATCAAGGCGCATCATCAGGGAATTCAGGTGAAAGTAACCAAAATGGTAATCAAGGCAATGGTGGTGGCCAGAGTGATGGAACTGGTGGAGAGAACGGCAATGGGATGGGTGGAGGAGAACTACCATACGCACAGCAGCTTCCTAACGTTACTGTATCATTAACTCCCATTACAGTCCCAGAAACATTTTCTCCAGTTCCTGTCATAGCCGTTCCAAGAAATCCGGTTTTTCCAAAATTTATAAAGATTATAGAGGTAAGTAACCTAAAGTTATTGTAAATAACAATACTGAAATTTTGGTACCCCAAATTTTTAGGGTATTAGATTTTGAGTAAGTGTTAAATCCCATATGTGACTTTTGCTTTAGTGTGCATTTGAAATATTCAATATGCAATTTCTGGACCTACTGTACATTGTACCCCAATGAGCAGATGTTATAACTGTACTACAGTCAGGTTGGCTACTGCATCAACAGATTTGTTTCCAATTTTATCATAATAATGATTTCTTGAGAGTGAAGTGAAATTTTTTTCAAGCGCTTTAATATATTGTTATGAACCAAGTCAGCTCAGAAAAAAACAAAAAAAACACTGAACACCAGGAGGGAAACTCTAATCTCAGATCTCTGATGTTTATTAAAAACAAATCTCAACAATAACTCCAACAGTGCATACAATCTTACTTTTCTATGCCTTCTTCCACAAGTATGGGAGAGTAATTCTGTTATTGCTTACACTTAAACCTAACTCTGAACTGATGAGAGCTGGCTGATTTTTCTTGGTGTTGGGTTGTGCAAGCTGGCAGCTGAGATCCTATTGCCTTAGCCTAGCCTAATCTTATAGATTTAGGCTGGCTAGGCTTCTGACTGGTCACTGCAGCTGTCAGCCCACACTCCTCAACACGCACTAAAAACAGACATGTGAATCTGGTGTAAAATGAAATACTCTTAATGTGAGGTCGTGCAGGCTGGCAGCCGAGATCTCATCGCCTTAGCCAAACCTATTAGGCTGGTCAGGCTTCTGTATGGTCAATACAGCTGCCAGTTTAAACTCCTCAAGCTCAGAACTCTTAAGTGCTGACTGTTCAGGCTGCTGCCCAAGTACAACTCACTGATTCCTACTGAACCACATCAACTATGACCAATAGAATTTGAATAGATTGCCTAACTGTTCAACTCATTTGCATGCTTGATCTTCAACAAGAACCCAAAAGAAATGTAAATTAGGGAATGTGACCAGAAATTCCCTCTTTGTATAACCTAGAATTGTCTTCAACTACTCTATCACCATAGCCATTAACAAGAAATAAGATACTTGATTACATAGCATTATCACTGCCTTGTATTAAACACAGATGAACTTCAAGTGACTTTAAGAACCAGGATGGGGAAGCTATGGGCGCAACTTGGGTACAAAGAAAATAAACCAGGTCATTACAATATTACCAGTACTGTAAATCCTAGCAGCACAATACTACTGTACAAGTGAGAACTTTGAGATTCTTTCATTGGGTTACATTTCCAATTTTCCATGGTTCTGGCACACTTTGCCTGTTCATGTCTTTGTTTTTGTTTTTCTTCTCTTGTTAGATAACCAATAAAACACTGATGGACATCATAAGAAGGAAGATTCGTCTTGCCCAACCGTATGCCGGAGTTTTCATGAGAAAAGACGATCAGTATGAAATGTTTTGTTTGAAAGCTTGATATTTTAATAATTTGTATGCAAATTTATCAATGTTGATTATTGAAGCTTTATTTTCAAAGATTGAATGGATTTTAAGCTTTCTGTTTGACTTTGCTCAAAAAACTGCTATTGTACTTTACTATAACAATCAATGAAATTTGTCATATAAGATGGACTTGCTTGACCACTGAACTAATATAAGATGGACTTGCTTGACCACTGAACTAATATAAGATGGACTTGCTTGACCACTGAACTAATCCTTCAAGTACTTACATCTTTTTTAGAGAAGAAGCTGATCTTGTCCAGAAATTGGACGACATCTACAAGGTTGGAACATTTGTCCAGATTCATGAGATGCAGGACATGGGAGATCGTTTGCGTATGATTGTCATGGGTCACAGGAGGTAGGTGTGAACGAACGCCAGTTTATTTTCACCTCTTTCGTTGTGGTGTGCTTGTTATTGGGTATAAGGATTATAATGTTGGATACAGCAAAAGTTAGGATTGCCATTCTTGGGTTACGAGTGGCTGAATGATATCTGTATGAAGAATATTTATCCAATATATATTTTGAATAAATTTAGTTTTGTATAAATTGATCTTGAATTCAAGTTTTAGAATAATACAGACGTGTAGCCAGTGGGGGTACAGGAGGGGTTTAGGGGGGAACAGACATAGGTCTGTGCCCCTTGCATAAAGTCAAACAAAAAATACAGTATGTAAAAAGGGTTGATCGAGAATCTGCCTAAGTGCCCCCTTTTAAAGCGTCTGTGCTCCTTTGAGAAACGTACTGGCTTAATATCCTGTATTTGGGCTTTGAGGGGTGTGTAACCCACATCCTGGCTACGGGCCTGGATTCATATTCTGTATTTGGGCTTTATATGGGGTGAGTAACTCACATCCTGGCTACGGGCCTGGATGAATATTCTGTATTTGGGCTTTATATGTGTGAGTAACTCATGTCTCGGCTACAGGCCTGGATTAATATGCTGTATTTGGGCTTTATATGGAGAGAGTAACCCACATCCTGGCCACTGGCCTGGATTAATATCCTGTATTTGGGCTTTACATGGGGTAAGTAACCTGTAACCAGATCTTTTTCAGTGTTCCTAATTGTGAGTGTACTTACACTGTACACTAGGACCACCCCCCCCCCCCGGCCCCCCATATAGTAATTTTGCAATTAGCGAATTGTAACAGCACTAATTTTTGTCTCAATTTTGCTTTCAGGATACAGTTGACGTCAGTAGTAGACAACAAGGAGGTCTTATTCCCTGCCATGCCACAGTTCTCCACAGATCCTGAGAGTGGTGAAAAGGAAAGTGCTTCAGAAGTGCAGGAAAGTGCATCAGAAACGCAGAAAAGTGCATCAGAAACAGCAGAAATGCAGGAAAGTGCATCAGAAACAGCAGAAGCAAAGGAAAGTGCAAAGGAGGAAAAGGAAGCGAATAGCGGCACTACCATGGAATCAATTCCAACTGAAGTGCTAATGGTTGAAGTTGAAAATATCAAACATATCCCATTTGAGAGAACAGAGGAAGTCAAGGTATTATTTCTTGCTGGTTTTCATGGAAGTCAAAAGTGCATTTTGTTGGGAAATATTTCCCTCATGGAAGTAATTTATCTTTACCATTTGTTCGTCTGTTTGTCCACATACATTGTCCGTCCCACCTCTTGCATTGTTCAGCTACTAGGGAACAATAGATTTTAGCCCTCGAAAGGAATTCCAACTATTTCTATGAAAAGGAATTTATATAAAGGTAAATCTTGCTTTGAAATAACTTGGAACAAATGCATCATAGCAAGTAACTGGGATGAAAAAAAAAGTTGAATAATAGAGTTGACCACTGAATGGAATTTATATGAATTATAATGAAGTGTCTTGGGAATGAATAGGGAAAGCACAATAAGTCTTTGCTTGAATAGAGTGGAAACAAAATAGACTTCTGATAAACTCCAAATTAATTGACAATAAATTTTCATTCTGATTTGGTAGATAGATCAGTTTTATCTGGTTTATGAGGGAAAAAAGTTGAGCATTTTTTTTATTGGGAGTGTCAGATTTAAGTTATGGTTAAGTTATGGGAGGGGGAGCTGTGTTGCAATGGAGTAAGTGAAGATTATAGTGAAGTTTATATTGACAATTGAAATGATTAGTTGGGTAAGAGTGTATTTGGTAGATAAGGGGATGGCAAAAGGTGGGTTGGCGAAGTAGGTAAAACAGTAATGGAAGGTGAATGGGGCATGTTGGGGAATAGAGGATGGTAGGGGAATGGAGGATGGAAGATCAATGGAGGATGGCAGGTGAAGGGGGGTTGGCAGGTGAAGTTATTGGCAGATAAAGGGGGTTTGCAGGTGAAAGTGGGATGTTGGGTTGATAGTTTTAACATCTAAGTGATGGAATGGGAGGAAAGAATGTCAGATGGAAGATGGCATAATGATCGATACATGTAGATGTAAGAATTGGGGTGCAGGTGGAATGGCATGGGGGACTGGATGGAATGAAATATGGGACAGGGATAAGATGGCATGTGGGACAGGGTGACATGTGGAACAGGTTGACATGTGGAACAGGGTGCCAAGGAATGTGGGATAGGATGTTATGGCATCTAGGGCAGTTAGGGATGGCATGGCATATGAAACAAGGTGGTATCATGGCATTTATGACAGTCTTGGATGGCATGTGGGATGAGGTGCGATTGCATGGGTACAGGGTGGGATGACATTGGGGACAGGGTGGCATGGCATCTGAGTTGGGATGGCATGTTATGGAAGGCATTTGGATTTCAGGTGGGATGGCATGTGGGATAGTATGAAATGGCCTGTGGGACAGGGTTGGACAGCACTTGGAGCAAGGAGGGATGGCATGTGGAACAGGGTGGAATGGTATGTGGTACGGTGCGTGGTGGTATGGCGCGTGGTGGCACAGCGCTTGGTGGCACGGCATGTGGTGGCGCAGGGTGGCACGCGGCGTGGTGGCACAGCGCATGGTGGCACGGTGCCACGGCGGGATGGATGACATGTGGAACTGGGTGGCAAGTCATATGGTTGGATGTCATCTTGATTGCACATGAGATGACTGATGTATGGGTCATGTGGTGGAATGGCATCTGAATTTTCATGTATGATTACTTGTAGGGAGGGAAGTTGCATGGTATGACATGTGAAACAGAGGGTGAGATGGAAGGTGTAACAGAACCTGGAAAGCATGCTATTAGCGGCAATGGGATTTTTATCGTTTGCTATGTCTGGTTTCATGGTGTGGTGCAAACTTTGGCATGAGAACCCCCCTTCTCCCTTTCAAAACCCAAATCTCTGGCTAAGCTACTGATGAGTGGAAAAATTAATATTGATTTGCTTTTTTTTACATTAGTACTTCTTTGAAAAATCATTCAAAAGGCTGATATGAGCTAAAAAAAAAAGAACAACATCCAATTACAGTGTGTGAAATCTTCTTTTTTTTTAAGAAATGAGCTTTTTCAACCATCAAAGCTCTTGATTCGATTCACTCAATGAGTAAATACAAAATTTTGTTGCAGAAAACACTTGGAGATTGTTGTGAAATGTGTTAGATCTTAATTCAAAAAGTGAGGTACAAGTGTAGTTTTATTTTGTGTCCTTTAAGATTGCTTGTTTTTCTTTTACATAGGCCTTGACTGCAGAAGTTGTGAAAACAATCCGTGATATCATTGCCCTGAATCCCTTGTACAGGTAAGTCTGCAGAAACAAAAACAAAATTTATAAGTAGAGGCAGTTCATTGGCCAATGGAGGACATGCAACGTTTAATGTTTGCTTGAATACATTACAGATTGTTGTTAAGTGGTCAGTCATATTTAGAAGTTTCAAAAACAAATTTTCTTCAATATTTGATAATTGTTATGTTTTCATTTGAAATATGTCTTTTCTTGAGACAATTGAGAAAGTTCTTTCGTCAGGTGCTATTGTACCCTCCAATTGGGCTACCATGTCCCAAACCAGGTATAACTGCATCATACTTTGCATTGATAACCAGAACTGGCTATTATATCCCTTTGTTGATATCAAATATATCCCCATTGGGATATCAATCCAAATATTTCTGTGTTTAGAAAATGAATAATCCAAATGAGCTTGTGCCCAAATATGGGGCTTTCCGTTCTGCACCAAGTCATTAATATTTATTGGGAAGGTTTTTTTCATGTCACCAGGGACTAGCCATATCCATTGAAGCATTGCAAAATTGGTGAATGCAGGTGGCAATTTTGTAAATGAAATTGTTTATGATGAAGGTTTAATAGTTTTTGTAATACTTATTTTGTGTGAAAGTGCAAAATATTGTTTATCGTGTATATTTATTTTGTATTTGCTATGTGTTTTATATATTTCATTCATGTATACATTTATGCAGGTTAATTTTGAAGTCTGAATGAATGATGACAGTACTGATTTGGGATATCATATATTGATTTGGGATATCATACCCCAATGGGGATATTTCAGATGATATTCTTCTTTGGCAGATATCCTGTATACTGTAGTACAGTTAGGAATATTTTCAAGTTTCCATTTCTAACTCCATCTTTGCTATTTTTCAGAGAGTCAGTTGCCCAGATGATCCAAGCCGGGCAGAGGGTCATCGACAATCCAGTATATCTCAGTGATCTTGGTAACTTTAACCTTCATTTCAAAATATAGGTCTAAATCTCTCGGGCACATCTTGACCATCATTGTCCTGATGCCGCTACACCTCATCAACCATCCATACCATAATTAGTCTCATTATACAAATGAATTTATTCAAAAAATTTCCCCACAAGTTAAAAGACATTTCAAAATGAAATGTAACAAATCAACTATGGTGAACTTTTACTTTGCTGAGCTGTTGTAAGTTTACAATTCTTAAGTGGGTGCTCATGTACAGGGTTCTGTAGAACATAGCTGTGGAAATTTTAGAAATTATGCTCACAAATGCAAGTGTTTTTCATGAAAATGTATCTTCTCATTCCCTTTTTGGTTGTGGACGACGGTCACCTCTTTTCAACATTTTGTAAGGACTTATACCATATTCCATACTAAAGTCTGTTTGCAAAATGGACTCTCACCCCAAATCAAATCCTCCTATTGTTGTTTTTTAAATTGTGGTCAACATGGCCATCCAATTGATGGTGCAGTATTTCTTCACAAAAGTAATAGATATTCTTATGCTGCATTGTATTTGGAGAAGGGTTTATATATATGGCTAGTCATGCTGTCATTGGATGGCCATATTCGGTGATGGCCATTTTCAATGATTGACATCGCTCCTCCTAGGTGTCATATCTTTATCAGGTCCAGTTATAGTTAATGATGATTTAGGAAAGCAAAAATTATGTACAGAAAAATATATCTGACATGTATGGCTTTAACTGTTAAAGTGCCATTAAATAAAAACAAACAATAAATATGTAGATTAAATTTAAAACAATGTAACATTTTGATATTTTGATTGTAATAGTTGGCCAACAGCTCATGCTGAAATATGTGTGTCATATGCATACATATCCAAATATCATGCAGTTCATCCCACAACTACAAAATATGGAGGGAGTAGTATTTTCTCCCTCTGCTGTTTTTTGTAAGCTTAGAAAAATATCCTGATAAAAGGAAGACAAGATTAAGCATCGAAAATTTGTGGTTTGCTGGAAAGAGAAATTGGTGACCGGTTTTCAATAATCCTCCTGAATTATGTTATCATTTCCCCCTAAAATATACATTTTCCCTGAACCATGTTTGGGAAGTTTCAAGGTTCTCCAGATTTGGTCTTATGTCACTCTTGCATTCATACTTGTTGTCACTCTTGCATTCATACCTGATGTCACTCTTGCATTCATACCTGATGTCACTCTTGCATTCATACTTGATACAGTTGTAAAAGTACTTATATACGAGTCATTTCAATGACATGTGTTCGAATCCCACTGCTGTCACCACTTACAAGAAGGTGTAGCCGGCAGAAAAAGAAGGATGCAAGACATGAAAAGCTGTGAGATAACATGAAATATATTCTGGCTGATATAATTACTTCTTATAGTCTTTATTCTTTCTGTGGGTCATAGGTGCTGCATTAACAGGTGCTGAGGCACATGAACTACAAGAAGTTCTTGAAGAAACTGATGTGAGTATTCTTATGGGGTTAAAAATCCTCTGACAGAACAATAATGATAACATATAGATTTATACAGCGCTTCTTGCTAAGGCCTTAAAGCTCTGAACCTTTTGTTCAGTCGTCTCACAAACTGAAAACTTTCTCAAGTTCCCAGGGACTTCTCAATTGCACAACCCTCACAGCGGAGCAGTCATTAAACTGATCAGGTATTATTATCCTGCTCCGATCCCTCGTGATGAGCACCATGGCAACAGGTTACATTTTTAAAGTCGTTGGTATGACCTAGAACGAACCCATGACTTACAGGCTGAAAAGCCGGTGGTCTACCAATTAAGCTAAACATTGTCTGTAGTGATGGTTTCCTGTGGAAAATAATGGTTAGAGGTTTAATAGGATATGATTATTTATAATTCACACCTTACAACCTAAGGTATTACACTGTAATTAACCTCACTGAGTTCGTTGATTGACAGCTTTTTTAACCAATCATCGCATGAATTTGCCTAGCAACAAAATCTGCGTAACCAGAAAATCTGCAAAAATCCTACATGGTACTGGTACAGTGCATCTAGATAGCATCACGCGCTGATGCAGTCAATGCAATATACTGCACAAAATGAATTTTTGCACACACAGACTGAGTGACGACAAGATGTTGGACAAAAATTGCACCTGCGTGCTTTGTAAATCCAATTCTCATTATTCAGAATGGTTGCCAAACAGAATTTTGTTTATTCCTTTTGCTAAAAAACTTGATCCATAGAAGTGCCATAAAGGGATCAGAACTTGCTGCAGGCGACATGAACATTTAAATGTCAATGTGTTGGTCATGCATGATTGTGGATTTGCGGTTTGTTTGTTATGGTAGGTGTGTCCTATTTCCGTACTTTGGTGAATTACTGTCATGGTGACAGACTTGTCTCAGAACGTCTTGATTGTAAAGTTACACTTCCTGTATTTTCTTCTATCTTGATCTGGATATTAGCTTGTGCAATTACTTTTTTGCATTTCTAGCAAAAGCAAGATCAGAAATAAGGAATTTGACTATAATATCCACTGAAAAGAGACGACAGGAAATTGAATTTGTCTTAAACCTTCATTAACCAGTTGATATTGTCGTTCATTTGCAGATTCCCAAGCGGTTACTACTAGCCTTGAACTTGTTGAAGAAGGAGTATCAATTAAGCAAGCTACAACAGCGACTTGGAAAGGAGGTACTGTACAGAGGGTACTGGTTCACCTTATATATCAAACCTGTGGGCGGGATATGTAAAACATGCTAGCAAGCATGGCATAGGTCATGGATGTAGACTTCAGAATAAACAATCCCTATTATCAAGATGTGAATAAAGGCCCCTGTTTATTCATTTTTTAATTCCATTGCCATTTTGCAATGATACAATTCTGGTTTGGCCAAGTGTGTTGGCACTCGAAAAGCAAATACAATTTCACTCTAGACATGCCAGATAGTGTCTCCCATTACTTCACATTTAATCTACTTTCTACCCAGTCCTTCACTTCTATCAGGGAGTTGTTCTGGTTTTATGCAGTCACACAGAACATAATGTTTTGACGTATTTGAGTATATGTCGGTCCAGGAGATTGATATTCGCAGTTCGTCGTGTAATACTTCTGCAGCATCTACAATTGGGTTCTTTGTTTAAAGTTACTGGCCTGAAATAATCTTTCTTTTGTTTCAATCACCTCTTTGTATAATGGTAATACTCAACAAATAATGTAAATTGGACTTTAAATAGATTCTCATTATATTTTTATCATTTGTAGATCTTCCTGATTCTTACTTTAAAAAATAAATCACGTAGTATTAAATTTCACATTTTAAAAACTATATCGAAGTCATAAGTTTGATTTATGAACGGTTATGATTATTATAATTTGCAGCTTAGAGCATCAAAGGTACATTTAAGCTCCTGGAGATTCCAATACTAGACTAACTGGTTGTGGCTTAAGACCGTAAATCACCTAAAAACATCTCATCTCCATTAACCCTTCGTGACCAACACGATCATGGCATGACTGATTGGACATGCACTTTTCAAAAAATTAAATTTTGTTTCGTCAAATAGGCCCACAGCAGTGATCCTGGTATCATTTGAAATAGCTTGAATAGTTCTTTCAGAAAATGTAACTTTTTGATGAGGGTTATGTTATGTTGAAGATTTTTGAGAAAAGAAAACAATTTTCAATTGAAAACACAAAGACCCCCTCTTTGTTCATAGCGCAATTTATGTACTAAAAGAAATCCACATAAGACATACCTAGTCTAGTGCAGCGGTTAGCGTTCACGATATTCACGTGAATGGCCCGGATTCGAACAACGAACCGGCTTTGTTTTTCCACAAGTAATTACAGTGGTGATTATCAATTGTTTATTTTCATTGTTTGTGCATGTTTTACTTTAAAAAAAAAAAATTAGACTGGTATCCTTGGAAAGGAAATTTCATAAACAATCTAAATATGAAAAAAATCCTCCATTTTCATTATTCACAAGAAATATTATAAAGATTTGAGCAATTTTGACCTAATTTTGCCTCAAATTTGCATATTAATGTCGATATATTTTTATTTTGACTTTTTTATTTAAAAGTTTATTGTCTTAGCATTCATATAAACCTTACTTGTAGTGATTGAAAATGAAAGGAAAGTTGTGAAAATTAAATTTGAAAAAAAAAGTTCTGAAAATATGCAGTCACGTCTGGGTCCCCCTGGGACTCTATAACCATTGAGTTAATGCCTGAGCCTCCATTTAGAAACGGCATTTTTGGATAATTATTTTTCACATTTTCCTGTTATTTACTATCATTACACTTTGATCTTTATATTGGTGAACATAATTTTACACTGGAATAAGGAAATTTATGAAAATTTGCTCATTTAATATGCATGTCTAGTGTATAAAACATGCATAACTTTGTGTATTTAGTTACTCTATTGTGGTAAGCTTTTTGATATGATTCATGAAATGTTGATGAAAGTTCTTTTCAGTGATACCACTCCAGATATTTTTGGAGTAAGGAATAATTGAATTTGCAAATTACTTCATAATGTCACATTTTGACCTATATCATGACCTATATCATGACCTATATCATGACCTATATCATGACCTATGATTATCATTTTTTACAATATTGAGTGAAAGCTTTATCCTGAAAATGAAGGTTTTTCTGTTTGTGGGTTATTGAAAATATTGAAAATCAATTGAATGATAATTAAAAAGTTGTTTATATAATTTGCATATAATTAATATGCAAATTACCTCAAAATAAGGAGTGCCATAAGATAGGAGAATGATTTCACTGTAGGGAAATATGCAAATATTCCAGCTTTGACTCATTTTCCAAAAAAAATATTAAAAATTGATCACTCTTCTACCTGCTACTCTTTCTCCAAATTGAGCATTAATAAAAAGGGATCAAACTTTGATCTGCAATAACTCACAAACTGAAAGTGCTATTTGAAAGCTGATCTACTTTTTATGCTTTTCACCCAAATACCATAAAAATTGTTCATAGCCCTTTAAGGTTTTTTAATTCTTTGAAAATTATGAATTATGAACTTGAATGTTCTTTATATTCAAATATGTAGCAAAAAGCAATTTTTTTTAAGAATTGTCACAGGGAATGTAAAAGCAAAGAAATTACAAAAGAAAATTGAGACAGCCGCCCATCCTTACATAACATATTTGCATAAAATTAAAAAAAATGCATCTAAAGAAATTAGAATAAAAAAAGTTGAAGAATGTTCAAGAATCATCTATTTTTTATTTAAATTTTGCTTTTTTCATCATTTTACTAGACTTAATGGCAATTTAGGAAAAAAAATTCAATGATCTTCAAGAAACGAATCATACAATTTCATGGTCACCATGTTTTGATTAGTTCTTTTTAACAGTAGCTTTATTTCAGGATATTATCTTAAATTTGCTACAATTTTTGTACAATTTTTCTGTAGGTTGAGGAAAAAGTGAAATCATCGCATAGGAGGTATATGCTTCAAGAGCAGTTAAAAATCATCAAGAAGGAATTGGGAATAGAGAAAGACGATAAGGATGCCATAGAGGAGAAATTTACAGAGAGACTTAAGGTATATATTCCAGAAATTTGCAGAAAACAAAATTAAATAATTTCCTATGGCAGAAATGTATGTGTCCATAATATATATACTTAATGGTATACTGGGGGAATCTTGCCTGCCCGTATGCACAATTTACACACGGTATGGAACTAAGCATACAGAAAAAGGCTTTCAAACGCAAATCATACACAAACGCTAATCATACACAAATGCTCATCACGTAAATGCTAGTCATATCCAAACGCTAGTAATGCGCAAACATTAATCATACCCAAACAACGCCGATGGCACGCAGACGCCGATCGCACGCAGACGCCGATGGCACGCAGACGCCGATCGCACGCAGACGCCGATCGCACGCAGACGCCGATCGCACGCAGACGCCGATCGCACGCAGACGCCGATCGCACGCAGACGCCGATCGCACGCAGACGCCGATCGCACGCAGACGCCGACACACGCAGGCGCCGATCGCACGCAGACGCCGACACACGCAGGCGCCGATCGCACGCAAACGCCAATCACACTTCTGTTGACGCCAACCACACTTTTGTTAATTCCAATAGGAATTTTTGGTGAAAAGGTACTCAAAAATGGTTCAAAGCATCAGTAATCATGTTGATGCTGCCAAACTTGGTATCCTTCACTGATGGTTGTTACTGCATATAAAATGTCAACAAATTTGTCCAAATACTCATGAGAAATACAATTTCAACTGTTTCTAAGGAAGTACAGGAGGTTTGGGGGGGGGGGGGGCTTTTTATTAGGAGGGGGACTAGGGTAATACTATCCCCCAAAATTATGGCCCCCTTCCAGGATCCAAATTGCTTCAAAGAAAAAGATTTCCCCCTAAATAGGACTGCTTGGCCCACAACATGGGTCTCTTGCCCCCAACATGGGTCTTTTTTCCCCCAACATGGGTCTATTTCCCCCCAACATGGGTCTTTTTTTCCCCAACATGGGTCTCTTTCCCCCGCATGGGTCTCTTTCCCCCACATAAGTCTCTTTCCCCCACATGGTACTCTTTCCTCTTAAAATTTTAATCCAACTCCACTGCACCACAACCTCACAACATGGAAATGAGATTTTGCAAAATAGGTATATGGGCACTCTTGCACTATGAATTAGGGGTTGGTCTGTAAAGGTTTATCCAAAATTACTATAAAAAGGATAATTCATCTTTATCATGTCAGATTTTAGTGACCCATTTTCTTGTTCATAATCCTTACAAGTAAATAATCCCAGCTAAATTATAGTGTTTTATTTTGCAATGAATGCGCACTAGCTATCTATGCTTATGCCTAAGCCTAACGTTAGTAAGCATGAAGTTTGAAAAATGCACTCATGATTTCAGAAATTTTTAAAAGCACGCTATCCATTTCAGTTGGTTCTGATGTTCCCTGGGCCTCTTCTGGTTGGGTCCAGGTACTAAAAGATCTCCATTACTGTCGATAAGCCTTCTGACTCTTCCTCATCCTCAGTTTCACTGTGAAACAAGACTCGGGATGCATGTTCTTCTGTCGTCTGACTGTGTATGTTAAAAAATTTAAAAAAAACCTCTAGTGACGTAGCTATAACACGTTGTTAGGGACGAACGAAGGGTATGTTTTTTATTGCAGCAATCCATGTAAAAGCACATTGTTTTCGCTACAGAATGGGTGTTTGAAAGTTTTCATTACGATATAGGTGGATTACGTAATTTTTTAACAAAAATGGTCAAAAAATCATTAAAAATCACAACAATTTACATATTTTACAAATTAAAAAATTAGGACTAGGTATAAGCAAAATATATATATTTAGATTTATTTTCCAGGCAATTTAGAAAAAAAATGCATTTGAAAAAAGAAAAAAAATCTCCCGCAAAGAAAAAGATTTGGAGATTTTTTTGTTTTGTTGTAAATTCTTCCCGTGAAATCCCATTTTTACTGTGGTTATAACCGCTGGAATGGTAGATTTGTTCGAGATTTGCATCTAAAACAATGGAGATTCATTGTTCAGTACAGAGTCAAACAGTCATTCTTTATTTTCTACTTTGCAGGATAAGATTGTTCCTGAACCTGTTATGGAAGTCATAAATGAGGAAATGAATAAGCTTTCATTCCTGGACAACCACTCGTCAGAATTCAGGTAAAAACTTGCAAGTACAGATGCTGGTCAAATTCATTCATGGGACGCTTAAGTCTGGTTAAGGCCAATGCACACCAAACATGGTGAGGCGAGTGATTTTTCTAGAAAATCAGACAAGAATTTTTTTTATAAATGTTTTGACTTTTTGCTTACATACGATTAAGTTTACAATTAAGGCTTTCTTATAATACTGGAAAATTTGCTTGAAATGCTATTTGTTCAAATTATAGAGAAATTTGTTTTAGTGTGTACGATTTTCTGTCGCAGGCTAATTTTGCTTTAATGGGCCAAGAATTGTCCCATGAATCAATTTTCAGTTATTGTGTGGATGACGTCTCATTTATGACAACAATAGGTCAATATGTTTCTTTCCCATTCTTCTTCTATTCAATTTACATTCGGTGTGCTATGGCTGTTTGTCTCATGAGTAATCATTGTCATAAAACTCTTTAATGTCTTGCTTTTCGGCTTGGTATTGAAAAGTTTTGGCAAACAACATATTTGTGAAATGTTTTGCGTTTGCTATGATGCTGCAATAAAATGAAAGTGATGGTGTATTACATTCTTATGTTACATGCTCTGGTTCATATCAGAATTAGTCACTAGCATGTAGGGTCACATGTGACAGTATTAATATCTTCATGTTGATTTTGAAAAATGATCTAAACTGGCATGCAGTGAATTTTACTGGATAATGTAAAACGAGTTAAAAATATTTGTGAAAATGAACCTCCATTTTTTCCCCCAACAATTCTACACCCAATGGTTGTTTAAGCTAGTCCTGTTTAGCACAATGTTATTTGAACTGTTAGCTCTATTTTGCATTATTTACGATTGTCAGGCCTTTATCAACTCGTGTTAATCTTTTAATGCAGTGTAACTCGTAATTATTTGGATTGGTTGACCACCCTCCCGTGGGGGTTGCTGAGTGAAGAAAACAATGACCTGACAAGGGCTCATGAGGTGCTTGAGGAGGACCACTACGGCATGGAGGATGTCAAAAATAGGATACTTGTGAGTGCTCTCGTTTCTTTTCATATGATTTGGACTATTTTTTGTTTGTTTGGGCGCGATAGTTTTAACTCTTTTTTTAATATATTTTATAATAAAACAGTAAATCTGAATCATAACGTTGTATTCGTGGGAATGTCCAATGTGAGTATATCAGATAGAATATCAAACTTTTTAAGATGTCACCTTGTGAACCCAATTGAATAACGATTGTTTTTTTAAATTTTATGTATTTTGTTGTTGTTGTTCAGAATTCCTTACTAAAGGAAGAGGAAATATTAGGTAAATTGCTTTAAAATCTATAAGAAACCATCCAAGTTGCAAAACATTGTATCAAAATCAGTTAAACATGGAATATTATACAAAATTTTAACATCTCAGGCATCAACTTGCCTTTTTTATGCAATGTTGTGATGTATTACATAGTGACTTTTGGTGGTGCAGCAAATTCTGACCAAATGTTTTGCCATACCCTCAATTAAAATCTAACAAGAATAGACTTTTCCATCATTTTCAATGACTAGGAAAGAAATTTTAAAAATTAGATACAGATTTTGAGCTGTCTGCAGTCGTACACATATCAAATTTGCATGAATCAAAAAGTTGTGAAACTTTGTTCAGCCATAACTCAAGAACTAAAATGGCTTTTTTTTTTTAAATTTAAAAACTGATCTGCTCTGATGTTGATAGTCTTTACACTAATACAGGACATGTACTCAACTCAAAGCACCAATACAGGACATGTACTCAACTCAAAGCACCAATACGGGACATGTACTCAACTCAAAGCACCAATACAGGACATGTACTCAACTCAAAGCACCAATACAGGATATGTACTCAACTCAAAGCACCAATACAGGACATGTACTCAACTCAAAGCACCAATACAGGACATATACTCAACTCAAAGCACCAATACGGGACATGTACTCAACTCAAAGCACCAATGCAGGATATGTACTCAACTTAAAGCACCAATACAGGACATGTACTCAACTCAAAGCACCACTACAGGACATGTACTCAACTTAAAGCACTAATATAGGACATGTACTCAACTCAAAGCACCAATACAGGACATGCACTCAACTCAAAGCACCAATACAGGACATGTACTCAACTCAAAGCACGAATACAGGACATGTGCTTAACTCAAAGCACCAATACAGGACATGAACTCAACTCAAAGCACCAATACAGGACATGTACTCAACTCAAAGCACCAATACTGGACATGTACTGAACTCAAAGCACCAATACAGGACATATACTCAACTCAAAGCACTAATACAGAATATGTACTCAACTCAAAGCACCAATACAGGACATGTACTTAAATCAAAGCACCAATACAGGACATGTACTCAACTCAAAGCACTAATACAGAATATGTACTCAACTCAAAACACCAATACAGGACAAGTACTCAACTCGAAGCACTAATGCTGGACATGTACTCAACTCAAAGTCATCTATCATTACAAATGTATATTTATTTTCAAGGGTGGAAATCCATTTACCAAAATGGGGGGGGAAAAAAACAACATTTCCTTCACAACAATTCTCAGAGGAGAACAGAAATCTTCTCAAATTTCCTAGTCTTCAATGTAATAGTATTGTATTGCTTTTTTCCTCAGGAATTCATTGCAGTTAGTCAGCTGAAGAAATCAACTCAGGGAAAAATTTTGTGCTTCTATGGTCCACCGGGCGTCGGCAAAACTAGCATCGCAAGGTCCATCGCCAAAGCTTTGAACCGAGAGGTATGATCATTTGACTGTATTGGCCCCCAGTGCTTACAAAAATAAAATTGCACCACTTTTTAGCCAGAAGTTTCTTCCTAATAAACACCCATAAGCACACAATAACCACCACTAAAACATTGTGAGCATCAGACACAAAATAAGGACAGAATATAACAAAACTGGAGTGTTTTAAGTCTTCAATGTTGGTGGGCGCTTATTAGAGCAGGAGCATTTAATACGTCAAATACAGTATTTTTTTTTTTTAGATTACATTTTAGTTTGTTTGTTTAGCACTCAAATCTTCCAATCCTCTATGACACTCACCCACATCTATGCAACAATTTCAAGGAGCAGCTCCCAATCAACATTATCCTCCTAGGATTATTCTCGCTTTGCCTCCCCCCCATCTTCCTTACGTAACTCCCATCACCCTTTAACCCTTCGTGACCCACGTGGTTGTGACATGACTGATTGAACCTGCACTTTTCAACAAATTATTTTACTTCATCAAATAAGGCCACAGCAGTGATCCTGGTATTATTTGAAAGAGCTTGAATAGTTCTTTCAGAAAATGTAACTTATTGATGGGGGTATGTTGAAAATTTGTGAAAAAAGATGAGTTGAAATAGAGAAAATTAAAAACATGCCCTCGTGGAAGATTTGGTATCAAAGCAGAAATCCCCCCCTTATTCAGATACAATTTTAAAAGATTTGTTCAGGGGTCCAGCAATTCCATCATATATAAAAGAAGACTTCGTAAGAAACAAAATGGTGAAGAAAGCATTCACAAATCGTATTCCGTTAAGGAGATATTTAAGTTTAAATTTTGGTAAAATTGATAATTTATTCTGAAATCAGACTAGTTGTGATGTCATAGCCTCAGGTTCCTGAAAGTTTTTAAGTATTCTATCATATTTTGTCCTACGAATTTGTTACCTAGATACCATTGGATATGTTAGGAATGTAGCAAAACAGAATCTGGTAAGGGTAATTATAATTCACCATCTGAGTAAAGTTTGAGGGAAAATAATTAAAATAGTAAAAAAGTTAAAAAACATTAACAATTGTTAAGAATGTGAGGATAATGATGCCAACCTTCCATAGTAGACTTACTACACCAGCTGTTTCTGCACAGAGCTTTAAACTTGAATATCTCTTTAATGGAAGAAGGTGAATGCTTTCTTCACCATTTGTGTTTCTTGTATAGTTCTCTCATATAAGATCAACTTGACTGAACTAATCCTTTAAATATGATCCCCCTCAAAAATGTTTCCATTGCTAAAGGCCTGGTTTTATTCTTGTTTATTTTTTTTTATGCATTTTGTTATGTTTTATTTTTTGCAATAACTTTCCCTCATTGTTCTCAGTGCTTATTTATTTAAGTTCCTTGAAACCTAAAAGATTTTCATTTAATCACATCTTTCACATTGAGCAAATTTGATGTTCTGATCATTTTGACCTTTAGCCTCCTGTTGCTGAAAACAAGGAAAATAAACAGTTGAAAAAATTATATAATACTTTGTTCCTGTTTCTTTTAGTATTTCAGGTTTAGTGTTGGTGGAATGACAGATGTAGCAGAGATCAAAGGTCACAGGTATTTAAATTTTGAAGAATCTTCATCATTATTTAATTGTTTTCAGATTTTCATGATTGTTAAGATGGTGTGGACAAACTAGTTGAGAAATAAAATAATATATAAGCTGATAAAAAGTATTAGATATTAGATGAAAGTGAGATGATATTTCTATTTCCAATGAGTTAATCTTGTAGGTGAAATGACTTATTGCTACAGAAATGAAAGCAGACCATTTCTCTTTGTTGAGCTCATATATTATATCAGGTATGTAATTTTTAAGACATTTTAGCAAGAGTAAATAACAAAAGGGTCCACCCTTTCACCCTCGTTCTGTTTAAGCTAAATAATATTTATTTTTACCGGCATACTTATATCTGATTTGTGTTAAATACACCAGCTTCTAAAACTGATTTATTATCAGTATATACAAGTGTTAATAATGTGCCATTTTACACTTGCTTATATTTGCAGACCTGCAAAAATGTTTTATCTAGACTATCAAAAAAGTTGGGGTGGCATCTACCTACTGTGGTGTAGCGGTTATCATACCTGTCTACAGACCATGAGGCCCTGGGTTCAAGCCTGGGTTGGGTAGACACGCCAGTGTACCACAATTGGTTATCAAAGGCCGTGGACATTGACTTGGTTGTGGATGTTATGTCTCTCCGTACGTTGTACCTGTGTTCTCGTCCGGGCGTATTAAGCGTTTCGTAATAGCATTGTTTACTATCATAAATGAATACGCAGGCGACGACCCCGTCATTGTAATTGTGTGTTCACTCGCCGTCGTCGTTGGGGTGGTAGTATAAGGGTCATTCCCAAGTTTGATTACCTTTGCATTATTTCATATGGGCTTATTAGTTTTACCCCGCTTGTTTCATGATAGGCGAACTTATGTCGGAGCAATGCCTGGAAAAATTATTCAGTGCCTGAAGAAAGTGAAGACCGAGAACCCTCTGGTGTTGATAGACGAGGTAAGTTTATAAAGTGTCTGCGTCTGATGTAAACGTGTGTGCAACTTAAGACTGAAGCAGCCCCTTGTTTCGCTTTTTCAGAAGGGTGCTCGGCCATTCCCCTTTTCACTTCGTATTTTACATTTTGTTTACAAAAACATAGTTTTGGGAACAATTTTGCCTTCTTTTCATGCTGATTACAATTCCTTAATATGAAATGATTCAGGGACACAACTTGTTGTATTTATCTCCCTTATTTACAATTCAAGTGCCCTCAAAGTGCCCTTGATGCCCCTTTTGGTGAGTGACACCCTTGCCCCTTTCTGAATCAATCTAGGGGTTTGTGTAGGGAGTGCTACAATGTTACAGCCTATGGAGAACACTCAGAACAAATGGCCCTTGCAGACCCCCAAGCAGGGACCTGCTGGGGCATCAGCAGCCGTGTCACATGTACTGGGCTGGATATCAATCAGCCCTAGTTATAAGGTTATAAGGTTTCTGTGTGGTAAAAGACATATCATTTGTAATTTGAATGTCATTTAAAATCAGCATGATCTCCTGATGTCACGTGATGTATTGGTAGTGATACATTATAATAAATAAAGTAACTTGAATGGAAGCGATTTGAAGGATTTGATTGACATGCATAGCCATCTTGAAATGTTTTTCCTTTAAGGTATGGGTATATGGTATATGTATATGTATGTATAGAGGCAACACTAGCTAAATTGCTTTCAAATCTATTAAAAGCCATCATAGTAACAAGAAATATTTCATCAAAATCTGTTAAACATTAACCATTTTACAAGTATTTTAAAATAAGAAAAATTGCATATTGTGAGATATATTACAGGGCAATCTTGATTTTTTTGTAAATCCTTATTTTTGGTTCCATTGCGATAGCATCAGAAACCTATGCGATCATGATGGCGTGTGTGGGTGTGGGTGTGTCACGCCAAGCTTGTAAACACGATATCTCAAGAACGGTAAAGTGGATTTATATCATATATGGGGCACAAGTAGCCCATGGTTCGTAGATGTGCTCTAAAGTTTTTGGTGTTAATGTTATACATATTAATGAGTGGGCGGGGCTAAATGTACAAATCTTGAAATGTACATATTTCAACAACCGTATGTCCGTTTTGTTTCATATTTGGTTTCATATTTGGTATAATGTTGTTAGGTAGTGTTTATATGCTCATGGTATAAAAATGTTGAATCTCATTATTACCTGCAGTGGGCGGTGCTTAAAGTGGTTTTGCCAAATAAAGTTTGTAAACATGATATCTCAAGAATAGTAAAGTGCACAGGTAGCCCATAGTTCATAGATGTGCCCTATTGTTTTTGTTGATGATGTCATGCATATTAATGAGTGGGCAGGGCTTAATGAAAAACTCTTGAATGCACATATTTCAACAACCATATTTCGGTTTTGTTTCATATTTAGTATGATAATGTTGTTAGCTGTGTCCACATGCACACGGTATAAAAACGTTGAATCTCATTATTATGTGCAGTGGGCGGGTTTGAAGTGGTTTTGCCAAATAAAGCTTGTAATCACCAAATCTCTAGAATTGCATGTTGGATTTATGTCATATGTGGTGCACATGTAGCGCATGGTTCGCAGATGTGCCCTATTAATTTTGGTGGTGATGTCATGCATATTAATGAGTGGGCTGGGCTTAATGAAAAATCTTGCAATACTTATATTCCAATAACTGTTTGTCCAGTTTGTTTCATATTCAGTGTAATAATGTTGTTAGCTAGTGTCGACATGCTCATGGTATAAAACGTCAAATCATTGATATGTGTAGTGGGCGGAGCTTAAAGTTGTTTTGCCACATAAAGCTTGTAAACACGAAATCTCCATAACGACACATTGTGTTTATGTCATATGTGGTACATGTAGCCAATGGTCTGCAAATGTGCCCTATCAATTTTGGTGGTGATGTCATGAATAGTAATGAATGGGTGGGGCTTAATGTAAAAATCTGGAAATGCTCATATTTTGACAACTGCATTTCTTTCATATTTGGTGTTATACTGTTATTACGCATTTTTGTTATTATACTAGAGTGCATATGTACATGAGGTAAAATCGTTAAATCTCATTAATATGCATGGTGGGTGGGATTTAATGTGGTTTTGCCAATAATAGAGCTCGTAAACATGAACACTCAAGAATGAAACATTTATGTCAGATGTGGTACTGTAATTTTAAACATTGTATGGCTTACAAAGTTATCATTCCTTTTGCTTGTAACTTTCACATCCAAAAAGCATTAAAGCAGTTTAGTTAATTGATGTACATGTCATTCTTTTGTTGAATTTTGGAGTTTCTTCATGATTTGTTTGTATTTTAATATCACAACACATTCTCCACCCTCTATGATAGGACTAAAACCCTATCCCCTCCCTTCAGCTTACGCATTAAATCAGACCTCTTCCATCTCGGCATCAACCCCACCACTCTTTGCACCTTCTCCTGGCCCACTTTTCCTCCTTGGGCCACCCCCCTCCCTTCTGTCCACCTAGGCCTCTCCACTCATCACAAAACTCAAACCCACCCTAGCCCCTGTATCAATCTCCACAACCAAATCAAAGACCAATTCTCAAATTACACCTCCATCTATACTGATGGGTCCAAGGAAGGCAACAAGACAGCTGCTGCTGCCATCATTCAAGACATCACCCTCAGTAGCAGACTTTCCGACTACTCATCCATCTTTTCAGTCGAGGCTAAGGCCATTCTCCTTGCCCTCATTTTATTGAGTACTCTCTGCTCAGCCACTTTGCCATGTTCTCTGCCTCAAAGGCTGTTCTTAGTTCTTTACTCAATCTTTAATGGGATAACCTCACATGCCACCTCCTCCTCAGGAAACTCCTTTCTCCCACCCTCTGCAGGAAAAGTATTCTTTTCTTCTGGATACCCAGCCATGTTGGCATCCCAGGTAATGACAGGGCTGATGCAGCCGCTGAGCTTGCCCTCAACCTCCTCCCTACCCCTTTTTCCAAAACCCTCTCTGACATCAAACCGCTTATCACTTCCCTTATTCGTGACCGCTGGCAAACCTTATGGAACTCCCAAATTGATAACAAACTCCATGTCATCCAGCCCACAATTCCGATCAAATGCACCATCAACAACCTTTCTTGTATCGACAACGTTCATATTACCCGTCTTAGAATTGGTCACACCCACCTCACCCACTCCCACCTCCTTATTGGCTCCCCCCAACCCCTCTGCAACAATTGCCATTGCACCCTTACAATCCATCACATTCTCCTTGCTTGCCCCCTGTACAACCTTCCGAGAGCTTCCCTCGATCCCCTCAACTCAATTGCTGAGTTCTTCAGAAAAACCCTCCGGATAAAATTATCTCCTTTCTTCATCATGCCTCTACAACCATATTTAATTCTCCTCTTCCACCCCCTCCCTACTTTGTTTTTGTTTCAAGTATGCACCTCCCCTCTCAATCACAGCTTTCTGACCTTTTGTTCTTGAATTTCTCTCATTCTCCCCCTGTTTTCTTTCCTTCCTACCTCTAGAATGATCTGACCTCTCAGGCACAATTTGACCTTTGTTGTCGTGGTGCTGTTAAGCCCTCATCAAACAAACAAACATTAATTCACATACTTGCATACATTGTTCTGTACAATACACTCATTATAACTTGATTACAATAGCCATTCAATGGCTGGCTACCTTATCCCCAACATACACAATGATAAACTAAATATTATGATGTACTGAATATGAATCATGATGTACTAAGTATTATTCATGATATTCAAAATATTCATCATGATATACTGAAAATACACGATTATATACTAAATATTTATGATGATATATACTAAATATGATATACTAAATATGATATACTAAATATGATATACTAAATATGATATACTAAATATGATATACTAAATATTCATCATGATACACTGAAAATACGCAATGATGTACTAAATTGATTTGAAACAGTATTGATCGTATGCAAATGTATTTGATAGCGTATGCATATGTATATTTCAGAATAGGAGTGGCTCTTATGAGAATGCAATCCGGAACTGCAAATGCTACTCTAGTTATTGATCTGATAGGTATGGCTTATGAATGAATATCATGGAACATATATTTTATGATATGCAATGACATGACAGTTGATACAAAACTTGCAAATCAATCAACATATGAAAAAAGCATTGGAACCACAAAACTTTTTGGTTCTGATTTTAAATGTCTGTCATAATTCTTTGAGGTGGTGCAGCAAATTCTGACCAAAACTTTTATTAAGTCTTTTCCATTCCACCAATCAAATTTTAGCAGGAATAGAGTTTCCCATGATTTTAAGTTACCAAGAGTTAGGAAAGAAATATCATTAGTTGTTCTGCTACTTAAAGTTTCAAACAGTCAAGACCCGACCTGATAAATAACCAGGTCGGGTCAGATTTTTCCTCTTTATTTTTTTAACTCTGAAAACCTTAGTTGTTGTGGAAGTTAGTGCTGAATATCATATTAGCAATGGATGAAGTCCTTATTGTGTGGTTATTTTAATTAAGATAGAGCGGTCTCACTATTTGCTACAGTAAGTTTGTGGTTATGATTTTCTGGAACAAATTTTTAAGGAGAAGGACAAGTCATGTAAAGAACTACGTAAAGAATTTGAGCTGTTCACCCAGTCATACATTACAATTTTATCATAAATCACAAACTGGTCTGCCATAACTCAAAACTGATCTGCTCAGATTTCAATACTCTTCATTATACTAACTGTCCATTGACCTTTGAGATGCTATGAAGGTTGGGAGAAGTATAGATGCTTGAATTGACCATATATAGAACAGGAGGAATATATATTGACATCAATTCGAGTGTGAAGTGCTTGTTACACTCTTGATGTACCTTCAATTGTTTGCAGGTAGATAAGATTGGTCGTGGTTACCAAGGTGACCCGTCATCAGCTCTGCTCGAGTTGCTGGATCCAGAACAAAATGCCAACTTTTTGGATCATTACCTGGATGTAGCTGTTGATCTTTCAAAGGTGAGAAAACACTTTTGAAATCAATCAATATGTTTACTTTAAGTTTGTATACCTTATGCTATAAATACACTTACCCACACAGGGAAACTAATTCTTGTAAGGCAAACCTTGTGGTAGAAGTCTTTTAACAGTCACTGTGAGTAAACTGCGGTAAAATAACAGGTAGATAAGAAGAATTTTCTGCAGAAAATCCAATCCAACCAGTGAATGTTGACTCAACAGTGCGTTTAAAAGAAGTAACAAGATCAAGGTGGCGATAGAGGTAGTAGAGGGCTAACTAGGTTTTAATTTTGGTTGTATAAGCGGTATCATATTTGATATCAACTAGATTGCATATTTATTGCATAGAAGGTAAGTATAACTCTTGTACCAATGTGGGGTGAATATCTCTAATATGCACTCCTTCATTTGTCAAGATGTTGACTGGTCAATAGAGCTGTGACCGTTTAGCGTGTACATGCTACACGCTCGCAAATTTTGTAAACGTTTACTAAATACCTTATTGCGAGTAATCGTTTATCATACATAGTGTCTTGCCGTTGAAAATCAATATTCATGATTCAAATCACACACACATTCAGCTGACAAACTTCCAATCAATGACTTTTTACAAACTGTAAACCAGATTAGCATAATCCTTTTTAAATGTGCGAATCACAAATGCGCAGTAATCACCATTGAATAGGGATATTTTACTCTTTGATTTCGCCGAAATCTGAGTAATCTAACTTGTAAAATGCACCGGGAATGTGCAGCAGTAAACAGTGAAACTAACAATAGGCCTAACGTTAGGCCATAAGGCTTTAAATCCCATGCAATCAAGGTCCGTTTTACAAGCTGTTAAATCGACCAAAAAACACTTGAAAAATTCTTGAATCGTGACAATCAGTACATTTAACATGTAAATATTACCTAATGAGTCAAATAAATTTTGCAAGAAAGAAAAAATATTGCATAATAAACAAACAGAAAAAAGTTTTAACAGAGCTGAAATTCTGCATGCGTTGCAAAGATGGCGGCATTTTTTGAGAGGACTGATATTTCGGATTTTCCTGGTGGTGGTGGCGTAGTTTTGAAATGTTTTACGGCAAGGTATATTTTAGGCCTAGTATGCAAGATTTTCACAGGAGAACTTTGAAAGCCGTAGCAAATAGGACAAAGTTACGTGATGTTGAATTTAAATGACATTGAAAGGAAGTTATCTGTTCTTTTTAAACTGAATTTTTATGCATATTTTCCATAAAAATGATGATTTATACTGTAGAAGTAAACTTTTTACGATTTGGAAAGCAAAACTCAGGGTCTATTTGGGCAATGGAGTCAGTACTTTTGCCATACTGGTTGCCCCCCATCTCTTCAAATCCCGCCTATGACTGTGACATAGTATATCTTACGGGTAGCATCTCTCATCACAAAGAGTTGGGTTCTTGCTTTAAGTTTAGGGTTTTGCCGGCACGTTAAGATTGTTAACTTAAATAATCCACACAAGGAGACTGAAAACAGTACACAAGTTATGTTGTTTCCTGCATGTATTCCGAGTTCGCATCAGAATCAAATAAAATACACACTCCAAATGAGTTAAACTACATGTTCCTAAAACAGAATAAACTGAACTGACAAGAACTAAAATGTGAATTGAACTGACAGTGCACTCAAAATCAACTCAACTGAGCTGCTGAAATGAACTGAACTCGCCAAAGTTCATCCCTTTTATACCACAGAGAGATCTTTACTGTGATTGAAATCTTAATAATAGGACAAATATGCACACCATTGTGTACATCCCTACCTTGAATATAAACAAGGTAAAATGCATTCCTGAGATTCAAGACAATAAACAATAGATAAATGCCAACATGGTAAGTTGGCAACACACGTGGAGTATGCTCATGGAGCGAGATTTGGCTCCACATACCACATTTTTCCCTGCTCAGATTTTGCCATGTGCTCCACATGGCTGATAGTATGAAAACAGTTTGATTACAAGAGAATTTAATCAAAATAAATTGAATTTGAATAGAAATACGTAGTAGCTAAGCTTAGAAATCATCTTGTAACGTAAAAATTATCTTGTATTATATAAATTATCATGTTAATCTTTAGAGTCCTCAAATTACACAGTTTTGCATAATAACACAGTGTCAACACTTTCTTAAGGTAAATTTAAATTAAACTTCTACTAAAGTCTGTTGGCATGTTGTTGCGTTTCTTGCTGGAAAGCATGAGCGAAACCTTGCATGTTCACAGGGGGGTAGCGGGGTGGCCAGGTTCTCTGGGCAGAATAATACTTACTCCAGCCAGGGATTTTGCATACTCTGGGGGTACAAAGAATTGATATGTCCCGCTGTTCGTCTGTAAGTTTCTCTTGGGACATTCCAGGGTGTGGGTCACTGCCGTATGGGATAAGGGGTTTCCTTCTGTGTCAAAACCAACATGGGTTGCAGTTGATTTTCACGATTCTTTGAAGTCAAGCGCCATTGTCTCTGTAGTCTGCATCGCATTGACAGAGTCTGCACACAGTGACCCTGATTATGTCCGTCGTTATGTAGGCTTGGCCAATAACTTCCACGGAGTCTCCCCTTTCAATCGCCAGGCACTTCTCCTGTGTTTCAGCTTTCTTCTGGGCTAGAGATGGCGTACTCGTGAAACTTCACTCAGAAGTTCATCCTCAGGGTAGGGGAACAGGTCGAGGGCTGCATTGTTGACGTGGGCACCCCAAGCATTATCTGATCGGACACGCTCTGTATCCTCCAAATATAGATGCGTGGTCTGCTCCGCATCTGAATGGTTGCGAAAAGACACAAGTTCTTGTCGACACCCCATCACCCTTACAGCTTTCTTGGGTTGAGAATGGGCCTACTGTCTCAGCGCAGTTGAATTTCCCTGACATGTTTATTTGTGTGGGTGGTACATGGCATTGTCGGCATACGGCGCCACAGTTCCAGCAATTTCTCCATTCTTGTCTCCTTGTCGAGCCATGTGAAGCTGGCACATCATTTGTGGCATCAAATCTCACCACTTGTGGTCTTCCCTGGAAATTTATCTGTGATAAACAGTCTCTCATTTGCATTAACTCTGGAAGTTGTGTCATTATTTTGGTGAGTTTCATCAAGTTGAACTTTCCTAAATTCTTTTGGCAGTATTTTGGCTATTGCACCTGGGCTCTCTTCACTATAAAAATAAGTCTTTTTTAGCTCAATGTCCTCTAAGGCAGTTCTGAAGTGTTCAAGGGCCATATCTTCTCGAGATTTACTATTGGTAGTAGGATTTGCTCTGTTGACCAGCATCCTCAGCGCCTGGGCTAACTGTGGTATAGATTCCCCATGTTCACATTATGAGCTGAGCTTGAAACAAAGGACTTTGATGTCCTACTCCATACCTTCTCTCCAGCGCTAGGACTATTGTGGAGTAATAATTACCATGGTCACTGGGCCTTAACTGTGCTTTTCTCTCCTGTGCTAGGACTATTGCGGAGTAATAATTACCATGGTCACTGGGCCTTAACTCTGCTTTTCTCTCCAGTGCTAGGACTATTGCAGAGTAATAATTATTGCGGTCACTGGGCCTTAACTCTGCTTCTCTCCAGCGCTAGGACTATTGTAGAGTAATAATTACCACGGTCACTGGGCCTTAACTCTGCTTCTCTCCAGTGCTAGGACTATTGTGGAGTAATAATTACCATGGTCACTGGGCCTTAACTCTGCTTCTCTCCAGTGCTAAGACTATTGTGGAGTAATAATAACCCCGGTCACTGGGCCTTAACTCTGCTTCTCTCCAGCGCTAGGACTATTGCAGAGTTATAATTACCACGGTCACTGGGCCTTAACTCTGCTTCTCTCCAGTGGTAGGACTATTGCGGAGTAATGATTATTGCAGTCACTGGGCCTTAACTCTGCTTCTCTCCAGTGCTAGGACTATTGCAGAGTAATAATTACCACGGTTACTGGGCCTTAACTGTGCTTTTCTCTCCAGTGCTAGGACTATTGCGGAGTAATAATTACCATGGTCACTGGGCCTTAACTCTGCTTTTCTCGAGTGCTAGGACTATTGTAGAGTAATGATTACCCCGGTCACTGGGCCTTAACTCTGCTTCTCTCCAGTGCTAGGACTATTGCGGAGTAATAATTACTACGGTCACTGGGCCTTAACTCTGCTTCTCTCCAGCGCTAGGACTATTGCGGAGTAATAATTACCATGGTCACTGGGCCTTAACTCTGCTTCTCTCCAGCGCTAGGACTATTATGGAGTAATAATTACCACTGTCACATGGGCCTATTAAGATCTTCTACCGCTTCCTTCCCTTTGTAAGCTCGCACCCAGATATCTTGCTTTTTCTGCATTTGAGCACAACACAAGACTCAACCACTTCCAATAAAGGGGTTATTGACAAAAAGTTATTTACAAATGATGTTGCTACTATCTCCAGCAATCTTGATCAGCAATCTTGCTTGCAGGGCTCTCAGCGACAAAAAATATAAAGACTCTAGAAAATCCAAAACGCTTCTAAATTGACTATCTTATTTGAATTGATTTAACCCTTGTTCTTCTGGTTAGGTTTTATTCATCTGCACAGCCAATGTGATCGATACTATCCCAGAGCCACTGAGAGACAGAATGGAGATGATTGACGTGTCTGGGTATGTGGCCGAAGAAAAGGTCAACATAGCTGAAGTAAGTAAGCCTACACAGCTGGAAGGTCTATGGATATATAGCAGATTCAATATTGTTTAAAAGGGTATCAAATTCTGAGCAGATAAGTTTTTGAATTTTGAAAATAGCACTAGAAGAAATAATCTTTTGGTTGAAATAATGGCTTAGTTCTTAATTGGAAAACAATAAATTTATGCTCAGATTTTTGAACTGAGATTAAATTGATTTGATAATTTCAAGAAAGCTTTAATTTCACATTTCTATGCATTTTTAATTAAGTTTGATTTAATAAAATGAAGCTCGGATGTATTGTTATGCATATTTTCTTGAATTGTGCACACCATGTGACTTCATTTAAAGTTTTTTTCTGCCCATTGGACTCGATTTGCTCCAAGTATTAATGTTTAAAGGGTGCTTTAGTATATGTAACTCTTGACTTTTGATGTCTAATTTTTCTTCTTTTCTATGTCAATGCTGTTGTTTATGTATAATTTTCTGCCTTGAATGCTCGAGCCAAGTAGGTATGTGCGCATTATCAAACTTTGATATTATTATTGTTGCAGAGATACCTGATACCTATGGCCAGAGAGCAATCAGGAATTGCCGATAACCAAGTGAAGATAGACCCCGATGCAATGAACACCTTAATTAAATCTTACTGCAGAGAGAGCGGAGTCCGTAATCTTCAAAAACATATCGCAAAAGTAAGAATGTCATACTTTTATTATCGAGGAATTCGGATGTGATTGTACACCTTGTTGCCTTCTCTATAATCGCACAATTTTAAGATTAAGTTATCTTGATATAATTTAACTCCACTGGCACTACATGACTGTTGTGTTGACAAAGATGAGACTTGTCAATCAAACAGATGTGAGTTGGAGAAATTTGAAGTGTGAATGAAAAGGTGACCTCTTGTCGTTTTGATCCTACATTTATTTTGGAAATTTCTTTTGCAAATGGCCTGCCAAAGCATCCAAGGAATTTCAATCACCGTTACCAGCAAATTAATGGAAATGAGAATCGGAAGGGTTGAATAAAACAAGTGTCTCTATTTAAATACTAGAACTAGCATTTTATATGTGAGTGACAGAAGTTAATAGGAACAACTAACTTCCTAGCCATTTAAAGTTTAGTAGTGAAACTGCTAATAATGTTTAATAAAATACAATATAATAGTTTATGTTATATGTATGAAAAATGAGTTTTGATTTAATTTTTCCTTAGATTTTCAGAAAGGCAGCCTTCAAAATTGTGAAAGAACAAACAGAGTCCATTGAAGTCACAGAAAGCAATCTTCAAGATTTTGTGGGTAAACCGCTTTTTACGTCGGAGAGAATGTATGAGAAAACTCCACCGGGGGTTGTGATGGGGCTAGCCTGGACTGCTATGGGTAAGGAGATTTTACTTGTAATGATTGATAGTCATATGTCAGAAACAATTCAGGGATAGAGATTCAAGCCAGATGAGAGTGTGAGTGTGTGTGTGGCAGAGGGGGGTGGGGTGGGGGGGGGGGGTCAAGCTTAAGCTCAGGTTGGAATAATTATGCCACAAGATAAAAATGATGGGATCAAAGTGCACCAGTACCTTTGTATTGTTCAATAAGAAGGTATTTCTTTGAATTTTAACCACTATCTCCCATAACTCAAATGCTTTTTAGGGAGGTAGGGGTGTCACTTTGTCTTTTGATTTTGAAATCTCACCATGGCAAATCTTGATTTTGACTCGTTAAATGCCATTGATTAGGTCATATCCTCATGCTGTCAATCAATCACCCTATAACACAAGTCTTTGCTCACACGTCTTCACTCATCCTCCAGGGGGATCAACACTATACATAGAGACGGCCATCAAGAGACGCCATAAAGGAGGAGACAAGAAAGACGCTCAGGGTTCCATGGAGATAACTGGTAACCTTGGAGATGTCATGAAGGAGAGCGCCCAAATTGCATATACCTTTGCCAAATCTTTCCTCCTGGATAAAGAATCTGATGGAGATTTTCTTCAGATGTCACAAATACATCTACATGTACCAGAGGTGCGGGGTCACTCATTAATTTGCATATATATGCACAGATTTGATATTCTAGAAAATAATTTAGGAATCAAGGATGCTAAATCACCAAACTACTCAACGAACTATTCTCTCTCATCACTTAGTTCTTTCTTTTTACATACACATACTAATATATTCTCCCTCATTGCAGTGGCAAAGCCAGTGGTTTAAGCAAATGGCTCTGTGGGAATGTTTTTAAAAAAACAAAATTTTAGAATTTTGTTGTGATTTATACTGTTAGTGTATTAGATATTGTTTTTCCTTTTTTTTAATGGGGGACTATTGTAAAAGCCCAGGCTTCCTGTAGTACTGCTTTACATCATTTTTTTTGTTTTAAATGACTATAGATATGTAGCTATTTCTTTATTGTATAGAGAGAGTATTACAATCTCAGCAGATCAAATTTTGAATTTTAGTAAAGCACTTTTTTGAGTTCTCAAGTTTTTAAATCATGCAAAATTTGTGACGTATGACAGGGCGAACAGCTCAAAATCATGATAGAATTCTTCCAATTTCTAGTAGAATTATCAAATTTACTTGTTTCTTACATTAACAGGGTGCCACCCCTAAGGATGGTCCCAGTGCAGGATGCACCATCGTGACAGCTCTTCTTTCATTGGCTCTCAACCAACCAATCAGACAAAATGTTGCCATGACCGGAGAAGTTTCGTTAACAGGGAAAGTCTTGCCGGTAGGAGGAATCAAAGAGAAAACAATTGCGGTGAGTGTGAGTTGTACAGAGTTCAGCATGTTTTGGAGATGTTAATCTAATTGTTGAAGGGAGAGTTAAAATTTGAATGTTGATCAATTTTTTATGGAAACTTAGTACAAGGTATTAAGGTAAATTAGAGCGAAATAAATTTCTGGCTGGTGGCATCATAGAGAAGAAAGTGCTGGTTGAGAATGATATGTTTAAGGGAACGATATGTTTAAGGGAACACTCACCCAAATGTGAGGGCATATTGTTTTGGAGTCTAATTTACACACTTTTCATGCAAATGATGGAATTGAGAACCTCTGATATGTATGTTCACGTCAACGAAAACCATTTCTAATGAATGCCAATTTATTTTTTAATGACACAAGTATTAAAAATGTGACTGTATATCAGGGGTGGCGGAGCTGGGGGAAGGGATTTAGCCCCCCCCCCCAATAATTTTAGTTGAACATGTGTTATCATGTTACCCAACCTCATTAGTCCCCTAGTATTTTTATCATGTCACCTGAACTCATTAGCCCCCTTCCCTCCCCCCAATATTTTGAACGCTCCGCTGGCCCTGTATATTTTACATTGTTATGAATTAATTTAGCAAAAATACGACTTTACTTTTTGACCAAGAACTTTAAGGTATGACCATTTTAGTATGTCTCAAAAGCACTTTCATGAAGAAAAAAAAAATGCAAGAAACACAAAGAAATATTTTTTCCTACAAAAAAGATTTCTCCTTCACCACCATCTACGTTACTCATCCAACCTACTGTCTTTACACCTTTTTATTTTCTTTCTCTTTATTCACACTGTATTTGCTCATTTAGCTTTTGTCTTATTTTTAGCCTCTTGTCTCACTTGCAAAGCAGAAGAGACACAGCGCTCAGTCTCGTCTTTGTCGACGTCCACAATAACTTTTACCTAATGGAATGTTGCTGGTTTCTTGCCTCAAAAGAACTGAGAACAATGAAGCCTTTGTATCAATAGTAATTTGTTTCTCCCTCACTATTATTGCTAATAAAGCAATTTATATCTTGCTTGAAAGAAACTTACAATAATAGAAAGTTTGCCTCAAAAGAATGGTATGGTCTGAATAGCAGTTAAAAAAATAAAATATGGCTTGAAAAGAAATGATGATATTCAGTTGGACAGGCTTCAAGGGTGATTGCTTCAAATTTAGTAAGCAAAGACCTTGCAAATTTCTAATTGATTTAATGTAACCTCTCTAGTCTTTGTGGTTGAGATGTCAAGAATTCTCATTATTTTTTTTAAAATTAATTTTATTGCAGGCAAGAAGATCTGGTGTCAACTGCATCATACTTCCAGCTGAAAACAGAAAGGATTATTCCGACTTACAGCCGTTCATCACCGAAGGACTTGAAGTGCATTTTGTGGAACATTATAAAGAAATATTCAATATAGTATTCCCATGATAGAAGACATTTATGCAATTTAACCAATTATTCTAAATACAGCAGAGGCAAATTCCAAATACAGAAAAAGCCTTCAACATGTTTTTTATCTGCAAAAGTGGACATCTTTTTATATCTCACTGTTTTGGATCTGCACCAGATCTGCAAAAATGAACTACTTGTTTCAAGGAATATTTCCATGAATTTTCATTCTTCTCATATAATTGGTAAAGAAAAAAGAAATGTTGATATCTTCATTCTTTAAGGTATTGCACTTAAAATATTTCACCAGTATCTTGAAAAGTCACATTGTACAATGCAAGGTCATTAAGTCACATTGTACAATGCAAGGTCATTAAGTCACATTGTACAATGCAAGGTCATTAAGTCACATTGTACAATGCAAGGTTATTAAGTCACATTGTACAATGCAAGGTCATTAAGTCACATTGTACAATGCAAGGTCATTAAGTCACATTGTACAATGCAAGGTCATTAAGTCACATTGTACAATGCAAGGTCATTAAATCACATTGTACAATGCAAGGTCATTAAGTCACATTGTACAATGCAAGGTCATTAAGTCACATTGTACAATGCAAGGTCATTAAGTCACATTGTACAATGCAAGGTCATTAAGTCACATTGTACAATGCAAGGTCGTTAAGTCACATTGTACAGTGCAAGGTCATTAAGTCACATTGTATAGTGCAAGGTCATTAGGTCACATTGTACAATGCAAGGTCAGTAAGTCACATTGTACTTTGCAAGGTCATTAAGTTATGTTGTACAATGCAAGGTCATTAGGTCACATTGTACAATGCAAGGTCATTGAGTCACATTGTACAATGCAAGGTCATAAAGTCACTTTGTACAATGCAAGGTCATAAAGTCACATTGTACAATGTAAGGTCATAAAGTCACATTGTACAATGCACGGTCATTTTACAACACACTTGAGAAATTTTGAAGTGCAATAACTCCCAAATGGAAAAGGTATCAGCATTGTTTTCAACCAATTTGTTTCTGTAAATCTTTTATCCTGTAAATCTTTTATCATATAAATGAAATAAAAACAATCCACTTTTTTTAAAACAAGGATTGGCAAGGTTTTACAATGCAGCTCTTTCCTTTAATTCATGAATATCATGTAATTTTTTTTTTTATAAGAACTAGCTTTTTATATATCAATCATAAAAATGTTTAATTTTTCAGTAATTTTCTTTTCTGCTTGAATTCATTTCACTTAAGTGGCAAGTAAGTTTGATCTCCGTTGCATCTGAAATACTGCTGGAAAATTGATGCCTTAGAATAGCGGTTATTTTTTACGTAATTTTGGCTTACTGTGTTTGTGCAGTTCGACTTCAGTTTGCCTTGAAAAGATTCCAGACATATGATCCCAAAAATCCCATTGAAAAGAGATTGGAAAGTTTCAAGTTCAAGAACTGTGCCATTGTATTATTGGATTTTATCATTCAAGAAAATATGCTAATTTGTGATGTATTCTGCAACGCCTATGAATTTTCAAAGTACATCCAGTGAATAGCAGGGTGTCTTTACAACAGTGTGTGACTCTGTGAGGTATGTGTAGCAGCAGATCACTATTATTTATTTGATTCATGAGAAACTATGATATAGGAAGTTAAAGATGCCTTGTAATCCTGCAAAAAAAATTCTACCATTGAATTCCCTGTTCCAAGTTTGGCTGTTGATAATTTCTAGATTTAACAATTAGTGGAGAGTGTAACCAAAGTAAAAAAGGTGGTTACATGGAGAACTATTAAACGATCATCGTTCCATAATATCTTAAATGTTTAGGTTTAATAATCCAAAATGGTGCATATTCATTCATCATCTAAGTTTGATGGATAAACAGTTGTTTCATGGTACTATGGCAAAGGTCTATTATGAAGAAAGATAATGTATGTGTTTTAATGAAAAACATGAAAAAAAAGGATTAATTTTTCAACAGTCTACACAACTTCTTTTTTCTTCTATCTTTTGATCTTCTCCACTCTTTGTTTTATCTTCTTTACTCTTCGTTTGATCTTCTCCACAAAAAATCATTGAGATGGCCATTGGTGAATAATTTCCAATGTGATTTGCAGAAGTACTCCATGAAAACTTAAGAGGGATGAAAGATGAAAACTTGATAATTTAAAAACTGTACTGCAGAGTCCAAGAATGGGGTTGGTTGTTAATTTGATGAGGTGGGAGGTAAGTTGTACTTGAAGGGAAGCCAACATGGTCTACGGTTTGAGGTTCAATCTGGGGCTGTAATTTGCGAGTCCTTGGGTGAAGAGATGATGATTCTCTCTCCTATTCATTCGCTGTCTTTGATGAGGAATTTATTCTATTCCTGCATTCTTCTATTGCCTGTCACTCTTATATCCCCATAGTAGAATACCATCAAGACATGTTTGCATAAGAAAGGCAGAAAGATATCTTGTGTTGAGTAGAACTGTAAGTCTGGTTAGAAAATTTATTTCCCCATGAAATAGCCATTTTACAGGAAGTCAAAGAGTTTATTTCCTTTAAGGTGAAAAGTTGCATGATGACTGGGCAATAAGTCCAATAAACAAACAACACACATCGATAACATATTTGGAGTACATATATTTTATGAATTGTCATGAATGTGAATTGTCTTCTGTATCAAACGAAATACCTCTATTTAATAAACAATCTTCAGGAAAGACAAGGTTTTGAGCTCTATTTAATAGACAATCTTCAGGAAAGACAAGGTTTTGAGATCAAATCTAGATAAACATTTAAGGCATTCAAGAATACATGCATAATACTACTTGAAAAAAGTACTAATATACATATTTTTAATCTCAATGCTAATACAAAAATATTTCACAATTTGCCTTTTGTCATATAAGTGCTGTGGCTAAGTGGTTAAGGAGTCATGCTCGTATTCGAGAGGTACTGAGTTCTGATTCCTGTTGAGAATGCTGCATTGTGTCCTTGAGCAAGACTACTCTACTTGCTTCAGTCCACTTAGCTGTAAAATGAGTACCAGAACTGCTGGGGAGTTATATCTGTGATGGACTGGTGTCCTGTCCAGGGGGAGTATAATGTACTCTGATCCGTCTGGGCCATGAAAACCGGGGATAACCACCTGCTCAATGAGCCTAATGGCTCGGATGGATTTAGCTTAGCTTTGGCCATATAAATCCAATTATGCAAATGAATTTGTAACTAAGGAATAGACTGAAAATAGTAAAATCTTATCTACAAAAAAAATTCTGAATATTTCATGTTTATAGTTGGTATTCTTATTGGAAGATTGAATTCAAATGAGGAAACATTGAACACAATTACAAGCTTCAAAAGCATTTGTTAGTAGAGCCACTGCCTCTTTCCCTACCCGATAAGAGTATATTCACCATGCATGGTATGGGTAATCATCCAGACTGTTTGATGAGGGCTTAACGGCACCATGACAGCAAGGGTCAAATTGTGCCTGAGAGGTTAGATCATTCCAGAGGTAGGAAGAAAAGAAAATAGCAGTCTGAGAGAAGCACGGGTACTAATAGTCAGGAAGCTGGGATCGAGAGAGGAAGTGCAGGGGTGCAAAAGTAGGTAGAGGAGGTGGGAGAGGAGGAATAAATATGGTTGTAGAGGGAGGCACGATGAAGCAGGAAATCATCCAGTTCAACAACAAGCACATTGCAAAATACACTCTTGGTTTGTCTACACTTCTTTCTTTCAAATAAACATTACTATATTAAAAAACATTCTCATTATTCTTTGCTGCATTATTTTCAAAATTGACATTTTTGCATGTGTATCTCTGTTTTCGATAACAGAAAGTGCCTGATATCATTCCACACTGTAAATAAGCGTAGTTCATGCTCAGAGCTAAGAGCTCAAATATATACAGTCAAAACCAAGATCAGATTATTCAACTCGTAATGTTAAGTCAGTTCTCTTATATGGTTGGGAGACATGGAATGAGGCTGACAAAAAATTGGATACCTTCATGTTAAGATGTGAGAGAATATTTCAGATGACATGGCCATAATGTTGTTTCAAATGATCAAATACTGAGATTTGCTGATTAGGAAAATCAGCAATGAAGTCAAAATGAGAAGATGGGAGGTGGATTGGATATGTATTGAGAGGACAGCCACTGCATGACAGAGGAAAGCCACTGTATGACAGAGGTCAGCCGCTGCATGATAGAGTTCAGCCACTGTATGACAGAGGTCAGCCACTGCATGACAGGACAGCCACTGCATGACAGAGGAAAGCCACTGTATGACAGGTCAGCCACTGCATGATAGAGTTCAGCCACTGTATGACAGAGTTCAGCCACTGTATGACAGAGGTCAGCCACTGCATGACAGGACAGCCACTGCATGACAGAGGACAGCCACTGCATGACAGAGGACAGCCACTGCATGACAGAGGACAGCCACTGCATGACAGAGGACAGCCACTGCATGACAGAGGACAGCCACTGCATGACAGCATTGACAAGGAAAGTAGGACTCAAGAATGACATGGAGAAGAAAGGTAATGAAGGAAAGAGAAGCTAGGGTCGAATTCTTGGAATGAAGCCAGACACCTTGCCAGAGACCGGATACGTTGGAGAGAGTACACTGCAGCCTTATGGGACACATGGCCCGAAAAAGACAGTGAGTGATGCTCAAGAGGGCAAATTGTAAAAACTTACTTTCGGACCCACCGAAGTCAACTCAAGCGTGTGTTACATTACTTGCACATACTCGACAGCTTTATGAGAAGTTTCAAGACATTAATTTAAACCTTTTCTTGAGTAACAAAAGGAAGAACAGAGGCTTTACAAAATCATAGATATGACACTGGATGGCTTTTTATAATGGTCTGAGAGTCTATGGAGATATTTTTTGATGCACGCATTGCTGAAATTGCCCTCCATTTTGCTAATATATACACAGTAGTGTATTATAGACTGTAGGGGGAAAATTACCCCCTGGGGTGAAAATTTCCAAAACTTTTTCTTGTTGAAATTTTCAATCATGATTTGGAAAACTTGGAGAATGGTACAGTATATTTCAGCACAATGTCCAGCCTTTTAAAAATTGGGCTTCAACCTGAACTCCCTTCCTTCCGATCCTCCGTTGCAATCTGATTGCATATTTATAGCATGGAAAGTAAGGTATAACTTGAAGAAAATTTACCCTGCTAAGCATAGAGGGGATATTTATGAGAGTTATATTTACCGTCTATACGTTCTGGCCTGCGCCCCCTCTTGTTCAGGCCTCGGTGGAATGTTAGGCTGGTCCTAATACTCACACTAGTTTTATCCTACTTAAAGGATTAGATTGTATATTTATAGCATGGAAGGTAAATATAACTCGTAAATATCCCTGCTACGCTTAGCAGGGTAAATTGATAGGAGTAAGGAAGGGATTAGAGAATTTCATGACTTCCATTTCATCCCTTTAATACCATTCCTAGGAACTAGAGATACTCATGACTTCCATTTCATCCCTTTAGTACCATTCCTAGGGACTAAAGATACTCATGACTTCCATTTCATCCCTTTAGTACCATTCCTAGGGACTAGAGATACTCATGACTGCCATTTCATCCCTTTAATACCATTCCTAGAGACTAGAGATACTCATGACTTCAATTTCATCCCTTTAATACCATTCCTAGGGACTAGAGATACTCATGACTTCCATTTCATCCCTTTAATACCATTCCTAGAGACTAGAGATACTCATGACTTCCATTTCATCCCTTTAATACCATTCCTAGGGACTAGAGATACTCATGACTTCCATTTCATCCCTTTTATACCATTTCTAGAAACTAGAGATACTCATGACTTCCATTTTATCCCTTTAATACCATGACTTCCATTTCATTCCTTTAGTACCATTTCTAGGGACTAGAGATACTCATGACTTCCATTTCATCCCTTTAATACCATTCCTAGAGACTAGAGATACTCATGACTTCAATTTCATCCCTTTTATACCATTTCTAGAAACTAGAGATACTCATGACTTCCATTTTATCCCTTTAATACCATGACTTCCATTTCATTCCTTTAGTACCATTCCTAGGGACTAGAGATACTCATGACTTCCATTTCATCCCTTTAATACCATTCTTAAGGACTAGAGATACTCAGGACTTCCATTTCATCCCTTTAATACCATTCTTAAGGACTAGAAATACTCAGGACTTCCATTTTATCCCTTTAATACCATAACTTCCATTTCATTCCTTTAGTACCATTCCTAGGGACTAGAGATACTCATGACTTCCATTTTATCCCTTTAATACCATTTTTAAGGACTAGAGATACTCAGGACCTTCATTTCATCCCTTTAATACCATGACTTCCATTTCATTTCTTTAGTACCATTCCTAGGGACTAGAGATACTCATGACTTCCATTTCATTCTTTAATACCATTAAGGGGGTTGGGTGGTCTGAGAAACCATTTCCCATATCCTAAATAGTCAACTCTGTAAACCAACCTGTGCACATGAAAAGCTTTGTTAATATTTTTTGTACATAAAAGTAAACTAAATTCATGAAGTTTAATAGCTCTTTAATAGACCATTAACCATAAATATCAATTCTCTTCAGGGAAGTTGAGATACAATGAATTTATAACCTAATACTTGTTTTATTAATTACAATCATTTAATAAAAAAATAAATGAAATACATCATTACTAGACGTTACATCTGCATGTTTATGTGTTACATCTGCATGTTTATGTGTTACACCTGTCAGTGTCACAGTAACACATTTCTCCTGTTATGCTTTGCACGTCGATCGCTAGACTATTCTCAAGCAAACCAGTGATTCCGTTGCTTGGGGGCAAACAACCCAGTTGAGGGGCCTCTGTACATCCACGCACAAGGAAATTAAATTGGGTAGTGCCAGTTTCTGAAGAAAAAAAAATAATTGTGAAAATGGCTGAATTAATTCCATCCTATTATTTAAGAGCTCTTTGCTGAAAAGTCAGTGCATTGTTTTGTGTGAATTTTTTTATTTGAAAAATATGAATTGATTCCCTCATGTGCGGATTGCTACTGTGGTTCAATACAGATGTTTTTACCCATTAAAAATAAGTAAACATATTGACAAGTGACAAATTAGTATACAAAATTGGAATACTTTGGGTGTAATTTAGTAACATTGGTAAGATATAATATTGTTAAGTGCAATTACACATTTCAATATTCTAGGGACCCCAGAATGATACCTTTATTGTTCAGGACAGTGCCACTTTAACTTTTAGTGGTTGTGATGGCAATTATGTAAAATAGTCTAGACAGCAAGAAAATAAAAGCAAGCAAGATAAATAAATAAATATATAAATTTATTTATATAAATAGATAAATATATATAAATAAATTAATAAATAGATAAATAAATATATATGTAAATAAATATACATATAAATAGATAAATAAATAAATATATATATATCAATATAATATATAAATAGATAAATAAATATATATATTAATATAAATAGATAAATCAATATATCAATATAAATAAATAAATATATATATATATATATCAATATATGTATATATAAAGGCCATATTACAAACAACATACAGTATTTCAAACTTTTCCTAGAAAGGAGAGGGAGTCGACCACTTATTCAATAAAAGGAAACAGCAGAAAGCAAACGATTGTGCTTATGGACCCAACAAGCATAAGTATTTTCTATTTTCCTTAAGTTATTCTCAAGAACTTTTGCCCCAATATTATTTAATTTTAGTACAAAGATTGGGCCCTAACAAGTAAATTTACTACTGTTTCGGCATGCAAAGTGGGGGAAATTGTCAAGGGCAATGAAAAAGTGAGAAGGGCCCCTGCTTTTCTACAACCTTGAGTGTGTCAACTTAAAAGTACTGTATATAGACAGGTAGTGGCAACATTAGCCAAATTGATTTGAAATCCACTAAAGAACATGAAGAATGCAAAACATTTCAGCAAAATCGCTTCAAACTTTGACCATTTTGTAGCTTTTTGAGATTTTTATAAAAACAGGAAAATGTTTGTGTTACTCTTGTGATGTATGAACAGGACCATCTATTTTCTAATGTAAATCTATTGTTTTTTAACCCTCTGCCATTTCTCTTTGTAAAAGGGACGGTAACTCTTGATGAAGAGAATCTTTACCCACACCCCAACCAACCTCAAGCTGGAGAAGACATTGTGAAACATTTTGAAGGTTTGATATTACAAGATGAAATACAAAAGCATTTTGAGGTGTTTTCCTGTTCATACATCACATTTTTTAATATATTAAAAACAATTCAAACTGATTACTTATAACTTGAAAACTACACATTTGTATTTCACTTTTAGACATATGCCAGGGAAAGCACACGCAAGTCACAATGATTTGTCAGTGTGTACCCGATAAATTAGCCAGGATGGAAAGTGGATGAACACCCTGCCCTTTTCCAGAAGTGTTCAGTGAACCAGGCAGGGGGTGAAACTCCTACCATCACATGCTGTTTTCAAAATCAAAAACTATTTAAACTCAAAATTTCATGCTCTTTTCAGTACGTGGTTGAACAGAAAACTTTTGTACTTGTTTATAGGTCTTTAAAATAAGCATAAAAGAGGCTAAATACATTACCTAAGCAGGATATGAGTAGCCCCTACCCACCCTCGATCTAGACCTTTAAATTCACAAAGAAGTAGCATCTGTTCACTCATTTTTGTTGTTATTACTTTACCTATTATTCCTGTAGCTTGTGCAGTTGTGGAGATAGTAAGACAAGCATTCTCCATGTCAGTACACTCTTTAAAGACAACTGTATTCCCATCAGCGAAGCCTCGTTCACAGCTCTCACTTCTTAAAGTGGCTTCAAGTTCAGACAAAGCTGGATCGGCAAACGATATGCTTGTGCACACCAGACAGCTTAACCGGTCTGGTGTCTGGAAATTGGCTGTCAAAAATACAAAATGTGTGCACTTTTGTGAGTGATATATTATTAAGCAAAAATATATGTTAACAGTAAAAAAAGTCAAATCAAATTTTCTTCATGCTCAATTGAAATTGTGAAGAAAGTGATTTATAGGTAAACACCCTACCAGAATCATTCTCAAAAAATGTATAAATCCTTCAAAGCACTTTCATGTGTTTTTCTGTCCTCAATATGATAGTGGAACATGTCTGGCCACTAGACTTATACTTTGAATTTATCAAAGAAAGCACATGTGTGTCTGAAAATGTAGGCCTCCCAGAACAAAATGAATCAAAAGAAACATTTCTGTTATTTTTTATCATTTACTTCACACACCTTCATTCTTCTTGCATTGGCTTAAAAAAAGGTTTACAAAAGAAACAAGATTGAAATTAGGAGGGTGGATGCATTACGCTATTGGGTGACCTTAAAACATGACCTCGAGTATTTACATGCTTCGCCAATTCCCATTGCAGCCTTAAATTACAGTCACCGATCCAATGTGTTAATTTACTTTATCACTATTGATCAGTTCGAGCACAATAGTAGTTATAGATAATTTGATGAAATGAAGCAGGTATGATATGAATTATGGAAATTTCAATGATTTTAAATCAAGGCATTGCATCATGGAGAGGGCAGCCGATTTTACTGACAAAGTAGATAGGCGATATATTTCTTATTAACTCTTAAAATGACGACGTGGTTGTGACATGACTGATTGGACATGCACATTTCAAAAATTAAATTTTACTTCGTCAATTAAGCCCACAGCAATGATTCTGGTATCAATTGAAAGAGCTTGAATAGTTCTTTTAGATAATGTCACTTTTTGATGGGGGTTGTTGAAGATTTTTGAGAAAAAATGGATTGAAAAAGAGAATTTTTTTAAATAATGCAAAATATTTAAGAAAACAAGTTTTTTTTTTTAATGCTTACTCGTTATACTTTCAGACCTAGCTCTTGCTTCAAAAGCTGTGCAAAACTGTCCAGGACATCAAAGTATCCAATTCCAGTCACATTTTGTCTACCCTCATCACCAATATCTTTTTTTTTGGCAAAAGTTGTGCAAAACTTCATGAGCCTTTTTGAGACCAATTTAAAAAAAAACTATAACTCTGGATCGCAGTACACCTACAGTATCGCACGCCAAAACTATTGTGCAAAGCTTACATCACATACATTCAACTGAAAACAAAAAGAGCAGCCACCCCCTCTTTATTCATGCCGTTATTTTAGTTTAAAAACACTAAAACATACGCAGTCTGGTGTAGCGGATAGTGTGCAAGCTGGCAACATGCATGGCCAGGTTCGTGTATCGAGTAATTACAGTGGTGATTATTCAAAAAAAAAAATCTTCAGTGTTTTTGTATGTTGTGCTTTGAGAAAGAAAAATGTTCATTTGGCATCACTGAAAAGTAAATTTCACAAACAATCCTAAAGAGGTAAAATAATCCTCCATTTTCATTATTCACAAGAAAAATATAAGCTCAAAAATTTAGCCTAATTTTGCTTAAATTTGCAAATTTCCATATTCATGTCGATATTTTCTTTATTTTGACTTTTTAATTGAAAATTTTACTGTCTTTGCATTCCTAAAAATTAAATTGTAGTGATTGCATTCATATAAATCAAACTTGTAGTGATAGAAAACCAAAGAAAAGTTGTGAAAAATAATTTTGAAAAGAAAAATCTATTTTTTTGTTATCATGTTTTGAACCCCGAGGGCTGTAAGGGATAAGTTGGTTGATGTCCAAATAACCTGTACATCCAAAAAACCTTTAAAGCTATAGTAAATGTTTTGTGCAATCAAAGTACAAACTTTAACAAATATTGTTTTTTTTTGGTTTTGATAAACTGAAATCAGCTAATTAACTGACAATATAATGGTACCTATCAACCATAAATTTGTATCCAACTAAGAAGTGGGGGGAGGAGGGGGGGGGGTGGGCTACAGTTCTCCCAGCTTCCCCCTATCTGTGAAGACAGCTTTTTTTAATTGACTGAAGTAGAATCTACAAAAAAAACAAGCTTAAAAACAAAAATTACCTGACATTGTAACCGTAACATCAAAAGTACAAGTGGCGCTGTTGCCGGTATCATCAATGAACCGGTAAGTCACCTGGGTGGTCCCAATGTTGAAGAAGGAGCCAGGCGGTATATTCATCTCTGTCCTGAACCCTTCTATATCCGTGGCAATGGGTGGTTGCCAAGTAACAGAAGTTCCTGATGTTCCAAGAGGAGCGGATTGTGTGATTCCTGTTGGGCACTGGAAGATGACAGGTGGGTTGAGGTCAACAGCTGTCCCTCCTATTATCATTTCATAGAATAAAAAAATTAAATTTGCAAGATTTGAATTCAATAATGAATAAGGACATAAATATGAACAAAATTATTATAAAATCTGTCAAAAGTCATGAAAACGCCTGAAAAATACCTTAAAATTAATTACAAATGAGCCATTTTACAGCTTTTTGTATATTTTTGTGATTGAATTCAAATTCTAAAAGTAGTGTATCCATTATAAGCTATAATCGTGGACAAAAGTGTTGGGACATAACCGCTCAAAAGCTTCAAACAGCATTTACCCACACCTCCCCCCTCCAGTGTTTTGTGCTTTGCATAAAACAAGGTAATTTGCGACTTCCAATACTGACCGAGGGAAGTAGGGATTCCCTCAACCACTTTCGACCATGATTGTAGTACATGCTAAACTTACCAATGATTATTGTGATGTTGAAAGAACAGGTGGCCGGGATTACACCCTCATTCTCCGTGTTAAATGTGTATATTATAGTGGACGTGCCAAGGGAGAAGAAACCTGATGAACTTCTTGGCCCATTAGTGATGACCACTTGCTGTCCGTTGACTGTGGGGTTAGCTGTAGGTGCGGTCCAGGTGATCATTATAAAGGTCATTCCAGTCGGCATTACACGGATGATGTTATCAGGGCAGTCTGTGATGCGAATTGGGGAGATATCTAAAGGGAAATATATGAGTATACATCAGATTTACATTGTTCTTCTACCTACAATTCACTAAATGAATGATTGAGAATACTGAAGACTTCCATATAATCAAAGAAGATTGAGAAGCAGCTGAACAATTTCAAGAGGTAATCAGAATTATCAACTACACCTGTCAGAAGGACCACATTCTTAAATTTTCAGAGCTATAGCTTACACATTAGTTGTTTTGCTCCTTAAAGTTTCAAACAGTCAGACCCGACCTGATAAATAACCAGGTCGGGTCAGATTTTTCCTCTTTATTTTCTTTATTCTGAAAACCTTAGTTGTTGTGGATGTTGGTGCTGAGTATCATATTGGCAATGGATGAAGCCCTTACTGTGTGGTTATTTTGATTAAGATAAAGTGGTCTCACTATTTGCTACAGTAGGTTTGTGGTTATGATTTGCTGGAACAAATTTCTAAGGAGAAGGACAAGTCATGAGAATGGGCTTATTGTGGGGCAGAAATGGGGCTAGTATCATTTCAATTACCTGAGCTTTGAAGGATGCACTTACCTTGTCTGTTGTTTTAGATTATTACAACATTTTACTACAAGCCTCAAAATATCTGAATTGTCCCAAATGTTTTAAAACAAAAAAAGGCTTAAGGATACTACCTCAACCAGCAACTCAGAAAACATTTGAAAGCACTCTTTATAACTGAAACACCTTTTTAAGTTCTATGCATTGAACCACATAGAAAGAAGAAGCCCTGACTTGCCTAAGTCAATGGAAGATTGAAATATTACAAAGCATCCTTGTGGCATAATGCAATTATATTTTTAGTCATTTACTTGCAAAATTACCATCTATTTATCTTAAGCCATTCTTTAAAGTGGAAAGAATGTTGTCTGTTATCTTTCAGTACATGCCAAAAAGTTTTTCTTTAAACCTACCTGCACCTGACACCTGAGTTAATCCTGAAAACTCAGGTATGCCGATTACCAACCCGACTTCCTGTGTAGTGTATTGTTTCCACTTCAAACAATAATTGTTCATCTTCCATTCCCATGCACACCACAGCTAAGTAGCCCAAGGCTATTTGTGTGTCTAAGATTACAGAAGCCAATGCTGAATAATCAGGGCACTTTTGTGATTGCAATCACTCATCTGTGTTAGGTGTCTTAGTGGGAGAAGTTTGTTTGCAAACTTTTGTGTTTGTATCATAAGCCCAAGCTGATCTGTGCAATAACTGTAAATGATTGACAGACCATTTATCTTAAGGAAAGATATTGCTTCATGTATATAATTCAGCCCTTACTCCCTCCCCAACCCGTACCCTTCCCAATCCCCCCATATTGACAGGCCTACATAATGAATAGCTCTGTCTATAAATTTTCAGTCCAATGCATCCAAACTCACCAGCTTTTTTATAACTCACTGATGAAAACATCCTTTTAAAATTCCAATTGAATCTTCAGCCCCATATTACATGCATGACTTGGCCCTGCACTAACGCTATCCACAAAACCTGGCCCTTTACAATAAGTTTCATTGTGTGCATATAGATGAGTGGGAGTGTGAACTATCTGTGGTGGGTTTCTTAATTGTTTCTAGCAGTCTAAACGTCATACCCACCAAAATGGAGGTTCTTGCGGGTGAAAAGACTGAAAATTTGTAGCGAGGATCGGGCGTAATGTACATCCTGGATTGTAATCTAGCTTCCTATTTAAGGAAACGAGGGTCAAGCAGTATGAAAAATGTGCAAGTGTAAAGCAACATTAAAGCAAAATTCTATGAAACAATATTGCTCAATGTATGACAAACTAGACATTGCAAATGATACAAATTCCCTCGCCCCTGATAACTCACCTTTGAAGCTGTCCCACATGCCATTCCAAACCCTGTACTACATGTAATCACACCTGAGATCCAGATCTGCCATTCCACCACATGGCATCACAACTGAAATCCAGATGACACCCCACCACATGTCCCACATATGCCATCCCACCATGTCCCACATGCAAACCCACCCTGTCCCACATGCCAACACACCCTGTCCCACATGACAACCAACCCTGTCCCACATGCAAACCCACCATGTCCCACATGCAAACCCACCCTGTCCCACGTGCAAACCCACCATGTCCCACATGCAAACCCACCATGTCCCACATGCCAACACACCCTGTCCCACATGCAAACCCACCCTGTCCCACATGCCAACACACCCTGTCCCACATGCCAACCCACCCTGTCCCACATGCAAACCCACCATGTCCCACATGCAAACCCACCCTGTCCCACGTGCAAACCCACCATGTCCCACATGCAAACCCACCATGTCCCACATGCAAATCCACCATGTCCCACATGCAAACCCACCCTGTCCCACATGCAAACCCACCCTGTCCCACATGCCAACACACCCTGTCCCACATGCAAACCCACCCTGTCCCACATGCCAACACACCCTGTCCCACATGCCAACCCACCCTGTCCCACATGCAAACCCACCATGTCCCACATGCAAACCCACCCTGTCCCACGTGCAAACCCACCATGTCCCACATGCAAACCCACCATGTCCCACATGCAAATCCACCATGTCCCACATGCAAACCCACCCTGTCCCACATGCAAACCCACCCTGTCCCACATGCAAACCCACCCTGTCCCACATGCAAACCCACCCTGTCCCACATGCAAACCCACCATGTCCCATATGCCAACCCAGCCTGTCCAACATCCCATCTCACTTTCTGTTCCACATGCCATCCCACCCTGTCCTACATACAATCCCACCATGTCACACATGCTATCCCACTCTGTCCTACATACAATCTCACCCTGTCCCGCATGTCAACCCACCCTGTCCCGCATGCCAACCCACCCTGTCCCGCAACCCACCCTGTCCAACATGCCAACCTACTCTTGTCCAACATGCCATCCCACTTTCTGTTTCACATGCCATCTCACCCTGTCTACTAAGAAAACTAAGAAACACATAGTAAACTTATTTCACTACCAGAACCAAAAGGTTTTGTGGTTTTGATGCTTTTTCTTCCATAAGCTGATTGATTTGCAAAAAATTTGTATTAACTGTCATGTCATTGCATATCATGAAATACTTGTTCCATGATATTTATTCATGAGACACACACCCACCATGCAGATCAATCAAAATGTTGGACAACATTAGCATTTGCACAATGATTAACAACATCATCATAGCAAGTAGGATGCAAAAGCGGTTGCTCATTTATCCTATTTCAAGAATTTGTCAGTAATCCCCGCCTACTCATTAATATTCACAACCACAACATTAGAACATATGTACAGACCATGACTCATCTGTAAACGACATATGGCATATATCTGATCTATCGTTCATGAGATACAGTGTGGTGTATACATTCTTTAGCACTTTCATATTAAGCTACACCTACCATGCATATTAATGATATCTGTTGATAATATAAGCAAGTACACAATAACCAACAATATTACCATGCCCAATATGAAGCAAAACAGACATACACTTGCTCATTTATCACTTTTTCAAAATAAGGCCTGCCCACTTATCAATATGCATGAAATCACCACCAAAAACAATAGGGCACATCTGCAGACCATGAGCTATCTGTGTACCACACATGACATGAATCCAATTCATAGTTTTTTAAGATATCATGTTTACAAGCTTTTTGTTTACAAAATCATATTAAGCCCCGCTCACTTTGCATATTAATAAAAGTCAACGTTTTCATACAACACATACATGATGAAATAATCATCCTTATGAAGAATGGTCCATCAATCATTCATAACAAAGTCCTCCCAAGCATATAATGCATATTTTTATTTAACTAATCTGATTTGTATCACTGAACAGCAGTTATGTAGCAAGCTACATAAGATGAATGACCTATTGTGTACAGTGTAACAGTAGCTGGTTGCTAACAAGTGAATAAGTGAACTGTGAATAGACTATGAAGATGTTATCAGATAAGAAGGTATAGATTACCCCTGTGTTGTGTATGGTGTAACAATAGCTGGATGCTAGATTTTTTGATAAAATCGGGGATGTTGGGTTGGAGGGGTCTAAGGGCCAAAAATTATTAATGTACACACTAGCTAACATCATTAACAAATATGAAACAAAACTGACATGTGATTGTCAAAATAAAAGCATTTCAAGTTTAATATCAGGCCCCACCTACTCGTTAATATGCATGACATCACCATCAAAATATATAAGGCACATCTACAAACCATGGGCTCTCTGTGTACCAAATATGATATGAATCCAGTTAACATTCTTGAGAAACCGTATTTAAAAGCTCTTTTCAGCAAAATCAGAATAAGCCCCACCCACTATGTATATTAAGAAATTCAATCTTTTTACATCATGAACATGTACACAACAGCTAACATCATAAGTATACCACATATGAAACAAAACAGACATGCGAATGGTAAAATATAAATATATCAAGATTTTTATATTAAGACCCACCTACTAATTAATATGCATGACATCACCACCAAAAACAATAGGGCACATCTATGGACCATGGGCTATCTGTGTACATTATATGACATGAATCCAGTTTACCATTTTTGAGAAACCATGTTTACAAGCTCTTTTCAGCAAAATTAGATTAAGCTCCGCCCACTATTTATATTAATGAATTTCAACGTTTTTACATCATGAACATGTACACTCATAATCATACCAAATATGACACAAAACAGACATGTCGTTGTAAAAATATAAACATTCCAAATATTTACATTAAGCCCTTCCCACTAATTAATATACATGACATCACTATTAAAACAATAGCGCATATCTACGGAACATGGGCTATATGTGTACCACATATGACATGAATCCAGTGTATTGTTCTTGAGATATCGCATTACAAACACACACACATACATACACATGACATTATGACCATATAAATTCCTGATGCTATTCGCATCAGAACCAAAAAATATATTGCAAATTTACAACTATACTAGGTTTTTCCCATGAAATTTCAAAACCTCACCTAAAGCAGACACAACTACTGAAAAAGTGCAAGTTGCGACATTGCCAGCAGCATCTGTAAACGTGTAAATGATCTCAGTGGTTCCTACTGGAAGAAAAGAACCTGATCCAATATTGACGTCAGTCGCAACTCCCGATGGGTCTGTAGCTTGAGGTGGTACCCAGTTCACAATGGTACCCGTAGAACCTTGTGGAATTATTTCTGTGATGGTTACTTGCGGGCAGCCAGTCACTATTGGAGGGGTGGTATCCTGATTTGAATTAATACCTTTGAACAAAAAGTATGAAAAGAGCGACTGCAAATAATGGGAATGGCATATAATTAAAGGTGTATGGACATTTCCATATTGGTTCAAAGAGTATTAAAATCTGAGCAGATCAGTTTGGGAATTGTTTTTAAAGTTTTTTTTTTTTTTTTAATTTATTGCTGATCAAAGTTTGATCAGTTCTTGATTCATACAAATTGTTGATGTATGATTGGGCAAACGAACAGCACCAAATCTTTAGGTAGCTCTTTAAATTTCTTTTCTAAATTTTAGTCACTGGAAATGATAGGAAGTCCATTCTTACTACTTGAATTTTTTGGGGTCATGACAAAGGTTCAAAAACCTTTTGTCAGAATTTGCTGCACCACTTCATAGATGATGAGAGACGTTTAAAACTGAAAGATTTACAAAAGAAAATACAAAGGTCGCCCTGTAAATACATCAAAAAATTTGCACAAAAAATGAAAAATGATGTAAAAATACTGAAAAATGGTCAGTGTTTGACTGAGTTCATGAAATGTTTTGCTACTGTGATGGTTTCTAACATACTTCAATGCAAGGTAACTAATGTTGCCTCTGCACATCCATATACCTATAAATAACCGCTATTGCAAAGAGCACACAATTTGGAACACGACTGTCTTTAAGTTTCCCAGTTTATGGCATATGAGGACATTATGTGGAGCACACCTGTCTTTAAGTTTCCCAGTTTATGGCATATGAGGATATTATGTGGAGCACACCTGTCTTTAAGTTTCCCAGTTTATGGCACATGAGGATATTATGTGGAGCACACCTGTCTTTAGGTTTCCCAGTTTATGGCATATAAGGATATTATGTGGAGCACACCTGTCTTTAAGTTTCCCAGTTTATGGCATATGAGAATATTATGTGGAGCACACCTGTCTTTAAGTTTCCCAGTTTATGGCATATGAGGATATTATGTGGAGCACACCTGTCTTTAGGTTTACCAGTTTATGGCATATGAGGATATTATGTGGAGCACACCTGTCTTTAAGTTTCCCAGTTTATGGCAAATGAGGATATTATGTGGAGCACACCTGTCTTTAAGTTTCCCAGTTTATGGCATATGAGGATATTATGTGGAGCACACCTGTCTTTAAGTTTCCCAGTTTATGGCATATGGGGATATTATGTGGAACACACCTGTCTTTAAGTTTCCCATTTTATGGCATATGAGAATATTATGTGGAGCACACCTGTCTTTAAGTTTCCTAGATATGGCATATCAATGAATGAGGATATTTTGGTGTAAACAGTTTGTTATGTAGCAATAGGAGGACAGCTTAAACTATTTATGTAATATCCTATATATTTTTAATTCTATTCTAACTTTTAAAGAAAATTAGGTGAATTTTTTTCTTTAAACTTACTTTAGGTGGTAAATCTTAGTAACATTACTAGATATGTTTGACTACTTTCCTGGAACAGCCAATGGTTGTAAGCCACAAGATTTCAGACTTTTGACAAGTGTGAGAATGTCACAACTATTCTCATTTCAGTTGTTTCTATGGAGATGATGCTAATTTGTTTCTGTCATTAAAAGTAACTCTTTCATACAAGATGACCTTACTTGAACTCTTTTATAAAAGATGACCTTACTTGAACTCTTTTGTACAAGACGACCTTACTTGAAACTCTTTCATACAAGACGACCTTACTTGAACTCTTTTATACAAGACGACCTTACTTGAACTCTCTTATACAAGACGACCTTACTTGAACTCTTTTATACAAGATGACCTTACATGAACTTTAAACTTATTCTTTACTGACAGTTAACTTTATTAATTGAAAGCAATTCCAGGACTATTTAAAGCAGACATAAAAATGGACTAAATGTACATATAAGATATTTGTTCAGAGACCTTTGAAATTATAAAGAATTGTATAAAATCATTGCAATTTTAAGACTAATTTATACACACATAAGAAGAATTGAACTCAATCTACATCAATTATATCTATAACAAATTTGTTTATAGCCTTACCTTTTAAATGACAACAAATTCTTTGAATTCATAATAATTTGAGGATCCATCAAAGAATAACGAAAATACAAGAGAATCTATTACAACTAAATCTATGACATATATATTTGTCATCTTCCAACCTATGAGCTAAAGAAGCTTGCATCACATCCAAATTCTGCAGCCAGGGTTGCCATAAAAAGTGGTCATCATTCTCATATTACACCAGTTCTTCATTGGCTTCCTCTTACCCATCGGTTTCAATTCAAAATTCTCGTCTGAACTTTAGGGCTTTGTTTTCCAATACACCAACTTATCTATCAAATTCGCTCATACCTTATTACCCAGTTCACAAATTTGCTCATACCTTATTACCCAGTTCACAAATTCACTCAGACCTTATTACCCAGTTCACAACTTTGCTCATACTTTATTACCCAGTTCACAAATTCGCTCATACCTTATTACCCACTTCACAAATTCGCTCATACCTTATTACCCAGTTCACAACTTTGCTCTTCTCAAAAAGCTCTTCTAATAAAACTATGTGTGCAGTCAGCTACTGTACGTGTAGTGCACAAATGTTTAGTTATGCAGCTGCTAAGTTATGGAAGAACTTGCCTCATCATGCTCAACATTAACATGATCTCACACATTAAAAAGAATGTAAATACATTAGCTTATGTTAATTAACTGTTTTTATTCTTTGCCCATGTAAAGTGCCATGAGCTGTTTGTTTTGCGACATGCAGAATTTGGCGCTATATAAAAATATTGTTATTATTATCATCATATACAAAATAATCTACTCACGGGTAATGATTACGTCAAATCTACAAAAAGCCATATTTCCCGCCAAATCTGTAAACGTGTACGTGATAGTTCTTGTTCCAACAGAGAAGAAATCAGAAAGCAGACTTGGTCCATTTACTGTGGGTGCTATTCCAGAATTATCCTGAGCAGTTGGAGCAGGCCACTGGACTTCGGCAAAGACAGTGTCGCCAGAGACTGTAGCGGTGATGTCAGATGGACAAAATGTAACCACTGGTCGGGTTGTGTCTCCACCTGAATATTTAGTCAAATCTCATGAAATCACATTGTTTGTTATAAGGATGTTTTCTTTCAGATAGTTACAAATTATCTTGTGAGATCAAGCACACATTATAATCAGTGGAATAATTAAGGTGGGGGCAGCTGTCCCCAGCCTACGCCCTATAAGGGGGCCCGTTAAAAAAAGATACCATTATACCGATATACCATAGGGACCCACAAGGCCCATTGGCTCCCGGCCTGTAGGCACGTGATTATAGTAAGAAAAGAATGGCAGTAAGATTTTAAATTCTTCAACAAATATTGCATGTGATTTAGAATGAACATAACAATTTTGTCAAGACTTGAGCAAAAAAGGCTGTTTAATGAAAACCACTGGTCAAAAGTTAGGGGCAAAGTTTTGGAATGCAATGCTGATGATGAGTTTAAAAAAAGACTTGATCATAAGAGACTTTATGGCCAAATTTTGTAGTTGATGCCTGGACAAATTGACAAGCAGCTTAATTTATGATGAAAGAAAGTCATGTCATGGCAGCTTTTAAAGTGTGAAGTGAAATGAACGAAAGTCTGAAAGTCTGCTTTAATCTATTTCTCCAATATGTGATATAGTATAATGAATACATAATATAATGGTGTGATGCCATTATATCTGTATGTATCCCATATGCATGTTGCATGGTAGTTGAATGGCGTTGCAGTATGAATCCCTGAGAAAGATCAAAGATAGTCAAATTTGACTATTTGCAGCTGTTGTCAGAATCTGTAGAGTTAGGAATTTACTTCTTACAGCTAAGTGTGTGTGTGGGCAGGGGAAGGGGGAACACTTCACAGAACTTGCAGTATGAAATTAACAATTTTGATACACGCACTATGAAAGAAGTCAATTTTGATACCTGCACTTTGAGTATTCAATGGAAAACATTGTATAATTAATGGGTCAGCAGTACAAAATTAACAGAGTAAAACAACATTTTTGGGACATGCACTATGAAAATGAAGGAAAGAAAAACACCTGCTATATATATATATATATATATATATATATATATATATATATATATATATATATATATATATATATATATATATATATATATATATATATATATATATATATATATATATATATATATATATATATATATATATATATATATATATATATATATATATATATATATATATATATATATATATATATATATATATATATATATTTACCCGCTAAGCGTAGCGAGGATATTTACGAGAGTTATACTTACCTTCCATGCTATAATTATGCAATCTGGTCACACGACCTGATTCTAACGCACTTCTAACCGACCTAAAAGACGCAGTAGCCAGCCAAGCCCTGACCTCCATAATACCTCTGTACCACCTCACCAACATTCCACCGAGGCCTGAACGAGAGGGAGGGGGGCGGGATGCATGGAAGGTAAGTATAACTCTCGTAAATATCCCCGCTACGCTTAGCGGGGTAAATTTACTTCAAGTTATACCTTACCTTCCATGCTATAATTATGCAATCAGATTGCAACCGAGGAAAGGAAGGAAGGGAGTTCAGACCGAAGCACACATTTTTTAAAAAAATTTTTAAGGCTGGTACTGCACTCGCACTTGGTCGAAAACCCCCGTAATGGACTAAATTCCTTCTTCCCGTAAGGACGAAAGACCTCCGAATAGGAACTATTAGAAATAGCAACCCACTACAAGTTATGGCAAGGAAACAGAGAACACCCTGCGGAAAATAACTGAGGTAAAACGTCAACAGAACAATGGTGACACATACGTGAAAAACACGCAAACGCAACCCGACAGTGAACAGAAACAAACTGTAAACTACGCTCAAACGGCATGACGAAAACTCACCAAGTTCGTCAGAGGGCGGAGCGGGTCAGAAAGCATGAAGTGAACAAACCGTCTGTAAAGGTAAACTAAGCAGAAAACAACAGAACGCGTTAGTAAAACGTAACGAAACGAAATGCGCCAAAAAGCGGCAAAATTCCGTCGGAAAAGAACGAAAGAAGAATCGCCAAAACAACGGCAAAGTTTCGTTAGATTAAACAAACGAAATAACCAGAGCCCGAACAATGGCCGAAATTATACGTTAGTGAAAATGAAGGAACGAGAAAACGTTAAGACAAATAACGTAAACAACTTCAAAAGAACGGGAATAAGAAAAGAACACCCACCTTAAAATGGGGGAACCCCACCAAAAAGCGCAATTGACGCAGCTATGCCTCGTACCTGGTGCGCGTGAACCGAACGTTCCGCGAACAACGCGGACCTATTATACGTGATCGCCTGAACAATCCAGCGTGAAATTGTATCACGCCAGACAGCGCGATGCGGCTGTTGGAAGGACACGAAAAGAGCGGTAACGTCCTTCCGAAAAGGTTGCGTACGCTTGATATAGTGTTTGAGACACCGAACAGGACACCAGACCTTGTCCTCTGTCATGTCAGAAAACGTAGCGAGCGACGGAAGGAAAATAGGTTCTGGTAAAAACTCGACCGCCTGATTCTTTGCTAAGAAGGCGGGTCGGGCACGAGACGAACGCCCCGATTCAAAGCGAATATGACCCTCTTTGAGGGAAAGCGCGTGAAGAGCGCCCTCCACCTAGCCGAGGCTGCGGAGAGTAAAACACAGTTTTGATCATCAGTTCCTTGAGAGGACAATCCGGCAGAGGCTTAAACGGAGCCCGTGCCAAAGTCTCGAGGACCACCTGCATATCCCAAGGGGGAGCAAGGTTCGAACTGAAGGCGTTGCAAGAACATACCCTTAATCAACCGTTCCAGAGGCTGCGGCGTCGGTGACAGTGGAGCCGTCTAGAAGCCCCGGTGGATAGCCGCTATGGCCGTTCTGAACCCCTTGACCGTATTGATGGACTTATTCAGATTAAACTGGACCAACAAAAAGTCCGCTACGTCACCAAGAGGCGCCGTATGCGGAGAAACCGATCTATCCCGGTACCAGTCTCTGAACATTCCGAGTCTGGATGCATACATGCCCAAAGTGGAAGATCTCCGGCTACAGGCCGCCACTTGGGCAGCCGCCTCCGAAAGACCTTGTGACACAAGGGATTCGCGGATAGAGGCCACACAGTCAAATGGAGCACTCTTGGATTGTGGTGCAGTTCGCCGGAACCCGGTATGGAGACTAACTCGTCCGTGACCGGAAGTTCGTACGGGACACCTGCGACAAGATGGAGCAGCTGAGGGAACCACAGTTGGCCGGGCCAATTGGGTGCCACCAGAAGAAACATGGAACACTGATCGGACACCACCTTGTTCAGTACTCTCGGCACGAGAGCGAACGGCGGGAAGGCGTAGCCCACAAAGTGGGTCCACCTGATCGTGAACGCGTCTACCGCCCAGACTCTCGAGTCGGTGTGAGAGCGCAAAAATGGTAGCTTGTGGTTGTCCACGGACGCCGAACAGATCCACGTCTGGGAGACCGAAGGTTAACCAGATCGCCGCCACCCGCGGGAGAAGAGCCCACTCTGTGGGGCTCCCGGAGGCGGGACAACAGATCCGCAATCGTGTTCTCCGTGCCTGGCAGGTGGACCGCCTGGAGCGTGACCTTGTTCAACATGCACCAAGACAGAAGGGACTTGGCTAAGATCCAAAGGCTCCTGGATCTCGTGCCTCCCTGTCTGTTGATAAACGCCACTACCGTGGTGTTGTCCATGCGTATGAGAACAGTCTTGTTCCGGACCTGAGGTAGGAAGTGAACAAGAGCCCCGCGCACCGCCTCTAGTTCTAACAGATTGATGTGCCGATCGCGCAAGCGCCCGTCAAAATCCCGCGACCTGGGACCACGCTAAATGCGCTCCCCACCCGTCAAAGACGCCGGTCACCACCGACATCGAGGGTCTGACGGGCGGAAAAATCGCTCCCTGTGACAGGTGAGTGGACGCACCACCACCAAATGTGGGGACCACCGCCACGCACGGGAACGAGGATGCTGAGGTCTCTCCTGGATGGTACGAAATGACTCAGTAGATGAAATTGTAGATCCCCATGTAAAACCTGCACATGGGGACCACATCTACGAGGCTGGCTAGGTACCCCAAGAATACCAGCCAGGCTCTCGCCGGCGAGGCCGGGTAACGAGAAGGACGCCGGCTCCGCCCTCACGGCAAGGATCCGTTCGCCGTCGGCCGAATACGACCACGAGGAAAATCGAGGACCGCCCCCAGAAAAGTGGGAGTCTGAGACGGAACAAGGTTGGACTTGGCGAGGTTGATCACCCACCCTAAGTCCTGTGCCACCCGTATGACCACGTTCGTGTGTCTCGTGACGGTGGCTGCGTCTATCGCAACGATCAGCCAGTCGTCGAGGTACATAAAGATTCGGATGCCTTGCCTTCGTAAGAAGGCCGCTAGAACCCTCGTAATCCGGGTGAAGACCCTGGGGGCAGTCAAAAGCCCGAAGGGCAACGCCCTGAACGTGTACGTCATTTATTCGAATTGGAACGTCAGAAAACGCCTGTGTTCCTCGAACATCGGCACATGGAGATATGCGTCCACGAGGTCGACGGAGGTGGCCCACAGGCCCCTCGTCAACTGAGGGAGGATGGAGCGAAGAGTCTCCATCTTGAACTTCAAGGGTCGGATGGACCTGTTGAGTGGCCTGAGATTGATTATCGGGCGCCACTTGTTCCCCTTCTTGGGGGCCAGGAAAAACGTGGACATTACGAGGTTCCTGGGAGGGTTCGGGATGAAGGTGATGGCGTTCTTCGCCAGCAACTCCCCAATTTCTGACCTCAACAACTCGGTGTGGTCGCCCAGACGAGGCGTGGGAGTGGGTCGAAAAACCCCTCCCTGAGGCGGGGGAGACGTGAACTCTAGACGGTAACCCTGCCGAATGGTTCGGAGCACCCACTTGTCGGTGGTGATACTCTCCCAGGCCTCTGAAAATTCCTGTAGACGCCCCCCGACTGAAGCCCTGTTTAACGGGGGTCGGGGGTGGGTCAAAAACGCCGGCCCCTGGCCTTCCCCTTCCCTCGGGAAGAGGTACCCGCTCTGCGTGCAGCGGGGAAGGAGCGTCGACTGGTCCTCGCCCCTGCCCCTCTGCTGGTCCACGAAGTGGACTCCTGACGAGAGGGAGGAGCTGAAGAGGGCGCTGTGACAGTGGCACTGCGACGCCGGAACGTCGCCCGGCCAGTCGCGACCCGGCCCCGCTGAACGGGGTTGAAGGGTGGCGACGAGCGGGAAGAGAAGAGAAAGGCTTTGTCTTCGCTAACAGCTTCTGAGTCTTCGAAGATCGTCCTGGCGGCCAGCTTGGCGCGACAGAACATCTCGGAAGTGACCAGCAAACAGGTCCTGACCCTCAGCTGGCAACGGCCGAAGGTCCGCCTGAGTGACGGCCGAGAGTCCAAGGAAAGGGAGAATATTCTCGCGTCTCTCCCAGACCGTCTTAGTGGAGGCTCGGGCAAGTTGGTCGACTGTCGCGTCCGAGCAAATCCGAGTCCAGTTAACAGAGGCAGGGTATGTGTAAGGGCGTCGGCGCCGAAGATGCCTGCGCAAGACCTAATCTAAGCCTTCTGTTACCCATACGGCAAGGGCCTGGTACTTATAACCCGTCGGACGGCCCGGTCGACAGCTAATAGGAAGCTTCCCTCCGCTGGACCGCAGGATCCAGAAATTTTGGAGCCTTGTCCAAGCCAGACACAGCTGCGGTGCCGCCCGGTTGGCGAAGGAGTTGCCACACTGCCTCCGGGATTCCGGGAGGCCGTATGACCTCCCGAAAATCCGAGGCGTACCTGTGTGGCCCGATCAACGCCCCGGTTGAAGGCCGCCCAGTCCCTATCCGGGACCCTAGCCCAATGTCTAATCCTGTAAATCAGGGAGGCATCAATGGGGAAATTCTTAGCCGGTGGCATAACATCCCTTGGGGCTGAGCTTAGCAGTCTACGTTGAGACTGCGGGCCCGCCTCGACTAGGGGATCCTCTATGACCTCCAGTTTGATTTCCCATGCCAGGAAATCCAAGAGCTGGGCGACCCGCTCCCCTTGTAAAAGGGGGTCCACCAGGGGGGGTGGCGGAAAGAGGACCTCGTCTGATATCCGGTGGGATACGGAGGCCATATCCGGTGCAAACGGCATCGTAAGATCGACACTGGGGACGACTGGAACCGGGGCGGCGGGAAGAGTCCCCCGTACCGGGGGATTCTCCCGCGCCGTATCCGAGACATCCAGAAAATCGACTTCCTCTCCCGAGAGGTAGATGTCGAGGGCATCCTCCTCCAAGACCTCAGGGTCAGGGGGGTGTCAAGCCGCGGCAGTGGCAGCTGCCGGGGGGTGAGGAGCAGGAGACGATAGCCTCCGCTCCAGAGCCTGCGACACCAAAGTCTCAAGTGTTTTCTTGAGTGTGTCCTGAAAAGTGGGATCCTCGAAGGGGTGGCCCCGACTTTTCTGCCTCTTCCTATGTCTCCTCCTATGCTCAGGGGAGGATGAGGAAGAGGATGAGGGAGAGGACCTGTGACGTCCACTCTGCCTCTCCTTGTGTGCACTGTCCCGATCCCTGTCCCTCCTCCGGGGTCTGCCTCGCTCTTCGGGAGACCCTAACGGGGAGACGGGAGGGAAGGGCTCCGACACAGTGTTAGGCACCACTGGAGTAGGTGTTAGCGTACGCCTGCTCAGTTGATGAGGCCCTTCAAGAGGTGCTTTGCTGAGAGTGGGCGGCGGCCGCGCCTCCCGGACGGGAGGTGGGTGCACTTTAAGCCTGGGTGGCGGCAGCGGCCGCGGGGGGGAAGACGAAGAGGGCCTATCGGACCGTCTCTTCTCCACTTTCTCCGCCGCTCTTTGAAAGTACCGGTCGCGGTGGAGTCTGTGCTCCGACCACGCCGCTAGATCCCAATCGCTGCAAAGAGTACAGGTATTTGACTCGCAGCATAATCTGCACGCATAACACGTGAGATGGATGTCACCGGAGCGTAATTTAAAGAAGCGTTTGCACGCTACGCATCACGGGACATCCTAGGTGTGTAAAACATCAACACCTGGGGACCTGTCCTCCATGTCCATGATACTGGTGAAAATAAATACGGAACTTATAACGTTCAACGTAGACAGTCTTAAATGCGTTCACACAACCGTGGAACTGCGTAGCTAATGGCTACGGGACCAAGAAGAAAAATAGCTGCCAATGCTATACTTCTTGTCAAGAATGTCACCTGTCACCTGACCACGTAGCTTGTAGCTAGTGGGCGATAATCGATTAAACCGTACTATATGCACGTTAATCTGTTAAATACGGACCCGTGTAAACACAGGCCGCGGAACCGTATGGAACCGTCCGCCCCGTAACAACGGGCCGCGGAACCGTATGGAACCGTCCGCCCCATAACAACGGGCCGCGGAACCATATGGATCACGGAACTGTCCAATGGAACCGTCCGCCCCGTAACAACGGGCCACGGAACCGTATGGACTCCCGGAACCGTATGGAACCGCACAATGCCCGCAAATAGGGCTGCGGAACCGTCAGGGACTGTCCAACGAAACCGTATGGAACCGTGTTTATGGAACCGTCTCTATGGAACCGGCCCATGGGACCGCACTATGCCCGCAAATAGAGCTGCGGAACCGTCTGGGACCGTCCAACGGAACCTTATCGACCCGTCAATAGGATCTTACTACAACTTAGGCGACGCGTTAACGCCCCTAAGAGGTTCTCTCTCTCTCTCTTACCGTTACCGCTCTGGGCGCAACGCCTCTAAGAGCATAACCTTCTCAGTAAATTTCTTTTATATCTGAATAGAGAAGAACATATATCCATGCGTACATACACAAATACGGCAAAGTAAGTATGATCTTACGGACACGCTAAAGAGAGACGAGGCATAGCAGTCTAAACAGAACATCAAAACTTTCTTAAACAGAAAAAAATTTACTGAAAAATAAATTTCTTAAGAGAAGAACGTATGTCCATGCGTACAAACCTAAATACGGCAAAGTAACTATGATCTTACGGACACGCTAAAGAGAGACGAGGCATAGCATTCTAAACAGAACAACAACACTTGCTTTAACAGAAAAAAATTTTAAACGAAAAAATTTTCTATCTGAAAAACTTTAGAAACCCGAGAAAACGCATCCAACGTAATGACTTTACAAGCGCCGGGGTAGCGTGGGAAACACCAACCACTGTGTACTTGAGGTCTGTAAAGATAAAAAGGAAAGATTAGTTTCCCTGTAATTAGGTCGTCGGAGAGACCCACCCACGGTCTCTCCAACACCCCAATTTCAATCCTGAAAATTAAATATTTTATCTCAAATCTGTGTAAGAAAAATAAAAATATTCATATGCTGTTAACGTGAAAACGAAAATAAGCTCGCTTGTAACAACTGTAGCTCCCTAGAGTTGTTACAGGGCGACCCCACGTTCACCCAACGGTGACTACGACCCAATGCGCATGCACCAAAATCGAAAAGGGAAATTGGCCTAATGCATACGAGAAGGTGTACCGAAATATCCTAACGTGCTAAACACTATACATAGTATAACGCTAGGGTCACCTCGAGGCGGGTGGGGCTACGGGAGAAAAAGACTAATTCCCGGGGCGAGAGGTCCCCTGGACAGGCACAACTTGTGCTCTAGGACCTAAAACACCCACGACAAGAGTAGGACGCTCTCGAACTAGCCACTCGCTTTGTACGAATGAAGACAAAAACCCGCTATCCTAAGTGTAGGCTACACGAGTAAAGTCGTGTAGGTCGGCCGAAGAAATTTCAGACCCATGGCTACCTCACCCTTATCCCGGAAGACTTGAAAAGGCGAGCCAAATGAGAACGGGCAGCGTAAAAACCCTCCAGGTAGAAGCTGCCGAAGAGAAAAGAGTTAGAAAGGTTAATGAATAATAAAATAAAAATGACCAGTTTTCAGCGATGTTAGTGGCAACAACGCGCTGAAAAAGAGTGAGGTGGTACAGAGGTATTATGGAGGTCAGGGCTTGGCTGGCTACTGCGTCTTTTAGGGTCGGTTAGAAGTGCGTTAGAATCAGGTCGTGTGACCAGATTGCATAATTATAGCACATAAGGTAAGGTATAACTTGAAGTAATATATATATATATATATATATATATATATATATATATATATATATATATATATATATATATATATATATATATATATATATATATATATAACTCACATATTGAAGAGCCTCCCCATGCAAAGTTACTTATCATAACCTTTGGCACAGTGCAGTGAATATAATCAGTAGGTTCATTAATAGACAGATGTAAATGCACATGCCTCTCTAACTTTGTTTACCTGGTGTGTTTCGCTTCTGTTGTATGTTGTATGTGTTTGAGTTTCACTCTAGGGTCATTTTAAAGCACCTCCTTTCAACTCTGTGAGTGGACGTTTCAATAGATATATTAAAATGCAATAGAATGGAAAATGTGTACAGTAATTAGTAACTTTGCTTCACCTACCTTGTGGAGATACAACTACACTGAAGCTGCACAAAGCTTCATTTCCAGCAGGATCTCTAAATGTGTATGTGACGGTTGTCGTCCCAACTGCAAAGAATTCCCCTGGGGAGAAGTTGGACTGCGTGGTTACTCCTGAGGGGTCTGTTGCCAGAGGGGGATTCCAGGACACAGTAGTGCCACTACTTCCTATGGGAACTGTCTGTGTAATGCTTGTGGATGGGCACCCAGCCACCTCTGGGGGAGTCACATCTGCCACACCTAAACAGAAAAAAAGTTTTTGTTCAATTAGAGTCTAAGTAGTGTAAGGTACATGAGCAGATGGGCACAGCATGTTCTTGCAAAGTGCATGTTATATCCCATCTCATTAATGAAACAAAAAATATTTCAAATAATTTAGAAACAGGCAATTAATTTTCAAAGAAATACAAAAGCATTGTTTAGTATATGCAATTACGACATCACACTTTACGCTACTAGGTCACTTTTCAACACAATTTTTGAAACGCAATAACTCTAAAGCGGAATAAGATATAAATATGGTTTTTCACGAATTTAATACCTTTACCATGTATGAAAATGAAAACAAGAGTCCTTTAAGGAGAGAGGAGGTGCATGGGTGAAAAAACCCAAAGTAGAGTGAGGGGGGTTGAAGAGGAGGACTTAATAAGGTTGTATAAAGAAAAAAATAATGAAGGAAGGAGATCATTGTATCCGGAGGGTTTTTCTGGAAGAACTCGGCAATTGAGTTGTGGGGAGCGAGGGAAGCTCTCGGAAGGTTGTACGGGGGCAAGCAAGTAGAACGTGATGGACTGTGAGGGTGCAAAGGCAATTGTTGCAGAGGGGTTGCGGGGATCCAATAAGGAGGTGGGAGTGACTGAGGTGGGTGTAACCAGATGGGTAATATGAACGTTGTTGACACGAGAGATTGTTAATGGTGGGTTTAATCGGAATGGTGGGCTTGATGACGTGGAGTTTGTTATCAATTTGGGAGTCCCATGAGGTTTGCCAGCGGTCACGAACAAGGGAAGCTATAAGCGGTTTGATGTCAGAAAGGGTTTTGGGAAATGGGGTGGGGGAGGTTGAGAGCAAGCTTAGCGGCTGTATCAGCCCTGTCATTGCCAGGGATGCCAACATGGCTGGGTATCCAGAAGAAAAGAATCCTTTTCCTGCAAAGGGTGGGCGAAAGGAGTTTCCAGAGGAGGAGGTGTGATGTGAAGATATCCCATTTAAGATTGAGTAAAGAAGTAAGAACAGCCTTGAAGTCAGAGATAACAAAGTGGCTGAGAGGAGAGTACTCAATAAAGTTGAGGGTGAGGAGAATGGCCTTTGCCTCGCCTGAAAAATATAGATGGAGGTGTAATTTGAAAGTTGGTCATTGATTTGTTTGTGGAGATTGATGAAGAGGTTAGGGTGGGTTTGGGTTTTGTGATGAGTGGAGAGGCCCAGGTAGATAGAAGGGAGGGGGTTGGCCCAAGGAGGAAAAGTTGGCCAGGAAATGGTGCCAAGTGGCGGGGTTGATGCCGAGATGGAGGTCTGATTTAATGTGTAAGCTTAAGGGAGGGGATAGGTCTTAGTCCTATCAAAGAGGGTGGAGAAATTGGAGTACCTAATGAGGTTGTAAACAGTGTTCTGGGTGTTGGTGGGGACTCTAAAAGCATAGGAGAGGCTAAGCTTTCTACACCTTAATAGAAAGGGGGGTTCGTTGGCTTCAAGATGGAGGCTGGTGATTGGGGAGGTCCTGTAGGCATCAGACAAAGCCTGAGTGCATGTGGTTGAGGTATGAGTTGTGAACGACACAGTAGACAATATTGCCGTAGTCAAGCTTGGCACGAATGATGATCCTGAAGATTTTGAGGAGAGCATGGCGGTTCGCACACCAAGTGGTGTTGGAGAGGAGGCAGAGAGGGTTGAGAGAGCTGTTGCATTTCTGTTTCAGGTTGGTGATGTGTTGCTTGTAGGAGAGCTTGGGGTCTGAGTTAGCTTATTTTTTCTTTGGATCTGTCCCTGTTTCTTTGGGAGCGGTTGCTTTTGAAAGTTGGACGAAAAGTATGTTCGGTAATCGAACAATCCATGTTCTCTTCCATGTCATATGTGTGGGTTTGGATGGTGGGCTGTTTGTTGGTTGGTTGTTTGTTGGTTTGATGATTGTTAGCCAGGTTGGCTTGAGTTTGATGTTTGGGGTAGGGGACGGCGGGAGTCTTAGAGGAGAAAGGAAGGTCGGAGAGAGAAGTGGTGGTGGTGGCGGTGGTTTGGGTAATGGGTGTGGTTGGGTTGTTGGAAATGGTGATGGGCTTAGGACTGGGTAAGAAGAGCCAGGTGAGGTCAGTTTGGGTATGTGAGTCAATTTGGTTGTGTTAGGGGGAAGGGGGCGATATCGGTGTTAGAGGAGACTGCGCTCGAGTAGGATGGCTTAGTGTGGAGATAGATAGATTATAACAGATAGTTGAAATAATATAATAGATGGTTAAAATATTTAGACTATAATAGATAGATTATGATAGATAGATTATAATAGATAGATTATAATAGATATATTATAATAGATAGATTTTAATCTGATAATAAATTCAAATCAATACATCTATAAACATTGATTAAATGACATTATCACCATACCTTGAGCAATGATGATGACATTGCAATTTACGCTATTAGGTCCTTTTCAACACAATTTTTGAAATGCAATGACTCTAAAGCGGAATAAGATATAAATATGGTTTTTCACCAATTTGATACCTCTACCATGTATGAAAATGAAAACAACAGTCCTTTAATGACTGTTCTACCTCAAATTCTTTTCTATCAAATAGATTATAAAAGATAAATTATAATAGATAGATTATAATAGATAGATTATAATAGATAGATTATAATAGATAAATTATAATAGATAGATTATAATATATAGATTATAACAGATAGCTTATAATAGATAGATTATAATAGATAAGAGTATAATAGATAGATTACAATAAATAAGATTCTAATAGATAGATATTAATAGATAGATTATAATATATAGATTATGATAGATAGATTATGATAGATAGAATATAATATATAGATAGATTATAATAGATAGATTATAATAGATAGGTAAAATATTTAGAATATAACAGATAGATTATAATAGATAGATTATAATAGATAGATTATGATAGATAGATTATAATAGATAGATTATAATAGTTAGATTATAATATAATAATAAATTCAAAACAATACATCTATAAACATTGATTAAATCACATTATCACCATACCTTGAGCAATGATGATGACATCAAATAAACAGGTCGCCATATTTCCAGCAGCATCTGAGAATATGTAAATGACCCCTGTCTGACCCACGTTAAAGAAGGTCCCCGAGGGGTAGTTGACCTGGACATCAACTACCCCTGATTCATCGATGGCCAAAATATCTCTCCAGGTGACCACGGTCCCTGAGCTCCCGACTCCAACAATCTCTGTAAATCCTTCAATCGGGCAATCTAGAATTGTGGGTGGAGTGCTATCAGCATCTGTTCCACGTTCTACGAGATACAAAAAATATATTAGTTTGCAAAACAATATTCAATATCTTTCCAATAAAATATTCAATAAATTTCTAATAAGATGATTCAAAATTTTCAAGTTTCATTTATCTTTGTTTTGTTCTTCCAGTGTTTTCGTCTCGTGAGAGTTAACATGGTAAATCTATCATGGTAAATCTACAATGGAAAAGGCTACCATAGTAACCCTAGTGATAAATCTACCATAGTACAGTAAACCTACTATAGCAAACCTACCTTGGTTAATCTATCAAGTTTAATCTATTAAGCAAATGTACCATGATAAATCTATAATAGTAAATCTACAATGGTAAATTTACCATTCTGGAATTAAAAAACAGCCCAAAAGATTGTAAGAACCTTTTTTCTATAAGAAAATGTACCAACATAAATTATCGCCAACCCAAGCACATGAACTAATCATCAACAAGTCCTGTCAATTTTTATTCACTGTTGTTGCTCCTACGCTATATTTATTTTCTCTTCTTTTTAAATTTCATACGCATTACTATTATTTTAGAAACTAGTAACTACAATGAAACCACTAAGCGGGGATATTTACGAGAATTATAGTTACCTTCTGTGCTAGTAAAATATGCAATCTGGTCTCTCAGACCTGATTTACCATTAAATACAACCAAAACTAAAAATGTAGTTACTCTCTCTACACTCACTTCAATGCCACCGAAGAGATTGAACGAGTGGGGAGGCGGGCGGGATGCACAAAAGGTAAGTATAATTCTCGAGACTCCCCATGCTACACTAAGCAGGGCGATTTACTTCAAATTATACCTTACCTTCTGTGCTATTAAAATATGCAACAGATTGCAACCGAGAGTGTAGGGGGGGGAGGGGAGGAGGGAAAGAGAAGGTGGGAAGGGGAACCTAATCTGAAGAGCGGGTTAGAACCCTGACATGGGGTTCGCTCGCTTTGCCCTTCTTCTCCGCAGACTGATTTTTTTCTTTCTTTCTTGTGTGTGTGACAGAGAGAGCACTAAGGGAAGTCTTTTTGCAGATAAGTAGCCCTCGTCCCTACATTATGTTAGCTTAGCCAGAAACATTGTAAACGTGAGGAAAATGATCAAGTACATATTCGTGTAAATGGTGAAAACTCACTCTTGAGCCACAATCAGCTGGAATGTCCCTCAGATAGGCTGACACGAATGTTGTCAAGGTCTTCCAGATAGCTGCTACCAAAATTTCATTTAAAAAAATACCATTGAAAAGAGCAATTGAGGTAGCTAGGGCCCGTATTTGGTGAGCATGGACAGGTGACCTTTGGGCAAACAGAGCTCCAGAGTGGTAGGAAATTGCTTGACAAATCCAAAGAGAGATACTGTAGTATCTTTGGATACTGGGTTATGAGGACTATTTATTGAAATGAAAAGTGACTTGGCATTCTTGCGAAGGGGCTGGGTACACTTCAAGTAGTATCAGAGATACCGCACTGGGCACCAGACCCTGTCCTCTTGAGTATCTAAAAGAGACATCAAAGAAGGAAGGAAAATAGGTTCCGGCAGGAAGTCCAAGATTTGGTTCTTGGCCAGGAAAGAAGGGTCAGAGATTACCATGACCACCCAGATTCCAATCTTATGTGACCCTCTGTGAGGGACAGGGCATGTATTTCACTGCGGCGTCTAGCCAATACTGCTGCCAAGAGGAACACCGTTATAATGGTGAGTTCTTTGAAAAGACAGGAGGCCAGTGACTGAAAAGGAGCCTTGGCTGAGCTAGATTCTTGAACCACCTGCATGCTCCAGGGCAGAAAAATTTCAAACCGCCTGGCGTTGTAACCAGAACCAAAACATTTTGTGGTTCCGATGCTTCTTTTTCATATGATTGATTTGCAAAATTTGTACTTATCCTCATGTCATTGCATATCATGAATTATTTGTTCCAGGGTATTTATTCATAAACCACACCCACTATGCAGATCAATAAAAATGTTGACAACATTAGCAATTTGCACAATAATTAACAACATTATCATAGCAGGTATGATGCAAAAACGGTTTCTCATTTATCCTATTTCAAGAATTTGTCAGTAAGCAAATCAATATTTACTCATGTATATTCACTACCACAACATTAGAACACATGTACAGACCATGACCCATCTGTGTACCTGATATATCATAAATCTGATAAATCGTTGAGATACCGTGTTTACGAGTTTTTTTCAACCAAATCATATTAAGCTCCGCCCACGATGCATATTAATTAAATTTAATGTTTTTACATCATGAACATTAATGAACACACTAGCTAACATCATAACTACACCAAATATGAAATATGAAAAGAGACATGCCGTTGTTAAAATATTAACATTTCAAGATGTTTACTTTACGCCCGCCTACTCATTCATATGCATTACATCACCATCAAAAACAATTGGGCACATCTATGGACCATGGGCAATCTGTGTACCACATATGACATGAATCCAGTTTATCATTTTTGAGATATCGCATTTACAAGCTGGCCGTCACAAACATACACACACACACACCCGCACACACACACTCATACCATCATGACCACATAAGTTCCTGATGCTATCGCATCGGAACCAAAAATGTGCCTTTCACAAGCTTCTTCGGGGTTTCCAAATTCAATACGGCGGAGACGTCAGGGAAGCCCTCGTAAATGACCACTACGGGTGAGCGGAACCCTTTGACTGTGCTCACTTGCTTTCCCAGATTGAATTGATCAAGTAGAAAATCTTCTACAGCACCCAGAGGTGCCGAACGCGGAGAAATTAAATGCTTAGCACACCATTCTCAAAACAGCCCCGAGTCTGGCAGAGTACATCCTGAGAGTGGAAGGTCTCCTGCTGTTTGTCACCATCTAGACCAGAATACATTCTGAGAGTGAAAGGTCTGCTGTTTGCTGCCATCTGGGTAGCTTCCTGTGAAAGTCCCTGCACGAGGAAGACATTCCTGCACAGAAGCCATGCAGTCAAATGCAAGGTGTTGGACTGTGATGGAGCTCCCTGGTCGAAGCCATGTCCTTCGTGACTGGTAGCTCATAAGGGTAGAACGCTAGAAGCTGGAGAAGATGTGGATACCACTGCCGTCCCGGTCAGTTCTGTGTGACTAGCAACACTAGTCGGGACTGGTCTTGTACTACCTTGGCCAGTACATGTGGCTTCAGGGCAAGTGGTGGAAAGGCATATCCTATAAAAGGGTTACAGAGAACGGTGAAGGTGTCAACCCGCCAGACCCTTCAGCCTAGGATCAGAGCACAGAAAATTGGTAACTTTTAATTGTCTATTGAGGCAAACAGGTCTACATCCGGTGGGCGCAGAGCTGACCACAATGCTTGGGCTATCTGTGGAGGAAGTGACCACTCTGTTGGGGCTCCCTTGAGGCAACAGTAAGTCCGCTATAGTGTTCTCTATGCCTGGCAGGTGAAGTACCTGAATATGAACATGGTGCCACTGGCACCACTCTAGCAGGGACTTAGCAAGTAACCACAGATGTCTGAACCTGGTTGATGTAAGCCACCACTGTGGTGTTGTTTGTTCTGATCAGAACCACTTTGTTTCTGATTAGATGGAGGAAATGTATTAAGGCCCTGAAGACTGCCTCCATTTCCAACACGTTGATATGCTGGAGCTTCCACTCGCCGGACCATAGCCCCACCACTTGAGACAGGCCTGAGTGTTCTCCCCAACCCTCCAAAGACGCATTTGTGACAACTGTCACTTCCGTCTTTGGAGGGGGAAAGGGTGAACCCTGCAGCAGGTGTGCTGGATTGCGCCACCACTATATACATTTAGTGACTTTTGGAATGCACAGGACCTGAACTGAGAGGTCCCTGGAGGAAGGGACCAAGTGTCCCAGGAGGTGGAATTGGAGCTCCCCAATATGAAACCTGCACATGTGAAAGATATCCACCAGGCTGGTCAGGTACCACAATAATACCAGCCAGGCCCTTGCTGGGGCAGAGGGCTGTGCCAAAAGCAAGTCCGCTCCCGCTAGGACGGCTTGCACCTATAACTGGGTCAGTCTGATCCAAGCTGAGACGAAATCTAATGTCGCCCCTAGAAAGGTCAGAGTTTGGGCGGGAACTAAGTCTGATTTGAGAGGACTGATTAACCAACCCAAACGCTGCGCCACTGAGATCACCCACTGGGCGTGGTCGGACACAGTCACTTAATCATCGGCTACTATCAGGCAGTCATCCAGATACATGAAAATTTGGATGCCTTGCTTCTGGAGATGGGCTGCCAGGACCTTTGTGATTCTCGTGAACACCCAAGGGGCCGTGGAGAGACCGAAGGGTAATGCATGGAAGACGAAGGAACTGCCCTCGTATTGAAAGGCCAGGAACCCACAGTGGTCCCTGTAAATGGGGATGTGCAGATAGGCATCTGAAAGGTCGATCAATATCGCCCAGAGCCCTTTGTGCAGCTTTGGCAGAATGGAGTGCAGAGTCTCCATTTTGAACTTGACCGGCTAAATAAACTTGTTCAGCAGCCTCATTGAGGATGGGGCACCAAGTGTCCCCTTTTTTGAGGGCTAGGAAGAAGGTCGACATGACCAGATCCTGTCCCGGCAGCGCTGGTATGATTGCTCTCTTTTGTCTGAGGTTGTTGATCTCCTGTTCCAGCAGTAAGGCCTGCTCTGCATCCCATGGTTTGGGGGTTACACGAGGCGGCCCCCCCCTTCTGGGGATGGAGAGGTGAATATCAGCTTGTAAGCCTCCCTGACGGTGCACAGTACCCATCTGTCGGAGATTATTTCCTTCCACTGAGCGTGGAACAACCCCAAGCAACCCCGATCGAACCTTTAAACAAGGGGGGAGCCAGGGGAGCATCAAAAACGCTTCTGCTTACCTCCACCCTGACCCCGTGAGGAGGTGCTGGAGCGGCGGGCAAATGATCGCTGGCCTGGGCGAGCGACGGTGACCTGGCCTGACCATGACTGTGCTGAGGCAGGTCCAGAATAATTGGGAGGCTGGGTGCACTGTGCCGCCAGGGCGCGCTGCTAACCCTGCTGCCCTGATGATCTGCCCGCACAAAGGGGCCTTGTTGTCGGGCCGAGAAGATATGCCAGGCAGCATCTTTTTTATCAGCTTCTGGTTCTTCCTGACGTCATCCTGCCTGCCAGCTTGGCAAGATAGAAAAAAGTGACATGTGAAGATGTCGGGACCCTCCAATGGGAGTCTTTGCAGGTCACTAGCCATCGCTTCGGCTCCAAGAGGATCCAGACCTCATTGGGTACTGGAGCTGACGCCGAGATGCATAAATGAGAACCTAAGACTACTTCGCATGCGTAGACACCACACAAGACTAAGGCCTAAGATATACCGTATACTAAGATGAGGCTAGCCTAATGAAGGGGGTACCTCTGCACTATGGTAACACTAGGTTCAGAAGCTTAAGGCGGGAGAGCTGGACTAAGGGAAGGACGAAGTGGACGTGCTGAACCCCATGAACCAGGCTAAAGAACACTGCAGTGAAACACTCCCAACCAATGAGTAGAAATGCATATAAACATAAGGCTCCGTAGGTGGTTGTTTATGAAATCATCATAGGCATGTATGCAGTGAGAAACATAGTGATGAAAATGGATGAAAATTACCCATCTTATTCACAGGAAAAACCTTCTCAAAAACTTACGTACCCATAAGGTACAAAAAAGATGAAAAGGCCAAAAGTTTCCAAAGGAAAATGACCTGCATCAGCAACTAGTGCCTGCTCAGGTGCAGGCACTGAAGAAAAGTGAGTGTATATGGATGGCACTATAGCGCCATGTCCTGGGTGTGTCAGAGAGAGAGTAACTACGTTTTTAGTTTGGTGGTATTTAATGGTGAATCAGGTCTGTGAGACCAGAATGCATATTTTAATAGCACAGAAGGTAAGTTACAATTTGAAGTACATTTCAAACTTGCAATTAATATTTATGAAAGTATTAGTTCAGTGGTCAAGCAAGTTTATCTTCTACGAAAGAAGAACTCATAGTAAAACAAAATCGTGAAGAAAGCATTGAAAATCTTATTCCATTAAGGAGATATTAAAGTTTAAAGCTCAGTCTTATCTGTGTAGAAATGACTGGTGTAGTAAGTTTACTATTGAAAGTTGGTGCCCTCATCCTCACCTTCTTAACAATTATTAATGCATTTTAAGAAAATTTATCTTATATTTTACTATTTCAAATATTTCCCTCTAAACTTTTTTTGAAATGATAATTGTTCTTACTAGATTCTGTTTAACTACTTTCCTGACACATCCATTGCTTGTCTTAGCCAGAAAATTGCAGGATAAAGTATGATAGAATACAAAAAGACTTTGAGGAATCTGAGGCTGTGATGTCACAACTAGTCTGATTTCAGTCATATTTACACAAATGATACCTAATGTAAACTTAATTATCTCCTTCACGGAACATTAGTTGTCATACTCCTTAAAATTTCAAACAGTCAGACCCAACCTGATATATACTGTAAGCAGGTCAGCAGACTTTTCCTCATTATTTTCTTTATTCTGAAAACCACCAAGCAATTAGGATCGAATTTCTTTATCAATGGCTCCATTGTACTAGTTCTCCATTTGGTCCTGGGTTGTTGTGAAAGTTAGTGTTAAGTATCAAATTAGCAATGGATGAAGTCCTCATTGTGTGGTTGAGTGGTTATTTTAATTAAGATAAGTGGTCTCATTATTTGCCACAATCCTGCTTTGCAGTGAAGTGGAACAGATTAGTTTTTGGCTGATCCTAACAATAAATATCCATTTATGCCTGGAGGAATTTGTGCTATGCCCATGAATGATTGATAGACCATTCCTCCTAAAGAGAGTTATTTCATCATGCCATTCATATAAAATGGACTTGCTTGACCAATGAACTAACCCTTTACCAAAACAATTTAAAGAATTACATGAAGATTTGCAACAGTCTTTCTATTCATACCCACAAAATTGTGCATATATTGAAAAGTATTCCAAATTTCATCAGCCATACATATGCTCACCTACAGCATTGAAAAATTGTTTTACTCAAAACTGAATGCTCTCCTTTTGGTAATAAATGATTTAGCTTTAGCAGCTATCCATAAACTTTTAAAGTGACCTTGCAGCATACAGTTTGATGATATAATTGCAGTTCCGAGACAATTAATACATGTTTCTTTGATAATTAATTGTCTGTTTATAAATTTGTGGAAACATGATTAGCTTAATTATGGAGATCATGATGATCTAGCGGCCGCATTAAAAGGTTGTCCAATTTTGGGTATACCTGTCTAATGGTGCATGCAACATCTCTCCTCCACTGATTCGAAAAATTCACAAATTAATATCACCTTTTGATCTTGTTAATAACCTCAAGCCAGTAAACCAGCGGAGCTTGGAATTTGTATCGTATAATTTAATGGGCGAGTATTCAAGTAATGCCAATTGGAAACGGGGGTATGTAATATGATCACCCGACCAGTTTTCTTTCAATAATTGGGTGTTTAGGACACATTTCTAATGCGGCCATTAGAGCGTAATGTGGCATAATATGCACTTTAAAAGTACATGCTTTGCCCTACACTTTAAGTGAAAGAAAAACTCATTTTCATTTTATAAAAATACATAAAGAATATCTTCAATCTGCAATTTTGACATCACACTGTACAGGAAAATTTCACTTTATAAGACACTGGTGAAATCTTTGAAATGCAATAACTTCTAAAAGGAATAATATATCTACATAATCATTTTCACCAATTTGGTGTTTTTTAATAGTCCTCTGCCATATATATGAAAATGAAAATTCACAGGAATATTCCTTTAAAAATATATAATTCTTACCCACTACAATGATATTAAAGCTACACACAGCCTCATTGCCTGCTGCATCAGTGAATGTATACACCACCTCAGTAATGCCCCTTGTAAAGAACCCTGATGGCAATGTAGGGCCGCTGATAACAGGAGGCTCATCAGAATCGTCCACTGCTGTCGGTGCTTGTCTCCAGTTGGCCAGGGCAAATGTAGCCCCTGGTTGGATAGTGACAGTGACATCATTAGGGCAACCGGTAATGGATGGAGGGGTTATATCACCAGGAAAAACACCTTCAGTAGTGATAATTACATTAAAGGAACACAACGCCCGGTTTCCAGATCCGTCTGTGAAAGTGTATGTCACTCTTGTGGTACCCACCGGAAAGAATGTACCAGGATTAAAGTTGGATGACGTCTCTACACCCGATGGGTCTGAGGCGGTTGGAGCAACCCATGTTACAGTATCACCACTGCTTCCCGTAGGCACAATTTTAGTAATGGAGTTTTGAGGACATCCAGCCACCGAGGGTGGGGTGGTATCAACTGTATAATACAAAAAAATAGACTCTTAATGAAATTAAATATTCTAAGGATGTTTAATGAGTCACATTTGCAATCAGCCTATGACTGTGATGATAAACATAACTAATTCACTGATCATTCACTGTTTTAAACCTATTTGTCAAATCTGGTTGAATCCTTTTCAAAACTTTCTAGTACATAACAACTTCTCCTGCTCCGTCTATATTGTATTATATGAGGGGAGATGGAATCTACCCTCAATTTTGCCTTGCCATTTGGTATTTTCAGTGTTTACTTTATTATGTATATAAACTGATAATGTGACAAAGGTTTTCCTTGTCAAGGCTAAATAATAGAAGTATTTCAAAGAATACTAAATTTCTTTACCATACATGTACACTTATGCACAACACAATCTTTAGAAAGATCAACAACCAAAGAATATGCAAAATTGTGAAATTGAATACATTGACTCAATTAACCTAAGCAACATGGGTGTTTTATTATGGATCAGGCAGAAGATATACATATCTTGATTCTGCTTTGTTATCATAAATGTTTTTTTTATTTCACACTTATTCACTGAGAAATCCAAAATACACACAAATACAGAAAAAGTCAACACTATCTCCAAATGTACCTTGTTGTTGAGTTACGATCACATTGAATTCACATGTGGCGCTATTTCCAGCTCCATCCCTAAAAATGTACCTCACAGTCCGAGTACCAACTGGGAAGAAAGACCCAGGTGCAAAGTTGACAAGTGTCCCCACCCCAGAAGGATCCGTAGCCTGGGGTGGGGTCCAATTCACAATGGTTCCGCTTATGCTTGCTCCGATGGATTGGGTAATAGCGATTGAGGGGCACCCTGTGATGACTGGTGGTGTTTCGTCAACTGTATCAGAAATTAAGAGATAATTTCTCAAATGTGCACAAATTTTAAGGTAATGGACAGGTAGAGACATCATTAGCTAAATAGATTAATTATCCACAAAAAAAAAACATGAAGAAAGCAAGAAATTCCATCAAATCAGTTAAAAATAGCCATTTAACAGCTTCTTGCAAATTGTTCTGCAAACATGGGCAAATATGCAAACTTTTGTGTTACTCATGTGATGTACAAACGGAATATAGTCTCTATTCTTTATATGTAAATCTATTGTTTTTAACCATCTGCCAATTAATTTTGAAAAAGAAAAGATAATTCTAATGAAGAGGATTTGATCTTTACCATACCCCAACCAACTTCAAGCTGAAGAAGGCATTTTGAACATTTTCATAGTCTGAAATTAGGGGAAGAAATATGAAGGAAAACGAAAGCATTTTGAGGTGTTTTTTGTTCATACATAACATTTTTTCAATATATTAAAAAAATCTTTGATTACTTAAAGGAACTTGAAAACCACACATGCTATTTTCAAAATTCAAAGACTATTAAATTCTGTAATATTGCCCTTTTTGGTGCGTAGATGAACAGAACACTTTTATGCCTGTCCATAGACCTTTCAAGACAATATCTAGATTAGGTCCATAGATCTCGTTCTATGCTAAGTCATGTAGCCCATCTATTAGCATGTTCATAATTACAGTATGCTAAAGGAATCTTACAGGAGTTCAATGGTTAAACAAGAAAGAGGACAATGAACAATGTGGATATTTAATCTATCAAAACTGCTGACTAAACCCAAACGCACTATTACCAAAATTCACCCTGCTTGGTTAGCAATTATTATTTACAAGAATTATACTTACCTTCTATGCTATAAATATATGCAATCTGGTCTCAGAGACCTGATTCACTGCACTATACAACCAAAACGAAAATATACCGCTATAGTGCCCCCTCTGTGGCTCACGTATTGTGACACGCATACACTACATTACCACTGAGGACTGAACCACAGGGGAGGAGGGAAGGATGCATAGAAGGTAAGTATAATTCTCGTAAATGAACCCTGCTAAGCGTAGCGGGGTATTTACAAGAGTTACACTTACCTTCCATGCTATAAATATGCAATCTGGTCACATGACCTGATTCTTATGCACTTCTAACAGACCTTAAAAACGTAGTTACCAGCCCAGCCCTGACCTCCATATTACCTCTACTAACCCTCACTTAACATTCCACCGAGGCCAGAATGAGAGGGGAGGCGGGCCAGGATGCATGGAAGGTAAGTATAACTCTTGTAAATATCCCCGCTACGCTTAGCGGGGTAAATTTACTTCTAGTTTAATACCTTACCTTCCATGCTATAAATAGGCAATCAGATTGCAACCGAGGATAGGAAGGCAGGGAGTTCAGGTCGCAGCACAATTTTCTAAAGGCTGGTACTAAAACTTGCACTAGTCTTATCCTGCTTAAAGGACAAAACCCCATCTCCTCTTAAAGACGAAAGACCTCTGAATAGGAACTATTAAAAATAGTAACCCACTGCTAGTTATAACAAGAGAACAGAAAGCACCCTGTTACAAATAACCTACAGAACGTAGGTTTAATAGTCACCCACAAAAGCATGCGAACAGAAACCGTTAGTGAACAGAGTCAAACTGTAAACAATGCCCAATACGTCACGACGAAAACTTACAAGGTTTGTCAGAGGACCGGGGCGGTTTGGAAAAGCATGAAGAGATCAAACCGTCTGTACACTTAAACCAAACAAAAGCTGCCAAAACCACAGCAGAAGCATGTTAGTAAAACATCAACAAAATAAAAGAAGCCAAAGATCGGCAAAATTCCATTAGTAAAACAACGAAAGAACAATCGCCAAAACAATGGCAAAGTTTCGTTAGTAGAAATAAACGAAATGAAAAGAACCTGAACAATGGCCAAAAAAATTCGTTAGTAAAAAGAAACAAATTAAACGTGCCAGAACAGCGGCCAAAATCCGTTAGTAAACGACTACGTTAAGAAAATTAACGGAATAACTTTAACTGAACGAGAGAACGTGAATAATTGAAAGCAAGAATATTCACCTCAAGAAAGGGGTGGTCCTCTTCTAGATAGAACTGCCCTTGCAACTCCGCCTTGATAGCAGTGTCAGAAAACGTAGTGAGTGATGGAAGGAAAATAGGTTCCGGTAAAAACTTCAATGTTTGGTTCTTGACTAAGAAGGCTGGGTCGGGCACAAGGCGAACGCCCCCGATTCAAAGCGAATATGGCCCTCTTTGAGCGAAAGCTCGTCAATGGCACCTCTGTGTCTAGCAGAGGCCGCGGAGAGTAAAAATTCCGTTTTGATTGTCTGTTCCTTGAGTGGACATTCTGATAAAGGCTCAACCGGAGCCCGTGCTAATGTCTCGAGAACCACCTGCATATTCCAAGGGGGAGCGAGGTTCCAACCTGAAGGTCTTGCAAGAATATTCATTTAATTAATCTTTCCACAGGCAGCACGTCGGTGACGGTCGAACCATCTAGAAAGCCCCTGCATAGCTGCTATGGCTGTCCTGAACCCCTTGACTGTATTGATGGATTTATTCAGTTTAAAGTGGACCAACAAAAAATCTGCTACGTATGCCGAAAAAACCGATCTATCCTGGCACCAGTCTCGCAACATCCGGAGTCTGGAAGCATACATTACCAAAGTGGAAGGTCTCCAGCTTCGAGCTGTCATTTGGGCAGCTGCCTCCGAAAGACCCTGCGACACAAGGGATTTGCGGATAAAGGCCACACAGTCAAATGTAGTGCTCTTGGATTGTGGTGCAGTTTGCCGGAGCCCGGGATTGAAACTAACTAGTCCGTGACCGGAAGCTCGTATGGAAAACCTGCGATAGGATTGAGAGGCTGAGGGAACCACAGTTGGCCTGGCCAGTTAGGAGCTACCAGAAGAAACATGTGACACTGATCGTACATCACCTTGCCCAGTACTCTCGGTGTCAGTGTGAACGGTGGGAAGGCGTAGCCCACGAAGTGGGTCCACCTGATCGTAAACGCATCAACTCTCCACTCTCAGGTCGGGTGTCAGAGCTAAAAAAATTGGTAGCTTGTGGTTGTTCACAGACGCAAACAGATCTATGTCCGGGAGACCAAAGGTCAACCAGATCGCCTTGGCCACCTGCGGGAGGAGGGCCAATTCTGTGGGGGCTCCTTGGAGGCAAGATAACAGATCCGCGATCGTGTTCTCCTTGCCTGGCAGGTGGACCGCCTGGAGTGTGACCTTGTTCGTCATGCACCAAGATAGAAAGGACTTGGCTAGGATCCAAAGTCTCCTGAATCTCGTACCTCCCTGTCGTTGATAAACACCACTACCATGGTCTTGGTGGTGCATATGAGAACAGTCTTGTTCCATACCCATGGTAGGAAATGAACAAGAGCCCACAGCGTACTGCATCTAGTTCCAACAGATTGATGTGCTGACTGCACCAAGTGTTTGTCCAAAATCCCACAACTTGGGACTACGCTAAATGCGCTCCTAACCCCGTCAAAGACGCATCAGTCACCACTGACACTGAAGGTCTGACAAGTGGAAAAATTGCTCCCTATGACTAGTGAGAGTGAATGCACCACCACCAAATGTGGGGGACCACCGCCTGTGCACCGGGGACAAGGACACTGAGGTCCCTCCTGAATGGGACAAAATGATCCAGTAGATGAAATTGTAGATCCCACATGTAAAACCTGCACATGGGAACTACATCTACTAGGCTGGCTAGGTATCCTAGGAATACCAGCCATGCTCTCGCCGGCAACGCCGGTTGCGAGAGGAGGACTTTGGCTCCTGCCATCACGGCTAGGATGCGCTCCTCCGTCAGTCATATACAATCTTGTGTAAAATCCAGGACTGCTCCCAGAAAGGTGGGAGTCTGAGAAGGAACTAGATTGGACTTGGCGAGGTTGATCACCCACCCTAAGTCCTGAGCCACTCTTATGACTATGTTCCTGTGTTCTGCAACGTTGGCTGCGTCTACTGCAACGATCAGCCAGTCGTCTAGGTACATGAAGATTCTGATGCCTTGCTTTCGCAGGAACACTGCTAGAACTCTCGTTATCCAGGTGAAGACCCTGAGGGCAGTCAATAGCCCAGAGGGTAATGCCCTGAATGTGTACGTAACTCCCTCCAATTGACACAAGAGAAAACACCTGTGTTCCTCGAGCATCGGCACATGGAGATATGCCACATTCACTCTGCCCGTCATGAAGTGGACTCCTGGCGAGAGGAAGAAGCTGTGTAGGGTCCCGTTACTGCGTTATGGCAACGATGGACCCATCGCAGGGTATGCGTACCCTGGCCCCATACAGGGGCCTAAGGACGGCGATGTGTAGAAAGGGAAGAAAAAGACACCGTCCCCGCTAACAGCTTCTTAGTCTTCCAAAGATCTTCCTGATGGCGGGATTGGCGCAACAGGACATCTCCGAAGTGTCGTGCAAATAGGTCAGGGCATTCTGTTGGTAAGTGCTGAAGGTCTGTCTGAGTGGCGTCAGAGAGTCCAAGAAAAGGGAGAACATTCTTGCACCTCTCCCTGACTACCATTGCGGAGACTAGGGCAAGTTGGTCGACTGTCGCGTCAAGCAAATCCGAGAGTCCGATTAACAAAGGTGCGGTCGTTGTAAGGACTTTTGTTGGCAGATGCCTACGCAGAACCGAGTCTAACCCCTCTGACACCCATATGGCTAGGGCTTGGCATTTAAAGCCCCGCCGTATGGCCCGGTCAACAGTAGTTAGCGAATCTTCCCTCAGCTGGACCGCAGGATGAAGAAATTTCTTGATCCTGGCCATGGAGCTGGACGCCGCTGCAGTGCCGCTCGCCGGCTGGCGGAGGAGTTGCCACACTCCTTCCCAGATTAAGGGGGTGCTTATGAGAGCCTGATAGGCGGGAAGAGGACCTCATCCGGTATCCAGTAGGATACCGGGGTCTTATCTAGTCCTATCTAGTGCAGTCAGCATCATTGAAGCGGCACTGGGGACAACTTGAACCGGGGCGGTGGTGTCCGGAGTCTCCACCGGAGGGTCCAGTTCCTCCCAAAAATCAATATCCTCTCCAGAGGGATAGATATTGAGGCCATCCTCCTCTGAGACCTTGAGGTCGGGTGGATGCCATGCCACGGCAGTGGCAGCTGCCGCGGGGCAAAGTGCAGGGGGGTGGTAGCCTCTGCTCCAACGCCTGGGACACCAAACTGGTATTGGACATGCGAGGCCTTGTCAACCTCTTTGTTGTAGGCTGTCCAGTCCCTGTACGGGATTCTGGCCCAATGCTGAACCCTGGTCACCAGGGAGCCATTAATGGGAAATTGTCTAGCCGTTGGCTTAGTATCCCTCGAGGCTGAGCTGGGCAGTCTATGCTGCGACTGTGGGCCAGCCTCTACAAGAGGTGTTTACACAATATCCAGCTTAATTTCCCTCTCTAGAAAATCAAGGAGCTAGGAAACTTGCTCCCCTTGTAAAAGAGCGGTGGTGTCCGGAGTCTCCACCGGAGAGTCCAGTTCGTCCCAAAAATCAATACCCTCTCCAGAGGGATAGATGTTGAGGCCATTCTCCTCTGAGACCTCAGGGTCAGGTGGATGCCATGCCATGGTAGTGGCAGCTGCCACAGGACGAGGTGCAGGGGGGTGGTAGCCTCTGCTCCAGCATCTGGGACACCAAACTCTCAAGTGTCTGCTTGAGTGTGTCTTTGAAGGTGGTATCCTCGAGGGAATTTCCCATGTCACTTCCTTCGCCTCTGCCTGGGCTCAGGGGAGGACCAGGAAGAGAAAGAGGAGGAAGAGGAGGACTGGTGATGTCGACTCCGTCCCCTCCTGTGTGAACTCTCCCATTTCCTGTTCCTCCTCTGGGGCCTGCCTCATTTAGGAGAGAACACAGGGGGGACAGGAGAGTTGGGGTCCACCAGTGTTCGGCACCAAAGGAGTATGTGTAGGCATACGCCTACTCACCTGTGGGGGCCCATCGTCGAGTGCCCTGCTGAGAGTGGGCTGCAGCCTCGCCTCCCAGGCGGGAGGGCGCTGCGACTTAGGCTTGGGTGGCGGTGGGGGGGGGGGGGAAACGAGGACTGACCGTCGCATCTTCGCCACTTTTTGAAAGTGCCGGTCGTGGTGGAGTCTGTGCTTCAACCACGCCTATTGATCCCAGTCGCTGCACAGAGTACACGGGTTGGACGCGCAGCATAATCTGCACACGTAATACGTGAGATGGATGTCACAAGAGCATAATTTAAAGAAGCATCTACATGCAACGCATCGCTAGACATCTTGGGTGCGTAATGCAGAGACACTCGGGAACCTGTCCTCCGTGTCCATGATACTGGAGAAAAATATTGTGGAACTGTAACGTTCAACGTGGAAAATCTTACTGAGGCAGTTCACACAGCCCTGAAGCTGCGTAGCTAATGGCTACAGAACGAAGAAGAAAATAGCTCTTGTGATGCTATACTTCTTGTGAAGATTGTCACTTCTCACCCGACCACGTAGCTTCGTAGCTAGCGGGTCTATTTCCGGGTTTATCGTACGGTGTACGCTATCCCGTAAAAAAACTCTGGAGAATAACGGACCGGTTCACCGGAGCCATATGGACCAGTAAAACCATGGGCCACGGAGCCGTATGCAGCTGTCCGGCCGTCCAATGGACCCGTACAGAGCCGTGAGCACAGGCCGTGGAGCCATATGGAACCGCCCAATGGACCAGTACGGAGCCATGAACATGGGCCGTGAAGCCAATTACCGGAGCCGTGGCACCCAATTACCGGAGCCGTGGCACCCAGACCGCCGGGCACCCAGACCGCCGGGCACCCAGACCGCCGGGCACCCAGACCGCCGGGCACCCAGACCGCCGGGCACCCAGACCGCCGGGCACCCAGACCGCCGGGCACCCAGACCGCCAGAACCCAAACCGCCCGGCACCCAGACCGCCGGTCACCCAGACCCCGTCATCCAGACTGCCGGGCACCCAGTTTGCCGGGCAATTAGACCGCCGGGCACTCCGCAGAGCCTCTTCCCTCTTCTGCATTGTAGGCTTATGGAACTTGGTTCCTTTTTCCTCGGTGTGTACCACTGAGGGGGTTCCTGCCTGAGGGTGATGTAGGAGGCGCCAGACCTCCTCGGGGGTTACCGGAGCCTGCACCAGGTCCAAATAATCACAGTCGCAGACTCTGATTGACTTGGACAGGTCCTTGGAGTAGGCAGTCCAGTCTTAGGTGGGCTTCTGCCCCAATGCCTTACCCGCTGAGTGAGGAAGCAGTCCACTGGGAAGTGTTGAATGGGGGAGGGGCGGAGGTGCAGAGGAGCTGCTACCCTGCAAACGTCACCGAGAGGCGATCCCACAACCTTAGCTGGGGGATCACTCACTGCTAGGTGAATCTCTAGATGTAGAAATTCTAGCAGTCTTGGTAAGAACTCCTGAACTGTCTTCGGGCGCCCGCTGAATCCTCAAACTTCTCCCCCTCATCATCCGTATCTCGGCCAGGGGTATAAAGCGAGGGTATCTTCCTGCGCCTCCAATGCCGGAGGTAGGGGAGAGGAAGGCCCGGCCCCTTGCACTATTGCTGGGACCATGCTGGTTTGTAGGGAGGCTGGGTGCTACAGAAGTGACAGAGTACTCCGACCTGGGATTCTGCACAGAGGCGATGCCTGCCTGGCGTGATGCCAGCAGGTGGCCTGTGGGAGGAGGCACTGGAGAAGTTCTCTTTCGTGAACTCGTGAAAAGTGAAACACGACTGGTTGGACCAGGACATACAGACAGTGGTCTGGCTACACTGTCTGCACCGGTAGCAGTCAGGGTGCGCGTCCTCCACTCTGTGCTTCACAAACTATTGACAACGTGTGCAGCGTTGTGTGAAACTTTACTTTTCTAGGTTGGGCTTTCAAGAAGCTGGGTTAATACAGAACAACCCTGTGTTCTGTGGTCCCGTGCATGGTATTGCCTTGACAACTTAACTAAGTTACTCCTAATTTTGTATGGCTATGAAGCTGTTAACAGCCATTAAAATTGATAAAGTTCAAGCTACCTTTTGCTCTTGTGTGGCTATGGAGCCATTGACGGCCGTGGCCATGGAAGAGATACAAATCCCTTTAACTATACGTGGCTATAGCGCCGTTAATGGCCGTGAACGGCCGTTAACAAAGATTATCTGAGTTACCTTTAAGTCCATATGGCTATGAAGCCATTATGGCCTTGGCTGTTGGGGAATGATAAAGTTACCTTTAACTTTATACAGCTGTGGAGTCGTTGACAGCCTTAAATGGCCGTTGGCAAAAATAATTCAAGTTACCTTTAACTTGGTATGGCTATGGAGCCTTTAAGAGCCATGACCGGCCATTAGGGAAAGTTATTTGAATTACCTTTAATTCTATATGGCTATGTAGCCGTTAAGAGCCGTGGAAATTCAACAGGTCATCCCTGAACGGGTATGGAAAGTAAAAGTCCTACTATGGAGCCGTAAGTCGTACGGCAGTAAGTGAAGATTAAAAGTAACACAAACACCTCACCCCTACAGCGATCATCCACCCACGGGATTAGCGGCAGTAGTACTGAGAATGGTAAAAAGGAACTGTTAAGCAAAGACGCCCTCCAAACTGTTCACAGAGTACAGAATTACACAATTAAGCCAAATCTATTCTTTCTCTCTCTCTCTTACCATAGGCAGTAATCTGACTCTAAAAACACAGCCGTGTATGAGACCAGAAAACAAACCTCCTTTACCTCACTAAGTCTAAACCTCGCAATACATTTTGTGTCTTAAGCCCTGACAAAATCTCAAATCTGTCGGGGTCTATATTGCTCTCAACAGAAACCACAACCTAGCTAGCACAAGCAATCAACAATTACACCAGGGATTTCCACACACTTCAACCTCACTTTCCATGGCCATAATCTGACATTGATAGTAAACTAATTTCACTGCAGCTGCACTGACTTTCACACTCAACTCAAGGACAAAAGTATTTCCCTGTGGTCACTGCTTGAAGTAATAATTTACAAACAGGATGATATTTAACAATAAAAGTTTTGTTTGTTTATTGATGAGTGATTTTAAGTGATGCTTTTGTTCAACCTTGTAGGTTTTGAGGATTTTGGACTAAAAATCCATTGCAACAGATTTTCATCCCGCAGTTTTCAACTCACGGTTGTGTGGTATGAAACTATATAAGTTTTTCTGTGACACACAGAAAGGTAGACCGAGTGGGAAATAAATTTGAAAGTCCGGAAATTGAGAAAACTTTTTGCCACAAAAATGTCTTCACCAAAAGTAACGTTATACTGGTATTGTAAATACAGAGTAGGGTAGCCTAAGGCTCTGAAAAATCCCGAAACAGCTGTTACAGGTCAAACCGAGGTCACCCTTGGAAGCACCCAGATGAGAGGCAGGATGACTTAATGATATAGGGGATGCACAGTAAAACATATCCTAATGAGGGAGTGCATAGGAAATAAAACCTCAGGCTAATGCCTTGTTTGTGAGAGATATTCTACAAGAATAGGACTGAAAACACCCTAGGAAGTGTCCCAAAGGCTTAACCTGGGATAATAATATTCTGTAACATGGCAAACTTGTAACAGATATGCATTATGATGATAAAAACGAGTCTAATCTCTTTAGCTTGTCTATGCAAGCTATACATTGAGATTCATCCAACACCAAGATGGGTGGCCAAGAAAATTAACCATATTACCTGTATTTCCTTCCAAACACCTCAAACCTGTGGCCAGGTACAGTAGCAAGGAAGCAGGTGGAAACTCTCCAGAAAAAGATAGAGACTGTTGTGGGTATAGAACCAAGGATTTCAGCAGTGAAATCCAGAGAACTTTCCGGTCAACAGCTTGCCTTGTAGATGAATACATGTCGCAGTCTCTAAGACTAAATTGCAAATAGAAAGTATAATTTGAATATGAAACTTAGAATTTTGATCAGACAACCAAAGTTTAAAATAAAATCAAAAGTCATAATTTGCTTCTCTTTCACATTACATGAGCCACAGGAACTTCAAGTTGGGGCTCAAACAATAGCGGTAGCTTTTTGTTTTGCTTGTATAGTGCAGTGAATCAGGTCTCTAAGACTAAATTGCATATATTTATAGCATAGAAGGTAAAGTATAATTTGAGGTAAATATGAAATCCTTAGAATTTTGATCAGACAACCAAAGTTTAAAATAAAATCAAAAGTCATAATTTGCTTCTCTTTCACATTACATGGACATTCCCCATACACTGCTAGGGAAAGGAACTTCAAGTTGCTATTTGGGAAAAATAACAATTCCTCAAACAACCACACAACTATCAACTCAACCACACAACTATCAATTCAACCACACAACTATCAACTCAACCATACAACTATCAACTCAACTACACAACTATCAACTCAACCACACATCTATCAACTTAACCACACAACTATCAACTCAACCACACAACTATCAACTCAAGCACACAACTATCAACTCAACCACACAACTATCAACTCAACCACACAACTATCAACTCAACAACTATCAACTCAACCACACAACTATCAACTCAACCACACAACTATCAACTCAAGCACACAACTATCAACTCAAACACACAACTATCAACTCAACCACACAACTATCAACTCTACCACACAACTATCAAGTCAACCACACAACTATCAACTCAACCACACAACTATCAACTCAACCACACAACTATCAACTCAACCACACAACTATCAACTCAACCACACAACTATCAACTCAACCACACAACCATCAACTCAACCACACAACTATCAACTCAACCACACAACTATCAACTCAACTATCAACTTAACCACACAACTATCAACTTAATCTCCCATACTTGAAATCTAAAACCAAAAGAAAACATTTTGAGATATGTAACTTCTTGTAAACTCGAAGTAAACTTTACCACACAGAGGTCAGAGTGTGAATATTAAGTTATGTATTGTGTAGGAGTGAGAGGTCTGTGGAAATTATTTATAGCACAGAAGGTTAGTGACCTCAGGTGCAAGCTTTGCTTGCAATTAAATTGCGATTAGCTGATGTCCACGTAAGGACGTATAAAATATAAAGTATAACATTTTCTGACTGACATTAGAAATGCAGATGCAGATGAAGAACGCTTTCTAAATAATAGCTCACAATGAAATAATTTTTCATGCCCTTTTTTTATTTCTTAACTTCATACAAACAAAACAAAGACAATTTTGCAAGAGTGTACTGAGCACACGACTTTGAACTAAAGTGTCAAATCGAGTTAAAATCAATCAACTTTAAAATTTATCAAACAATATGCATATTTACCTGGGACAAGTACGACAACGTTAAATTCACAAGTGGCACTGTTTCCTACGCCGTCCATGAAGGTATACACAACTAGAGTGGTGCCACCTGGAAAGAGGGAGCCTGAAGGGAAGTTTACGTCCTGTCTGACACCTGACCTGTCATTGGCTTGAGGTGGTATCCAAGTTACAGCCACTCTAGTGGACCCCACTGGCAGAGTCTCTGTGACTCCACCCACTGGACATCCAATGATGGCAGGAGGGACCACATCATCTGGAAGGAACGGAGAGAAGTAGAAATTTTAGTCAGAGGCGAGTATGAGAAGCAGGGGTATGAGCCCTGCAACTTTTTGTTTTGCCAACATTAGTTTTTCTTATTTCGCAAACTTCGGTTTCCTTTCATTATATTTAGTATGATAATTGACAAATTATTGAGATGAAATTTGTGTTGCTTTTGCTTTTCACTGTTTTTTTTCTTCTTCACTATTAGTAAAATTATTACCCGACATTCAGTTATGCTAGTATCAATATCAATTTAAGTACATGTCTACAGGATACCTTCCTGCCCGGACCAAATTCATAAGTGTTTTCTACATGAGCATGCAGGGATCTGGAGATGCTAGGATGAAGTTTCGTTCATCAAAACTCACCAAAGACTTTTGGTTAATGAGGCAAAATAGTGGAAAATACAATTTTATGCTTTTATCAAAAACAGCTAGATTCTGCTACAGAGCAAAATGGTCTTGATTTACAAAACAAATAATACCAAAGTTGCCCTGTAATACATCACAAAATTTGCATAAATTATGTAAATTGATGCTGGGGATTTAAAAACATGGCCAATGTTTTAGCCACTTTTGATGGATGTTTTAATAGATTAATTCAGCTAACATTGCCTCTATATGTCCATATACATTCAATGAGTTTTAATAGTAATTTCAGCAGGTACAGGTAAAGTTGGTTTATCATTAATAATCCTGTTATCATGAAAAGCAAATCACCTTGGTTAGTCACAAGAATGGTAAATTCACAGATAGCGGTATTCTCAGCACCATCAGTGAAAATGTACCTGACCACTGTAGTACCCAATGCGAAGAATGTTCCTGGAGCAAAGTTGACCAAGGTAGTGACCCCTGAAGGGTCACTTGCTTCTGGTGGGGTCCAGGTTACTATGGTACCCACTTGATTGGGCTCAATCATTTGACTGAATCCTCCGCGTGGGCAACCAGTAATAGTGGGCGGAATTTCATCAACTGAACCAAAAAAAAATTGTTTTAAGTATTTCAAGGTAACGTAAGCTAATCAATTTCAAAATACATTTATAATACATATAGCATGCAAATAGCACAAAAAAGGGCCTATCAGTTTAAGTTAGCTACTTAACACCTCTTTAAATTTTTACGGTCTGATGCCAATTTATGCTTGAATGCTAATAAACTCTATCATGAATACCAATTGTTTTTATTCTGCCAGATTAAAGCAATTGATTTGAATGAAAATTTGTGAATCTTAATCTTACTGGAAGAGAAATCCTCATTTAGTTTTAGGTTTACCAAGGTTTTTATAGTGTCCCAGTATTTACATCTAGATGCCCATAGTCATTTTATTGGCCAGTTATGGAGCACAGGTTGGAGACCCACCGAGTATCATACCCCAGACGGTAGATTGGAAAGCTGGAGGCTTTTCCGCACTACCATAGAGGTATTTTACTATCCATAACTAAAATTTAGAGAAGAATGTATAATTACATGCAGACTTTTAGCCTTTTATATTAAACAGGCTTCAAGGCATCTAAAAACTTTATTCAGTCACAACTCAGAAACACAAAATTGCTATAATTTTTAATATTCAAGACTTTTCCTGTCAGATTTAAAAGTTCTTTTTTGAAAGCAAAATTTGTAGATGTCCATAGAGACAGTTGATTAATTGAACATTTGTAGGTGTCCATAGAGACACTTGATTATTTGAACATTTGTAGGTGTCCATAGAGACAGTTGATTAATTGAACATTTGTAGGTGTCCATAGAGACAGTTGATTAATTGAACATTTGTAGGTGTCCATAGAGACAGTTGATTAATTGAACATTTGTAGGTGTCCATAGAGACAGTTGATTAATTGAACATTTGTAGGTGTCCATAGAGACAGTTGATTAATTGAACATTTGTAGGTGTCCATAGAGACAGTTGATTATTTGAACATTTGTAGGTGTCCATAGAGACAGTTGATTAATTGAACATTTGTAGGTGTCCATAGAGACAGTTGATTAATTGAACATTTGTAGGTGTCCATAGAGACAGTTGATTAATTGAACATTTGTAGGTGTCCATAGAGACAGTTGATTAATTGAACATTTGTAGGTGTCCATAGAGACAGTTGATTAATTGAACATTTGTAGGTGTCCATAGAGACAGTTGATTAATTGAACATTTGTAGGTGTCCATAGAGACACTTGATTAATTGAACATTTGTAGGTGTCCATAGAGACAGTTGATTAATTGAACATTTGTAGGTGTCCATAGAGACACTTGATTAATTGAACATTTGTAGGTGTCCATAGAGACAGTTGATTAATTGAACATTTGTAGGTGTCCATAGAGACAGTTGATTAATTGAACATTTGTAGGTGTCCATAGAGACACTTGATTAATTGAACATTTGTAGGTGTCCATAGAGACAGTTGATTAATTGAACATTTGTAGGTGTCCATAGAGACACTTGATTAATTGAACATTTGTAGGTGTCCATAGAGACAGTTGATTAATTGAACATTTGTAGGTGTCCATAGAGACACTTGATTAATTGAACATTTGTAGGTGTCCATAGAGACAGTTGATTAATTGAACATTTGTAGGTGTCCATAGAGACAGTTGATTAATTGAACATTTGTAGGTGTCCATAGAGACAGTTGATTAATTGAACATTTGTAGGTGTCCATAGAGACAGTTGATTAATTGAACATTTGTAGGTGTCCATAGAGACAGTTGATTAATTGAACATTTGTAGGTGTCCATAGAGACAGTTGATTAATTGAACATTTGTAGGTGTCCATAGAGACAGTTGATTAATTGAACATTTGTAGGTGTCCATAGAGACAGTTGATTATTTGAACATTTGTAGGTGTCCATAGAGACAGTTGATTAATTGAACATTTGTAGGTGTCCATAGAGACAGTTGATTAATTGAACATTTGTAGGTGTCCATAGAGACAGTTGATTATTTGAACATTTGTAGGTGTCCATAGAGACAGTTGATTAATTGAACATTTGTAGGTGTCCATAGAGACAGTTGATTAATTGAACATTTGTAGGTGTCCATAGAGACAGTTGATTAATTGAACATTTGTAGGTGTCCATAGAGACAGTTGATTAATTGAACATTTGTAGGTGTCCATAGAGACAGTTGATTAATTGAACATTTGTAGGTGTCCATAGAGACAGTTGATTAATTGAACATTTGTAGGTGTCCATAGAGACAGTTGATTAATTGAACATTTGTAGGTGTCCATAGAGACAGTTGATTAATTGAACATTTGTAGGTGTCCATAGAGACAGTTGATTAATTGAACATTTGTAGGTGTCCATAGAGACAGTTGATTAATTGAACATTTGTAGGTGTCCATAGAGACAGTTGATTAATTGAACATTTGTAGGTGTCCATAGAGACAGTTGATTAATTGAACATTTGTAGGTGTCCATAGAGACAGTTGATTAATTGAACATTTGTAGGTGTCCATAGAGACAGTTGATTAATTGAACATTTGTAGGTGTCCATAGAGACAGTTGATTAATTGAACATTTGTAGGTGTCCATAGAGACAGTTGATTAATTGAACATTTGTAGGTGTCCATAGAGACAGTTGATTAATTGAACATTTGTAGGTGTCCATAGAGACAGTTGATTAATTGAACATTTGTAGGTGTCCATAGAGACAGTTGATTAATTGAACATTTGTAGGTGTCCATAGAGACAGTTGATTAATTGAACATTTGTAGGTGTCCATAGAGACAGTTGATTAATTGAACATTTGTAGGTGTCCATAGAGACAGTTGATTAATTGAACATTTGTAGGTGTCCATAGAGACAGTTGATTAATTGAACATTTGTAGGTGTCCATAGAGACAGTTGATTAATTGAACATTTGTAGGTGTCCATAGAGACAGTTGATTAATTGAACATTTGTAGGTGTCCATAGAGACAGTTGATTAATTGAACATTTGTAGGTGTCCATAGAGACAGTTGATTAATTGAACATTTGTAGGTGTCCATAGAGACAGTTGATTAATTGAACATTTGTAGGTGTCCATAGAGACAGTTGATTAATTGAACATTTGTAGGTGTCCATAGAGACACTTGATTAATTGAACATTTGTAGGTGTCCATAGAGACAGTTGATTAATTGAACATTTGTAGGTGTCCATAGAGACACTTGATTAATTGAACATTTGTAGGTGTCCATAGAGACAGTTGATTAATTGTACATTTGTAGGTGTCCATAGAGACAGTTGATTAATTGAACATTTGTAGGTGTCCATAGAGACAGTTGATTAATTGAACATTTGTAGGTGTCCATAGAGACAGTTGATTAATTGAACATTTGTCGGTGTCTATAGAGACAGTTGATTAATTAAACTTAAGACACAACCAAAGGATGCAATAATATCAAGGTCAATGACTTTTACAAAGAAAAACAACTCTGTAAAGATTACGTATAATAAACTACCTTGTCTAGTAACAACTATGTTGAAGTTGCAGAAAGCCACATTTCCAGCTCCATCTGTGAAGATATACCTCACAACTGTGGTGCCAACAGGGAAGAAAGAGCCTGGTTGGAAGTTGGTGAGGGTATCCACTCCGGAGGGGTCATTACCCTCTGGTGGTATCCAAGTCACTGCAGCACCATTTTCAGTAGGACCTACTGAAGCTGTGATACCCTCAGTTGGACATGCAAAAACTTCAGGTGGGGTGAAATCTTAAGAAAAAAAGAAGCATAAAGTTCAAACTGGTTGAATATTTCAGATTATTATCAAAATGAGAGTACCATCGTCGTTCCCTACTTGAGAGTACCATTGTCGTTCCCTATTTTCAAGATTAAATGAAAAAGCAGACTGTTCCTTGTAACTGTCATAAATTTAGCATGAATTAAGTAGTGATGAAATTTTGATCAGCCATAACTCAATAAGAAAAAGCTCAATTTTGGAACTTCATAAACTGATCTCTTTGGATTTCCAAACTTTTTTAAAACAATAAAGAAATTGGTACATGTTCATATACCTTTAAACTTCTTCATCATTATTATATACGACTAAAACTAAGGTTGATGGCACATTCAATTTCACAATAATCATTTGAAAAACTATATTCTAGGAAAATTCATTTCTTGAAAAAACAATAAATGATATACATGTAGGTCGTTGCCCTGTGGAATTGCAAGTGATTTTTAAAAATCAGGCAGGACACAAGTATCAGAAAATGTTTGGACTTCTTGCTTGCTCAATTATGTTTACAAAATTTAAGGCTTTTTGATGATATTTACCCGGCTAAGCGTTTCAGGGATATTTAAGAGAATTATACTTACCTTCCATGCTATAAATATGCAATCTGGTTACATGGCCTGATTCTGACGCACTTCTAACCGACCTTAAAAACGTAGTTACCAGCCAGCCCTTACCTCCATATAACCTCTACTTACCCTCACTTAACATTCCACCGAGGCCTGAACGAGAAGGGAGGCAGGCGGGATGCATGGAAGGTAAGTATAACTCTCGTAAATTAACCCGCTACGCTTTGGGGTAAATTTACTTCAAGTTATACCTTACCTTCCATGCTATAAATATGCAATCAGATTGCAACCGAGGATAGGAAGGAAGGGAGTTCAGGTCACAACATAATTGTCTGAAGGCTGGTACTAAAGCTCTCACTAATCTAATCCCGCTTAAAGGACAAAAATCCTTCTCCTCTTAAGGATGAAAGACCTCCAAGTGGGAAGTATTAAAACATAGTAAACCACTTCTAGTTACAGTCAAACCAAACAAGGCACTATTTGTTAACAGTAACTGAGGCAAACATCGCATGAACCTGACTTAAAAACTCGGTAAACATGTCAACCGGAAGAGCGTTTGGACACGATATGAATATCATAATAGTGTCTACAAAAACGCCACAAAACGCACCGGGCTCATCCACGAGACGGAAGCGGCTAGTAAAATAGGATTGGGAATGAAGCATGTACTAGCTAAAACGAATTAAAGAAATCCCAGACCGGGGAAAAATTCGTTAGCGTGTAACGCTTAAGAGCAAAAGTTAGCGGGATAACACGAACTTCACAAAGTAAATCAGACAAAAACAAGGGATAAAACCGCGATAAGCGTTTTCCGGAACGACGGCATGAGAAATTACTTTAAAGGGGCTTTGCCTCGAACCCGAGTGCATACCTCGGCCATTCCATGAACAGTGTCAACTACCTTAAAAGAAAGCTACTGGACGATCCATCGAAGGAAAATGTCTCGTGACACACTACAATGAGATCTCTGTGTAACTTCCCAGTAGTCGCGAGTCAAAGACCGTAGACCCAACTGGAAAACCTCCGTGGATGGTTGCAAGCTATCCCAGGGCCCATGACTGAACCAAGTCTGAGAGAGGGGCCCACCTACAAAACGTGGAGGGTGGGTGAACATCTCCTCAGAAAAGCCTTGCTACGCCGAGGTTAGGCGGACTAAGGCCACACCGTCAAACGGAGTGCTCTGGGACTGAGATGCAGTTTGCCGGACAAACAAATGCGTCGACCCCGAAACCCGCGGGTCAGGAGAAAGGATGCAAAGAATAGATAGCTTGGGATCGTCCACTGATGCGGACAGACCTACGGGAAACCGAATAAGGTCCTGATCGCTCTGGTCACCTATGAGAAGCACGCCCATCCTGTGGAAGCTCCCCTGAAACGAGACGATTGTAATCGTGTTCTCGTAGTCCGAGGTGAGCGGCCTTAAGGCTGGCATAGATCGTCCTGCGCCGAGACGAGAGGAAGGATTCCATAAACTCTTGGAGTTCGTTCTTATCTGTCTGAGAGGAGACCACAACAGTGGTGTAAAGTCGGCGCGAATCTGAACTGCCTTGCTCAGCACTAGCGGTAAAAGGTGAAAAATGCCCGGCATTCTGCCTGTAAAAAGGCCAAGTACCCGTCCAATTTCTGTCATAGGGGGTCACACAAAATGTGCCCCTACCTCGATCAAGACGCATCCATTGGCACTGATGGTGAAAGTCTGACAGGTGGAAACTTTGTTCCTCACAACAGGTGGGAGTGTCTGCACCACCACCAAAGGGGGTGGCCACCAACTAAACGTGTAAAGCGGAGGTACTGAATGAGACCATCTTCAGTCCGAGGGTAGACTTCAACACCAGGGTGAAATGCCGTTAAGCAGGAAGAGTCATTCAGGCTGATAGCACTGCTAAGTTAATTCTAAGTTAGGGTTAACGTACGTCGATACTTTACATTATCTCGAACTTCTGCTACCCGGGTTTATCGTATGTTGTACGTTATCCCATGTAGATCCGATGGGGGCCGTAACAGCCCGTTCACCGGAGCGGTGTAGCTAGGAACTGTATGGACCTGTAAAGTTGTGTCCCGGACTCGTAAACTCATGTCTTGGAGCCGTAGGGACCGGTACGGAGCCGTTCAGAGGATCCGTAAAGTTGTGGTACTTCCGGGTTTACCGTACATTGTACGTAAAACCGCGTTAATATTTTTATAATTTGAGGGGAACGTCGTCACGTTTGACGCGAAAATCATATTCAGTGTAGTTTGAATGGTCGTGGAACTACGTAACACAAAGAAAATAGCTCTCGTGACGCTATGCCTCTCGTGGAGATGGTTTTCTTATCACCCGACCACTAAGCTTCATAACCTGAGGAACCGCTTACACGCGATACATCGCGGGGCATCCTGGGTGCTAACGCACCAACATACAGGGACTTGTCCTCCGTGTCCATGATACTGGAGAAATTTTTTGTGGAACCGTAACGTTCAACGCGGAAATCTTACTAAGGTAGCTCACACGGACGTGGAACTGCGTAGCTGATGGCTACGGTAACAAGAAGAAAATAGCTCTCGAAGAAATCCCGGACACATGGCCACCTTCTCTTACCTCAGAACACTTGAAAAGTCGAGCCGGATAAGATAGAGCAGCGTAAAAACCTGCATGGTAGAAGCTGCAAAGGAGAAAATTGTTTAAAAAGGCTAAATTTATAAAAGAAAATTTGACCAGTTCCTGCGATGTTATGAAAACAACGCCCTCAAAAAGAGTGAGGGTCAGTAGAGGTTATATGGAGGTCAGGGCTGGCTGGTAACTACATTTCTAAGGTCGGTCAGAAGTGCGTTAGAATCAGGTCATGTGACCAGATTGCATATTTATAGCACGGAAGGTAAGGTATAACTAGAAGTAAATTGGACAATTTTCAAATAGCATTTGTTCAAATTGTACAGAAATTAACTTCAGTGGTGCACATATATTTTTGTTACCCAGCATGAATTTTCATCAAGTGGGCCCAAAAATGAGCCTTGAATCAAATTTCATTTTCATCTAAAAGGCAATGTGATGACACCTTGTCTTAAAAAAAAAAGACATTAAAATATTATAAATGTTGTTCAATTTTGTTTCAATAATCATTTGATTGTGTTCGGTGTGCAAAAGCCTTCAAGGAACAGTAAGAGTTTGGCAAGGAAGATGTGATTATACCTTGTCTGGTTACAACCACATTGAATTCGCAGGTGGCGACGTTACCAACTCCATCAGTGAAAATGTACTTCACAAGCATGGCACCAACACGAAAGAAAGAACCTGGGGAAAAGTTGGTCTGTGTGTTCACCCCTGATGGGTCCGTGGCTTGAGGTACGGTCCAAGAGACAGCTAATCCATTTTCATTTGCACCAACTGACCTGAATATGCTTGTGGAGGGGCACTGTGTGATGACAGGTGGAGTTGTATCTGTTAGAAATGATTGTAATCAAAGCCTTAGTCAATGTATTTTCTTGATGAATAACTTAGGCTATCAATATTCAATCTATTGCACTTAAACTTAACAATAGTGATAACAATAACTCACTATTAAATGAAAACATCCTTTAAAATCCAAAATGAGTCCACTGCCCTGGGATTACATGTAATCCTCCTCTTTCTCTACCCCGTACTCATACTTCGTTCGGTTCTCGTGCATTTTGTTCCATCGGTCCCAAACTATGGAATGACCTGCCCGATTCAGTAAAGTCTAATTCATCATTTATCTCATTCAAACGTAACCTAAAAACTCACCTTTTCAAGCTGGCCTTTAATTAATTTTTTAATTTGATTCTTCTTTGGTTCTTTTGGCAGTTTCTCAGTGTGTTTTATTATTTTACATCTTGATTGGAAAGCGCGATAGAATATCTTTTTAGTAATGGCGCTGTATAAGTACTTTATTATTATTATTACACACATGACCTGGCACTGGAGTAACTCTAGCTCCAAACCATGACACTTTCAAATTGACGTCCATAGTTTGCTTACAAATGAAAAGGGGTGTGATTACTGATACATAAAACTTGTCTACTAACTGTGGTGTAGCGGTTATCATACCTGTCTACAGACCACGAGGCCCTGGGTTTAAGCCTGGGTTGGGTAGACATGCCAGTGCACCACAACTGGTTATCAAAGGACGTGGACATTGACTTGGTTGTCGATGTTATGTCTGTCCATACGTCGTACCTGTGTTCTCGTCCGGGTCATACCAGTGCACCACAACTGGTTATCAAAGGCCGTGGACATTGACTTGGTTGTCGATGTTATGTCTGTCCATACGTCGTACCTGTGTTCTCGTCCCGGTCGTATTAAGTGTTTCGTGATAGCATTGTTACTATCATAACCGAATACGCAGGTGACGACCCCGTCATTGTAATTGTGTGTTCACTCCTCGTCGTCGTCAATGCATAAAACTGTTGTGGAAGTGCATGTCAAACCTGCCAAATGGAGATTCTTGAGGGGGAAGAACTTTCAGTTGGATTTGTAGCCTTACAATTGGTAGTACATCCAACTTATATTTAATGAAACTTTGATGCTACATCCGAGAAAATAAATGTATGAACACAGTGAATCCTTTTGTACACCTGATAATTGCTGATAAAACCCAGAGTTCAATCTAAAATAAATTCCCAATCTGACCGGATAAAGAATTGGGTAGGCAGATATAAACTTGACTTGAATTTGAAGTACCTTGATGTTTATATCTAGCTTGATTTGGCTTTATCAAAATTTATTAGCCCAGATATAAGATTTGATATAAGCCAAATCTGGACTTTTGGAAAAGATGGAGTTTCCAAATGGATGGAAATAACCATTTTTTTTAAGTCATGTAGTCATAAAAAGATTCTTCTCAGAAATTAAAGTGTTAGTGTGATAAGACATCATATTTCAATGCCACCTTAAACATTTTAATGCCACATTAAACAGTATAATGTCACATTGAACATTTTAATGCCACATTAAACATTTTGATGTCACATTAAACATTTTAATGTCACATTAAAGGTGCAAGGACAGGTAGAGATTTTACATTCACCAAAAAGAGCTTTATATTCTGACCACAGTAGGTTTTAAATTATGTCAAATGCATCAGTGGTGTCTGAGTTATTGCTAATTAAAGATTGAAGAACCTAATGCATGGAAAAGTTGTGATGTGCTCAAAATCCTTAAAGCATAAAAATTCAAAGTGATGTAAAACGGTTAATCTTTTATCAATTTTGATCAAAGCTTTTTGGTATTTTCATAGTTTACAACATTTTTTCTCCAGATTAAGCTAAAGTTGCTGCTACCTGCCCACAGATTTTTAATAAATTTGTATTAAGGTTTATTTCACTAACAGTATGCAAATGAATGCCCTTTGCCCTATTTTTAATGTCAATGAGTCAAATTGTTAACGCTTTAAAGGCCAAGGGGCTGTACGAACCTCTGACTGGAATGCAGGAAAATATCATAGAAGTAAGGTTGAGAAATGAATACAATTTCAGCAAACTGTTCATAACTTACCCTGTTCCCTGGTTACTATCACATTGAATTCACATATGGCGCTATTACCAGCTCCATCAGTAAAAGTGTATGTAACAAGGGTGGTACCAATAGGGAAGAAAAATCCAGGAGCAAAGTTGACCTGCTTCTACCACCCCTGAGGGATCTGTGGCCTCCGGAGAGGTCCATGACACAGTTGTTCCACTTTCACTGGCACTGACAGACCTGGAGATACTGGTGGAGGGGCAGCCAGAGATCACAGGTGGCTGAGTGTCTGTGATAGAAATAAATACTGGAGTTTTTTGACACGTGCAACAAATAATTCAAAGGTGTAAAGGTCAGCTGGAAAAATATCCTTTCATTTTTTGTTAAAAAGAGCATAAGATCCACAGTAGAAGTCTTAACATCTTTGACAGAATATACAATTTATGGGTTTGGGATGATCAAAGTTTGACTATAATAGATCAGTTATTCTGCTTGTTCTTGCATCATAAATTTGCATAATGATGCACATAAAACCTGATAATTCAAAATGCTGTAAAATGCTTAATTTTCAATGGTCATATCTCATAGGGATTCAGAAATTTGGGAATGTCAGTGATGCAAGAATATGAAAGATATTATTTAGGTATTTGTTTCCAACAGATTTTAAACATTTAGTATTTGTTGAATGAATATTTTTTCTTTCTTATTTGCTTTTTAGTTGAATAGAAAAAACATGCTTTAAGAAGCAATGCATTTTTACAGGGATGGAGTTATGAGAGGAAGACAGGATCGAGGGTTAGTCAGGAAGTGAACCCTTCCAATATCTGAAAAAACTGATCATTTAATAAAACTTGGTACAAAACTGTACAATCTGATGATCTTTTATTTTACATGCTGAAAAGTTTCTTTTTAAGCCTACCCGCACCAGACAACTGATTTGATCCTGAAAACTCAGGTATGACAATTACCAACCCAATTTCCTGTTCCAGTGTATTGTGTTTCCACTCCAAACAATGATTGTTTGTTTGTTTGTTTGATGAGGTCTTAACGGCACCACGACAACGAAGGTCAAATTGTGCCTGAGAGGTCAGATCATTTTAGAGGTAGTAAGGAAAGAGACCAGGGGGAGAATGACAGAAATTCAAGAACAAAAGCCAGAAAGCTGTGATCGAGAGAGGAGGTGCATGGGTAAAACAAAAACAAAGTAGAGAGGGGTGGAAGAGGAGAATTAAATATGGTTGTAGAGGGATGCATGCTGAAGGAAGGAAATTATTTTATCTGGAGGATTTTTCTGGAAGAACTGAGCAATTGAGTTGTGGGGAGCGAGGGAAGCTCTGGGAAGGTTGTACAGGGGGCAAGCAAGGAGAACGTGTTGGATTGTGAGGATGCAGTGGCAATTGTTACAGAGGGGTTGGGGGGAACCAATAAGGAGGTGGGAGTGAGTGAGGTGGGTGTGACCAATTCTAAGACGGGTAATATGAACGTTGTCGATACGAGAAAGGTTGTTGATGGTGGATTTGATCGGGATTGTGGGCTGGATAACATGGAGTTTGTTATCAATTTGGAAGTTCCATAAGGTTTGCCAGCAGTCACGAACAAGAGAAGCAATAAGCGGTTTGATGTCAGAGAGGGTTTTGGGAAAAGGGGAAGGGAGGAGGTTAAGGGCAAGCCTAGCGGCTGTATCAGCCCTGTCATTGCCAGGAATGCCAACATGGCTGGGTATCCAGAAGAAAAGAACACTTTTCCTGCAGAGGGTGGGAGAAAAGAGTTTCCGCAGGAGGTGGTGGCAGGTGAGGTTATCCCATTTAAGATTGAGTAATGAAGTAAGAACAGCCTTTGAGTCAGAGAAAATGGCAAAGTGACTCAGAGGAGAGTACTCAATAAAGTTGAGGGCGAGGAGAATGGCCTTAGCCTCGGCTGAAAAGATGGATGAGTAGTCAGGAACTCTGCAACTGAGGGTGATGTCTTGGATGATGGCAGCAGCAGCTGTCTTGTTGCCTTCCTTGGAGCCATCAGTATAGATGGAGGTGTAATTTGAGAGTTGGTCTTTGATTTGGTTGTGGAGATTGATGAAGAGGTTAGGGTGAGTTTGAGTTTTGTTATAAGTGGAGAGGTCTAGGTGGACAGAAGGAAGGGCGGTGGCCCAAGGAGGAAAAGTGGGCCAGGAGTAGGTGCCGAGAGTGGCGGGGTTGATGCCAAGTTGAAAGAGGTCTGATTTAATGCGTAAGCTGAAGGGAAGCGATAGGGTTTTAGTCCTATCAAAGAGGGAGGAGAAATTGGGGTACCTAATGAGGTTGTAAACAGGGTTCTGGGTGTTGGTGAGGACTCTAAAAGCATAGGAGAGGCTAAGCTTTTTACATCTAAGTAGAAAGGGGGGTTCGTTGGCTTCAACATGAAGGCTAGTGATTGGGGAGGTCCTGTAGGCTCCTAGACAAAGCCTGAGGGCTTCATTTTGGATGGTGTTAATGTGGTTGAGGTATGAGTTGTGAGCAACACAGTAAACAATATTGCCATAGTCAAGCTTGGCACGAATGGTGAGCCTGAAAATTTTGAGGAGAGCATAGCGGTTCGCTCCCCAAGTAGTGTTGGAGAGCAGACGGAGGATGTTGAGGGAGCTATTGCATTTTAGTTTCAGGTTGGTGATGTGTGGCTTGCCATTCCCATACACACCACAGTCAAGTAGCCAAAGGTTATTTGTGTGTATAAGATTACAGAAAGCGAGTGCTTAGTAATCAGGGTACTTTCGTGATTGAAATCACTCATCCATGTTAGGTGACTTAGTGGGAGAAATTTGTTTGCAAACTGGTGATAAAAATAGCTGCATATCATATGCCTGAGGTGATGTGTGCATTATTTGTGAATGTTTGACGGACTATTTCTCCTAAGAAAAGATATTGCTTCATGCATTTTCAAGAATATTATTGAAAACAATAACCTGGAAAAATTGTATTCAAATACTGGGAACATCCATATATGAAGCCATAGCCACCCCATACATTGCTTAGGTGAATATTTAAGACTAAAGGAACCTTACCATCTCTGATAACTACCACATTGAATTCACATGTGGCACTGTTACCAACTCCATCAGTGAAAGTGTATATAACAAGGGTGGCACCAATAGGGAAGAATGAACCAGGGGAAAGAGTGACCCGCCTTTCCACCTGTGATAGGTCTGTGGCCTCTGGAGGGATCCATGTCACCGCTGTTCCACTTACACCAGCACCAACAGTCCTGGTAATGGTGGTGGGGCAACCAGTGATAACAGGTGAGTTTACATCTGTTAAAAAAAGGAATCAAAAAGGAAAAAAGAAACAAGTTGTAAATTTCATTACATTTGATGTAGAAGAAGATCCCTTCTTACTCCAGGATGAAACTACAACGGTAAAAACCGTCATGGTTCGCATGCCCATGCAAATTGACACCCATATCATATGACCTGGCCAATTTAAAAATGGCATCTCACACTAAATCCCATATGGCATTTCACCCCATGTCCCACATGGCATCCCACCCCATGTCCCATATGACATCCTATCACTTGTGGCATTCCACCATATCTCCCACATGGCATCCCATCCCATGTCCCACATGACATCCCATCCCATGTGGCATTCCACCATATGTCCCACATGGCATTCCACCATACAGAATGTCCCACATAGCATTCCACCATATGTCCCACATGAAATTCTACCCTATGACCCACATGGCATCCCACCCTACGTCCCACATGGATCCCATCCTACATGTATGTCCCACATTAATCCTACCAATACAATATCAGCAAACCGTTCATAACTTACCCTGTTCCCTGGTTACTATCACATTGAATTCACATATGGCGCTATTACCAGCTCCATCAGTAAAAGTGTATGTAACAAGGGTGGCACCAATAGGGAAGAAAAATCCAGGAGCAAAGTTGACCTGCTCTACCACCCCTGAGGGATCTGTGGCCTCCGGAGAGGTCCATGACACAGTTGTTCCACTTTCACTGGCACTGACAGACCTGGAGATACTGGTGGAGGGGCAGCCAGAGATCACAGGTGGCTGAGTGTCTGTCATAGAAATATATACTGGAGTTTTTTGACACGTGCAACAAATAATTCAAAGGTGTAAAGGTCAGCTGGAAAAATATCCTTTCATTTCCAATTAAAAAGAGCATAAGATCCACAGTAGAAGTCTTAACATCTTTGACAGAATATACAATTTATGGGTTTGGGATGATCAAAGTTTGACTATAATAGATCAGTTATTCTGCCTTTTCTTACATCATAAATTTGCAATTTGCAAAGGAACCTTACCATCTCTGATAACTACCACATTGAATTCACATGTGGCACTGTTATTAACTCCATCAGTAAAAGTGTATATAACGAGGGTGATACCAACAGGGAAGAATGAACCAGGGGAAAGAGTGACCCGCCTTTCCACCTCTGATAGGTCTGTGGCCTCTGGAGGGATCCATGTCACCGTTGTTCCACTTACACCAGCACCAACAGTCCTGGTAATGGTGGTGGGGCAACCGGTGATAACAGGTGAGTTCACATCTGTTAAAAAAAGATACAAATTGTCAATTTCATTACATTTGATGTAGAAGAACATCCCTTCTTACTCCAAGATGGAACTACAACGGTAAAAACCATCATGGTTTGCATGCCCATGCAAATTGACACCCATATCATATGACCCGGCCAATTATAAAAATGGCATCTCACACTAAGTCCAACATGGCATCCGTCCCACATGGCATCCCACATGGCATCCCACGTCCCACATGGCACCCCACGTCCCACATGGCATCCAATGTCCCACATGGCATCCAATGTCCCACATGGCATCCAATGTCCCACATGGCATCCCATGGCCCACATGGTATCCCATGGCCCACATGGCATCCCATATCCCACATGGCATCCCAACCCATGTCCCACATGACATCCCACACCATGTCCCACATGACATCCCATCCCATCCCATGTCCCACATGGCATCCCATCCTATGACCCACATGGCATTCCACCCTATGTCCCACAAAAGTTCTTCCAATGTGAATATACATTGCTTTTTAATTAAGATATAAAGCTCACAATCAGCACTGTCCAGCCAAGGATACTGTATGGGAGCCATATGATGTATAATGCTTCTTTAAAAATTATCTGACTGAAACATTCATGTCGGAAATTCACAAGTCAGGGGGTATTTTTCGAGAGTGAAACTGCATTCTATATTTACTGCATGTAACGTTTGGTCCATTACTTATTTAATGAGGCAAACAGTTACCATAACTTTCATCTTTTCATAATTTTTATCATGCCGCCATTTCTTTGTTAATTTTCATCTTGTTTTTAACATTTTACTTGTTTCTGTTCTTTTTGACATCGAGTTCTTGTTTGATCATTTTTTACTGTGCTGTTATTTCTGCATTTCAATCTTAAAAGTAACCAATATGGAAGCTACACTTGAGCCTTTGTTTAGGGATTCTTGTAATTTTGGTGGCAAAGCAAAGTTTCAAAACAAAAGAAACTTAATAGAAATCAAATTCAAAAGAAATGGCAATGTTCAAAAAATTAATATAATTCTTTAATCCAATATATGAGGCATAGTCATACTAAAGTTTGCTAACTTAAATCTTAAGGGCTCCTTGACAGAAACATTTAGATGAGGCCTCAATTGCTTTAATTTGCTTGTTACTGTTTAGGCCTTTGCAAATTGTAAGGTGCTATAGAGGACCACACCACATTGCCTAAACAGGTTTGTGGCAACAGTTCTTCAGAAACAAGACAAAATAAGAGGTTGCTTAGTTTATATTTGTCAAAAACTTTTCTCTATCTTACCTCCAGAAGTCATTCAAAATTGAGATTAAAGATTTTACACCTCTGGTGGATTTGAAATGCCATTGTAATATGTTGTTGATAAACAAGGTTCAAGTCTGTATCATCTTAAAAGCAACCATGAAGAGACAGAGACACAAATATGGCTGCATGTTGCTGATACTTCCTTTTCCATTATTCATTTGTATTCTCTTGACCGAGATGTGGGTGTTGTAGGACTGCCTCTTGATTTTCAAACAGAGATGTATTTACCCCGCTAAGCATAGCGAGGATATCTAAGAGAGTTATACTTACCTTCCATGCTATAAATTTGCAATCTGGTCACATGACCTGATTCTAACGCACTTCTAACCGACCTTAAAAACGTAGTTACCAGCCCAGTCCTGACCGCCTTAAACCTCTACTAACCCTCACTTAACATTGCACCAAGGCCTGAATGAGAGAGAAGGCAGGCCAGGATGCATGGAAGGTAAGTATAACTCTTATAAATATCCCCGCTATGCTTAGCGTGGTAAATTTACTTCTAGTTATACCTTATCTTTCATAATATAAATATGCAATCAGATTACAACCGAGGATAGGAAAGAGGGGAGTTCAGGTAGCAGCACAATTTTCTAAAGGCTGGTACTAAAATTTGCACTAGTTTTATCCTGCTTAAAGGAGGAAATTCCTTCTCCTCTTAAGGACAAAAGACCTCTGAATAGGAAGTACCAAAAATAGTAACCCACTGCTAGTTATGACAAAAGAACAGAGAGCACTCAGTTGAGAATAACTGAGGTAAAACGTCTACAGAACAAAGGTTAATCATCCGCGAAAACATGCGAAGATAATCCATAGTGAACAGAATCAAACTGTAAACAATGCTCAAAACGCCATAACAAAAACTCACTAGGTTCATCAGAGGACCAAGGTGCCGAAGATCGGCAAAGTTTCGTTTAATAGTAGGAATAAACGAAATAAACACAGCTTGAACAATGGCCCAAATTTTTCGTTAGTAAAAAGAAACAAAATAAATGTGCCAGAACAGCGGCCGTAATTCGTTAGTGAACGATTAAGACATTAAGAAATTTAACTAGATAATTCCAACAGGAGAAAATGTGAATAATTGAAAACGAGAATATGTACCTTAAGAAAGGGGTGGTCCTCCTCTTAAAATAACGGCCTTTGCAAGTCCGCCTTGATAGTCTGGTATATCCTTCAGATATGCGGAGCATGAAGAATCTAGTTGAGGGAAACCCCACCAAAAAGTGCAATTAATGTAGCTATGCCTCGTACCTGATGTAACCGAACGTTCCGTTAATAGCGCGGATTTATTGTATGTAATTGCCTGAACAATCCAGCGTGAAATCGTATCACGCGAGACGGCGCGATGTGGATTTTGTAAGGACACAAATAAGGCTATGACGTCATTCCAAAAGGATTGCGTATGTTTAATATAGTGTTTGAGACATTGAACGGGGCACCACGCTTTGTCCTTTGCCGTGTCAGAAAACGTAGCAAGCGACGGAAGGAAAATATGTTTTAATAAAAACTCTAATGTCTGATTCTTGGCTAAGAAGGCCGAGTCGGGCATGAGTTGAACACCCCCCGATTCAAAGCAAATATGGCCCTCTTTGAGCAAAAGTGCTTGAATGGAGCCTCTGGGTCTAGCAGAGGCCGCGGAGAGTAAAAATACCATTTTGATCGTCTGTTTCTTGTTTGTTTGTTTGTTTGATGAGGTCTTAACGGCACCACGACAACGAAGGTCAAATTGTGCCTGAGAGGTCAGATCATTTTAGAGGTAGTAAGGAAAGAGACCAGGGGAAGAATGAGAGAAATTCAAGAACAAAAGCCAGAAAGCTGTGATCGAGAGAGGAGGTGCATGGGTAAAACTAAAAACAGAGTAGAGAGGGGGTGGAAGAGGAGGATTAAATATGGTTGTAGAGGGATGCATGCTGAAGGAAGGAGACTATTTTATCTGGAGGATTTTTTTGGAAGAACTCAGCAATTGAGTTGTGGGGAGCGAGAGAAGCTCTGGGAAGGTTGTACAGGGGGCAAGCAAGGAGAACGTGTTGGATTGTAAGGATGCAGTGGCAATTGTTACAGAGGGGTTGGGGGAACCAATAAGGAGGTGGGAGGAGTGAGGTGGGTGTGACCAATTCTAAGACGGGTAATATGAACGTTGTCGATCGAGAAAGGTTGTTGATGGTGGATTTGATCGATTGTGGGCTGGATAACATGGAGTTTGTTATCAATTTGGAAGTTCCATAAGGTTTGCCAGCGGTCACGAACAAGAGAAGCGATAAGCGGTTTGATGTCAGAGAGGGTTTTGGGAAAAGGGGAAGGGAGGAGGTTAAGGGCAAGCTTAGCGGCTGTATCAGCCCTGTCATTGCCAGGGATGCCAACATGGCTGGGTATCCAGAAGAAAAGAACACTTTTCCTGCAGAGGGTGGGAGAAAAGAGTTTCCGGAGGAGGAGGTGGCAGGTGAGGTTATCCCATTTAAGATTGAGTAATGAAGTAAGAACAGCCTTTGAGTCAGAGAAAATGGCAAAGTGACTAAGAGGAGAGTACTCAATAAAGTTGAGGGCGAGGAGAATGGCCTTAGCCTCGGCTGAAAAGATGGATGAGTGGTCAGGAAGTCTGCTACTGAGGGTGATGTCTTGGATGATGGCAGCAGCAGCTGTCTTGTTGCCTTCCTTGGAGCCATCAGTATAGATGGAGGTGTAATTAGAGAGTTGGTCTTTGATTTGGTTGTGGAGATTGATGAAGAGATTAGGGTGAGTTTGAGTTTTGTTATAAGTGGAGAGGTCTAGGTGGACAGAAGGAAGGGGGGTGGCCCAAGGCGGAAAAGTGGGCCAGGAATAAGTGCCGAGAGTGGCGGGGTTGATGCCAAGTTGAAAGAGGTCTGATTTAATGCGTAAGCTGAAGGGGGGCGATAGGGTTTTAGTCCTATCAAAGAGGGAGGAGAAATTGGGGTACCTAATGAGGTTGTAAACAGGGTTCTGGGTGTTGGTGAGGACTCTAAAAGCATAGGAGAGGCTAAGCTTTTTACATCTAAGTAGAAAGGGGGGTTCGTTGGCTTCAACATGAAGGCTAGTGATTGGGGAGGTCCTGTAGGCTCCTAGACAAAGCCTGAGGGCTGTTTCTTGAGTGGATATTCTGACAAAGGCTCAAACGGAGCCTGTGCTAATGTCTCCAGAACCACCTGCATATCCCAAGGGGGAGCGAGGTTCCAAACTGAAGGTCTTTGTAAGAACATTCCTTTAATTAATCTTTCCAGAGGCTGTGCGTCGGTGACAGTCGAACCATCTAGAAAGTGACGATGAATAGCTGCTATGGCTGTCCTGAACCCCTTGACTGTATTGATGGATTTATTCAGGTTAAACTGTACCAAGTACATCACCAAGTATGTGGAGAAACTAATCTATCCTGGCACCAGTCTCAGAACATTCAGAGTCTGGAAGCATACATCCCCAAAGTGGAAGACCTCCGGCTTCGGGCTGCCATTTGGGCAGCTGCCTCTGAAAGACCCTGCGACACAAGGGATTTGCGGATAGAGGCCAAAGTCAAATGGAGTGCTCTTGGATTGTGGTGCAGTTTGCCGGAGCCCGGGATTGAGACTAACTCGTCCATGACTGGAAACTTGTACGGGAAACCTGCAACAAGATTGAGCAGCTGAGGGAAGCGCAGTTGGCCGGGCCAGTTGGGAGCTACCAGAAGAAACATGGGACACTAATCGTACATCACCTTGCCCAGTACTTTTGGTACCAGAGCGAACGGTGGGAAGGCATATCCCACGAAGTGGGTCCACCTGATCGTGAACGCGTCAACTTTTCAGACTATTGGGTCGGGTGTGAGAACGCAAAAAATTGGTAGCTTGTGGTTGTCCACGGACGCAAACAGATCTACGTCCAGGAGACCGAGATCAACCAGATCGCCTCGGCCACCCGCTGGAGGAGAGCCCATTATGTGGGGGCTCCTTGGAGGTGGAATAACAGATCCACAATCGTGTTCTTCTTGCCTGGCAGGTGGACTGCCTGAAGTGTGACCTTGCTCGTCATGCACCAAGACAGAAGGGACTTGGCCAGGATCCAAAGACTCCTGGATCTCGTGCCTCCCTGTCTGTTGACAAACGCCACTACCGTGGTGTTGTCGGTGCATATGAGAACAGTCTTGTTCCGTACCATTGGTAGGAAATGAACAAAAGCCCAGCGTACGGGGGCTTAAGGGTGGCGACGTGTGGAAAGAGAAGAAAAAGACTTCGCCTTCGCTAACAGCTTCTAAGTCTTCCGAAGATCGTCCTGGCGGCCAGCTTGACGTGACAGTACATCTCGGAAGTAACCTGGAAATAGGTCCAAGCCTTCTGTAGATAAGTGCCAGAAGTCCGTCTGAGTGGCGTCAGAGAGTGCAAGGAGAGGGAGAACATTCTCGCGCCTCTCCCGAACTTTGAGAGTCCAGTTAACAAAGGCGCAGTCTTTGTAAGGAGGTCGGCTGGTAGATGCCTATGTAAAACCAAGTCTAAGCCCTCAGTCACCTATACGGCAAGGGCTTGGTATTCAAAATCCCACCGTACGGCCCAGTCGACAGCTGTTAGGGAATCTTCCCTCCCCTGGACTGCAGGGTTAAGAAATTTCTTAGCCCTGGCCACGGAGCTGGACACCGCTGCGGTGCCGCTCGCCGGCTGACGGAGGAGTTACCACACTCCTTCCAGGATCAAGGGAGTGTTTATGAGCGCCTGATAGGCAGCTAGTTGGACACGCGTGGCCTTGTCAACTTCTTTGTTGTAGGATGTCCAGTCCCTGTCCAGGGTCCTGGCCCAATGCCGAACCCTGGTCACCAGGGGGGCATCAATGGGAAATTGTCTAGCAGTTGGCTTATTATCCCTCAGAGCTGAGCTGAGCAGTCTACGCTGACACTGTGGGCCAGCCTCTATGAGAGGTGCTTCTGCAATATCCAGCTTGATTTCCCATTCTAGGAAAGCAATAAGCTGGGCAACCTGCTTGTAAAAGGCCCTCCACTGGGATGGGGTGGCAGGAAGAGGACCTCGTCTGGTATCCGGTAGGATACGGGGGTCTTATCTAGTGCGGTCTGCATCGTTGATGTGGCACTGACAACGGCTTGAACCGGGGCGGCAGGAGGAATCCCTCATTCTGGGGGGTGGTCCCGTGCCGTGGGTGTGTCCGGAGTCTCCACCAGAGGGTCTAGATCATCCAAAAAAATCGACATCTCTCCCAAGGGATAGATGTCCAGGGCATCCTCCTCTGAGACCTCAGGGTCGGGAGGGATGCCATGCCGCGGCAGTGGCAACTGCTGGGGGGCGAGGTGCGGGAGGTGGTAGCCTCTACTCCAGCGCCTGGGACACCAAAGTCTCAAGCGTTTTCTTGAGTGTGTCCTGGAAGGTAAGATCCTCGAGGGGCTTTCCCCTGTGTCGCTTCCTTCGCCTCTGCCACGGTTCAGGGGAGAATGAGGAAGAGAAAGAGGAGGAGGAGGACTGGTGATGTCGACTTTGTCACCCCTTGTATGCACTATCCTATTCCCTGTCTCGTCTCCGGGTCTGCTTCGTTCAGGAGGCTTGGGCTCCGCCACAGCATTTGGCAACACCGGGGTACGTGTTAGCGTACGCCTACTCAGCTGCGGGGGCCCGTCGTCAGGTGCCTTGCTGAGAGTGGGCAGCGGCTGCGGTTTAAGCCTGGGTGGTGGTGGTGGTGGGGATGATAAAGATGAGCATCGATTCTCCACTCTCTCGGCCGCTTTTTGAAAGTGCCAGTCGCGATGGAGTCTGTGCTCCGACCACGCCGCTTGATCCCAGTCGCTGCATAGAGTACAAGGGTTGGACTCGAAGCATAATCTACACGCGTAACACATGAGATGGATGTCACCGCAGCGTAATTTAAAGAAGCGTTTACATGCTATGCATCGCGGGACATTTTGGTGTTGGGTGTGTTGGGATACATACACCTAGACGCCCCTACGGGGAATGTACTTACGACTCTTCGCCAAAATTCAAGCTTGAAAATTAAAAACTGTCTTAATTATATGCGAGAAAAACGAATACGCGATATGTACTGGTAACGTTAAATAAAATATAGGCTCTCTTGTAACAACTGTAGCTTCTTGAAGCTGTATGAAGCCGACTCCTCGAACACCCTGTGGTGACCTCAACCCAACACGCATGTGCCAACATCCATTAAACAAATTGGCCTAATGCATATAAGAACCTATACTGAAAACCACCTAACATGTTAATACAATGCATAGTATAATGCTAGGCTCTCCTCGTGAAAGGGCGGGGCTGAGGATGAAAAATACTTAAAGCTAGGGGCAAGAGGTCCACTAGACAGTCACACTTGGTGCTCTAGGGCCTAAAAACACCAGCCGCGAGAGTGGAACTCTCTCAAACTAGCCACCTGCTTTGTACGGATGGAGACAAAAACACTCTGTCCTAAGTGCAGGCTACACGGGAAAGTCCTGTGAGTTAGACCGAAGAAATCCCGGACCCATGGCTACTTTGCCTTACCTCAGAAGACTTGAAAAGGTAAACCGGATAAGACCAAGCAGCATAAAAACCTGCCTGGTAGAAGCTGCAAGGGAGAAAATTGTTAGAAAAAGGTTAAATTTACAAAAGAAAATTTGATCAGTTCCAGCGATATTGTTGTAACAATGCACTGAAAAGAAGTGAGGGTTAGTAGAGGTTATATGGTGGTCAGGACTGGGCTGGTAACTACATTTTTAAGGTCGGTTAAAGGTGCATTAGAATCAGGTCATGTGACCAGATTGCATATTTATAGCATGGAAGGTAAGGTTTAACTAGATGTAAATACCTACAATACTAAGTGGTCCCAGGAAATAACAGGTACATTCACATGCATAATCTTCAGCTTGCTTTGAATAATGATTGTTCTTTTATACATCTTAATCTGGCTACTTCTTTGTTTTATAAATGCATACAGGTCCTGTACATTTCATCTGGGTGTGATTTTCTTTCCATCTTTGTGAAGGAAAGCAAAGTTACATTTTTCAATGTCTTTTTCCAAAATGCCAATTTCATATGTGGCACAGATTTTCCTGGAGAGTTGTTCATGACAGATGATGATGTATGTAGTCATTTCCCCAGTTGGTCTACTTTGCTGCTAATCGAGCTTGTATGAGTTGGTATGAAACACCGCTTGCATTGTGTAATAGTCAGAAAACGATCCTGCAGTGAGCCATCAACACTTTAATCCACCATGCAAGCTGGAAAGGCACCTTAGAGAATGAATTGCTCCCATCTGATGAAGCATTAAGGTTACACTGCTTAAAATCTCCCTTGGTGAGTAATGCTTGGGGGTAAGTGTCAAGAGGAAATATTTACTTATCCTGACATATCTCTGATGGGAATAATGTGACAGTTAGATGGGATTCTAAGGAGAACATATCTGCCATACAAAAAACAAGTACCACCTAACAAGAGGCTGTGGTTGTAAAACAGTAAGTGCATGGGTAGAATCTGTAAGTGTTTTAAGGAAAGAATTAAATGTGAGCCTGGGTGCACTTGTGTTAATTGCCAGAATACGGATAGGAGTTGTCAAATTTCTAGAGTCAGATGAGGAAGAAGAAGAAGAAGAAGTCAAGGAGGGTGCAGGTTATTCTCATGTGTATGTTGGCGACACCTCAAGTGATGAAAAAAATGTCATTTGAACTTTTCAGTTTTAAGTCAGTCAATTGCCCCAAAAAGTATGTAAGAAATTATTGAAAAAGATTTTAATTTGATTTTCCTTGCTGTTCAATTTTTGTTTGTGTGTCTCTTGTTTATCCCTCAATAAAGATTGTGCCAATATTGAAAGACCAATCTGATTATGTTCACAACGGAAATTTTAGAAAGTAATTTCAAGATTTACCTTAAAAATACCAACATTGTGTATTTTAAAAATAGATTTTTTCTCAGCTGTAATTACAAAATAAGATGTACGATTTTGAAACTTTTAAGTATTTTGTATATGCAGAAGACTGAAACAGAAAACATATGTCCATAAACCGTTGATATTGCTTCTAGAAGAAAGTCAGTAGGTTAGTGATGAATCAATGACCACGCAGACTAAACATTCATGAGAATCATATTTTTATTTTTTTAAATATGATGTGATTTTAAGTTTGAAGTGGAATTTGAGTAAATGAAAGGAAAGAATATAAGATAACAAAAATTCTATTAAAGTTGCCTTTTCTCCTTTTTTGTGTCCATAAGTTTTAATCAATAATTGCATAATATAATAAGGTTTTATATTAAGAGATTTTAGCCATTCTTTCATTAGCAGGATAATTTTCACTCATAAATAATGTATCTACTGTATTTCAGGATGGGACATTGAAAACTGGTTGTAGCTGTTTTAGTAGAAATTGTTATTGGTGAAAATCCCAAGGTCAAACTCAAAATTTTTATACTGTTATTCTAAAATTTTTGGTCAATAGGTGAGAATTATTTTGCCAACTTTGCTGGCTGAAAACATACTTACTTGCCAAGGAAAAAATGCATATTCCAGATCAACAATTTGAGCTAGGACTTTCTTTATAGCCCTATTTATCTATTTTTTTAAATAACAATGTATTTTAATGGTTAGTACTTTTGTCTGATGGTGGGGCTGCAACTGAAGTCTTATTTTGGTTTTAAATTAGTACCCTATTATTTATCGTACTCGCAGTATGAATTTATCACAAGAAGCACCATTTCTCCACTCTACTCCAAAGCCATTTTCCTTCCCCTTCCATTGTATCATGTACTCTCCACCCTCACATCATTTCCTTTCCTGCATTTAAACCTATTTGTGCTAGTAGAAATTTATGTTTATGATTGAAGACCTGTCCAGCCAATGAGGATATAACAAGAGTTTGCAGGAGCAGAGTTCACAGATTCAAGCAGACATTGACACTTGAAGTTTACTTGTCTTAAACAAATTTCCGCACTGACAATAACAAACTACTGATGATTTTACATACCGTACCACATTGGCTTTACACCAAATTGTGGAATTTACTCTAGAGTCTCACAGGTTGAGAGTGGATGAGGAATGATCAATGTATATCTGTCTCAAGCAAACTGAAGGACAAACTTTGTTCATGGCAGCAATCATCAATAAGGTGGCCCACTCTACTGTTTCTCTCTGACATACTGTATACTCTAGAGGGCCCTTGCCATCCATATCAGAAAAATAGTGTGTGTGTGGGGAGGGGTGGGGGGGTAGTGGGGGTTTGGGGGGCTTGCATGTCACCATATCAGAAAAAATTGGGGGAAAGTGCCCCCTTCAAATCCCGCATACTCTTTGTTTGAATTAATGTCAGGGAACTTTATGGTATGGTGTAATGAGTATTTGACAATTTTATAGGACTATTTTTAAAAACGGGAATCGAGTTGTAGATGAAATGTGCCCATGATTATCTGAGGAGTGATTTACATTCGTTCTGACTTAGCATAGTACAGATTTTCTTCCAATCTGATGGAATGCTTGCAGAAGGTCACCTACATGAAGCATATTATTATTAGTAGTAGTAGTTAGTATTATTATTATTATTGTTTGTTTTGAATGTTGTGAAGAAACAAATAAATGAAATGAAATGAAACATACAATATGTATGGGGCTTTGTGGCAAGTGCCCCTTTCAAAAGTTTTAGATCCATTTATACCTACATTATTGAAAATATATTATGTACTTTCCAAAACTAGCTCCCCATTGGAGAGAGGACTAAATGGCCCTTTATTATAAGGCTGATAACAACTCGATATAGTGAAAAGGTGCCTTGCCACCAATATACATATTTTCCTCATTTTTATATAATAATAATAATAATAATGAATACTTGTTATGCGCCAGTATCCATCAAAAGTGATGCTCATGGCGCAGCGACACAACAATTAATGCAAAACAATGTAAACAAAAAAGAAATGTTAGTTAAGAATACTGCAAAAAAAAACAAACATACATACAAGAACAAATATAAGCTTAAAATTGAACAGAATCAAAACACATGAAGAATGTCTTTAATGATGATTTAAAAGAATTGAGGGAAGGACTAAGTTTCATGTTGTCAGGAAGTCTATTCCATAAAAAGGGGGCAGCAGAAGAAAATGAACGTTTACCCCATGTTCTAGAAGTACGTGGAATAGCTAATTGAAGTTTGAAATTAGAACGCATGAACTGGCGGGGAGACTTATATGGGATTAAAAGATCAGAAATATATGTGGGAGACAATGCATGAGTAGACTTATACACAAAAACAAGTATTTTAAAAACAATTCTATGATGAATTGGTAGCCAGTGTAAATTCCTTAAAATGGGAGTAATGTGTTTATTTGGTTTACTTAGGGTAACAATCCTGGCAGCAATATTCTGTAAGCGGGAGAGATGTTTGATTTGATCAGCTGGGAGACCATATAAAAAAGAGTTACCCATATCAAGGCGGGAAGAGACAAAAGCATGAACTAGTTGTTCAGTGGCAGGCATTGTTAAATATTTTCTGATTAGTCCTATGCTACGTAAATGAAATGATGAAGATTTAGAAATTTCAGAGATATGGTCAGCCATTGACATATCAGCATCAAAAATGGAGCCAAGGTTACGAACTTTAGAGGCTACACATACTTGAGCATTACCAATTTGAAGAAAAGGGAGGTTGATTTTGTTACGCTGACGTTTGGAACCAAGAACAATAAATTCAGTTTTATCATTATTTAACTTTAAAAAGTTGGAGGACATCCACTTGCATATTTCAACGATACATGATTCGAGTTTATGTAGTGCAATATTTGCTTCAGCTTGATTGGGATTAAACGAAATATATAATTGTGTGTCATCGGCATACAAGTGGTAATGAAGATCATATTTACATATAATTTTACCAATAAAACTAGTAGAAATGGAAAACAAAATCGGACCAAGTACACTTCCCTGCGGCACACCATATACAAGCGTAGATGGCGAAGAAGTTTTATCATTAATTTGTACACATTGTGATCTGTTAGTTAGATAGGACATGAACCATTGTAATATAGTTCCATTAAAACCAATATTTTGAAGATGATTGATTAACAGGCAATGATCCACAGTGTCGAAGGCAGCAGATAAATCAAGAAGGACAAGGGGAACAAGTCTACCTTTATCCATTGCTGAAAGAATGTCATTTTGGACTTTAAGTAATGCAGTCTCAATACTGTGATTTGGTCGATAAGCTGATTGCTGATTATCAAGAAGATTGTTGTGCTGAAGAAAAGGTGAAATTCTACACAAGAGTTTTGACAGAAATGGAAGATTAGACACGGGTCGATAGTTCTTCAAAACATCCGGATCCAAACTTGATTTCTTTAATAGAGGATGAACAAGCGCCGACTTTAAAGATTCCGGAAAAATTCCTGAAGTGAGTGACTGATTGATAATATGAGCTATTATTGGAACAAGTAAGGCAGTGCAGTCTTTTACCAGTTTGGTTGGTATTGGATCAAGATTACAGCTTTTGTTTGGGTATTGCTTGATCAATTTCTCAACCTCAACAAATGTGGTTGGTTCAAAGGAAGTAAGCTTTGAGTCACAATTGTCAAAATATGCAACAGATGGCATAATACATACATGAGATACAAATTCATCACAAATTACTTTGATTTTATCACTGAAAAAAGTACAGAATTTGTTTGCAAGATTACCATCCGAGTCACACTGTGGAATAGGTGAAGAATGTTCCTGGTGAATGTCACATATATAGTTATAGAGCCACCTATAACATAGATTGTTATCTTAACAGAATAGCCCCATCTATATATGTTCATTTTCATACTGTAATATGTTAATCATGTAAGGTCAGATAAAGCATGGTCTAGAAGGTCAATACACACATGGCTAGTGAACCTCATGAGAGTGAGTTGTGTCTTGTCTTTTACTCAACATAACATGGTGTCAGAAAACAACCCATAGCTTTCAAAAATGGATGTTTTGAAACCGCCTGAATGGATGTCCTTCGAAGGAAATGTTTCCATGAATTGGAAGAAGTGGAGCCAACGTTTTTGATTTATATATGGTTGCTTCTGGAAAGGCAAACAAGGACAACAAAGTCCAGGCTTCAATATTTCTCCATCTGATAGGAGAAACTGGGTTAGAGATTTTTAATTCCTTTACCTTTGCAAGGGAAGAGGATCAATATGATCCAACGGTTCTAAAAGCAAAATTTGAAGCATACTGCACCCCTAGAAAGAATATAACCTTCGAACGCCATCAGTTCTTCTCGAGAACAATTAGAAAACGAAACCATCGATCACTATGTGACGGACTTGCGGAATAAAGCGAAATCTTGTGAGTTCGGTGAATTGCATGACAGTTTAATCAGAGACAGAATTGTGTGTGGTGTACGCAGCGATGTTTTAAGGGAGAGAATGCTTCGTGAAGCGGAATTGACTCTGGAAAAAGCGATCAATCTGTGTCGTGCATCCGAGGTATCCAAAACACAGGTGAGAAATTTATCAGGCCTGAAAGACTCAGAAACAGAAAAACTATGTTATGCGGCTGCCGTTAATAAACCCCAAGGGAGTAATTCTCAAGTTGGTAAGAAGGGCAAATACCAAAAGAACTATGTCAGACCCAAACAAACAAACGGCAGGAAATTCAAGTGCAAAAATGCTCCCTACGTACATGGACCTAGGGAGTGCCCAGCTTATGGCAAAACCTGTTCGCATTGTCACAAAATTGGACATTTTGGAAATTGTTGCCGAGTAACGCTAGGAATAATCACACGGTCAATGCAATCGCAGATAATGATCAAAGTGATGAAGAAGCAGAACTGTTTCTAGATACCGTTGTAGTTAACAAAGAACAAATCAATGAATGGATGGTGGAGTTGAAACTTGAAAGAAAAAGAATCAACTTGAAAATTGATACTGGTGCCCAGGCCAATATCCTTCCCCTCCATGTGTTTCAAAGCATAAACAAGGATGCAAAGCTCCAAAAAACCAAAGTAAGACTCTCAACATACTCCGGTGAAAAACTTCCCATTGTAGGAAAATGTACTTTTAATTGTGCTTTCCAAGGACAAAACACCCCAATAGAATTTTTGGTTGTGAATATGCACAGGGCACAGCCTATTTTGGGATTGAACAGTTGTGAGCAGTTACATTTAGTCCAGCGTGTGATGGCAGTCACCAATGAACCCAAAGAGCGGAAACTCAAATTGGAGGAATACAATGACGTGTTTACAGGTACGGGATGCTTGCCAGAGACACATCACATCATAGTCGACCCTGATGTTAAGCCGGTCATCCACGCACCCAGAAAAGTACCAGTGGCACTTAGGGAAAGGCTGCGGAAAGAACTACACCGCATGGAAAGGGACAAAATCATCCAAAAAGTTGAACACCCCACCAACTGGGTAAATTCCTTGGTGATCGTTGAAAAAGCCAACGGTAGATTACGTGTCTGTCTGGATCCCAGGGACCTCAATAAGGCCATAAAAAGGGAACATTTTCAACTGCCAACTGTTGACGAAATCACAAGTAACCTGGCAGGGGCCCAATATTTCTCAGTCCTTGATGCCAATCAAGGTTTTTGGCAAATCCCTCTGACTGAAGATAGTGCCAACTTATGCACGTTCAATACGCCTTTCGGCAGGTATCAGTTTTTGCGATTGCCATTTGGCATCCATAGTGCACCTGAGGTCTTCCACAAAACGGTTGGCCAAATCTTTGAAGGGATAGAAGGGGTACACACATACATAGATGATATTTTGGTGTGGGGCAAAACTCGTAAAGAGCATGATCAACGCCTTTGTCAAGTCTTGGACAAAGCGAGGGAAAACAACCTGAAATTGAACAAACAAAAATGCAAAATTGGCCTCTCTGAAATCAAATACATAGGCCACATACTTACAAGAGATGGCATGAAACCCGACACTTCTAAAATAGAAGCAGTCACAAATATCCCAAGACCAGAATCAAAAAAGGACCTGCAAAGGTTCCTAGGGATGGTACAATACATTGGCAAAGTTTTGCCAGGTCTGTCCGAGGTCACAGCGCCTCTTCGTGCCCTACTAAAGAAAGAAATTCAATGGCACTGGGACACAGAAAAGAGAGGGGCGTTCCAGAAAATGAACGAACTTGCTACGCAGGCACCAATATTGCAATATTTTAACGTAGACAAGCCAGTAAAAATCTCTGTGGATGCTTCTCAATATGGATTAGGGGCAGTGTTGCTGCAAGAAAATTGCCCAGTGGCTTATGCATCAAGGTCATTATCCCCAACTGAGCAGGGGTATGCGCAAATTGAAAAAGAGATGCTTGCTATCGTGTATGGGTGTGAAAAATTCCACCAATACATTTATGGCCGCGTAGTTCAGGTTGAATCTGATCACCGGCCACTGGAAACAATAATGCGAAAGCCACTTGTGTCAGCACCGCCCAGAATCCAACGATTTTTATTGCGTATTCAGAAATATGATCTTAAGGTACACTATAGGCCAGGCAAAGAAATGTATATAGCCGATACTCTCTCCAGAGCCTACCTAGAGGTGGATCATGAAAGCAATGATTTGGAGAAGGAAGTTGAACTTGTCGTTCACTCCTTGGTGGCTAACCTTCCCATGACAGCTCAAAAGAAACAGGAGTTTGTCAATGAAACTCAAGCAGACGAAACTCTGCAACAACTCAAAAGAGTCACAGAAGAAGGGTGGCCAGAAACCAAAAAGGGGGTTCCTGATGAAATTAAAGCATACTGGGATTATAGAGAGGAAATACATTTCGCTGAAGGAATGTTATTTAAGGGTGAAAAACTTATTGTCCCTACCTCACTCAGAAAAGAAACGTTGATGAAAATTCATGAAGGGCATCAAGGGATGCAAAGATGCAAAAGAAGGGCTCGAGAAGTACTCTTTTGGCCTAGAATGATGACTCAAATTGATGACTTGATTTCAAGATGTCAAACTTGCTTGACATACCAAAATTCAAATCTCAAAGAGCCACTAAAACCACACCCAGTACCAAATAGGCAATGGGAGGCAGTCGGAACTGATTTGTTTTATCTAGGTGGTAAGACGTATTTGCTTGTTGTAGACTATTATTCTAAGTTTGTGGAAGTATTAGAGTTAACAAATACCAGCAGTGCAGGAGTAATTATCGGTCTGAAGTCGATATTTGCCAGACACGGAATACCGGACAAAGTAGTGTCTGACAATGGTCCCCAATTTGCAAGTCATCTGTTCAAGCAATTTGCTATAAAATGGCAGTTTGCGATGTAACCTCAAGTCCTACTTATCCCCAATCTAATGGGATGGCAGAAAGAGCAATTCAAACAATCAAGAAACTCCTGAAAAAAGCCAAATTAGATCGGAAAGATCCTTATCTTGCCCTATTGGAGTACAGAAACACTCCAATATCCAATACACTAGGGTCACCAGCACAATTGCTGATGAGTCGTAGGCTTAAGACCCCTGTGCCAGTTACCACTAAACTACTGCAACCACAAATTCAAAAAAATGTACCAGGAAAATTGCTTGAACGTCAAAACAAGCAAAAAGTGTACTACGACCGTAACACTAAACCTCTTTCACAAATTCACCCTGGTGATACAGTGAGAATTCAAAATCAACAAGGTACTTGGGATCCAGCAAAAGTCCTTACAAAGTCATCTCAACCTTACTCATTCATTGTTCAGACTCCCACTGGTCAACTCAGACGAAACAGAAGACATTTAATAAAAACAAATGAATCACACATTATCATGCCTGAGGGTGAGGAAGATGCGGTTGCCACAACAACCCTCCACCTGTCACTCAAAACGTCACTCAAAACGAAAATGAATTGAGAACATCCAGTGGTAGAGTTATCAAAAGACCTAGACGGTTCATTGAAGAGGATTAAGTTACAAAAACATTGAGTACAAAGTTGGTATTCAGTTTCCTGTATATATGCTATACCTAGTTTGGTTTCACATTTGTTTATATTAAACAAAGAGTTTACCAGTTGAGTAATGGTCGATTGTACAGCAGAAGTGCAGAGTGTAGTTGAAATTTAGTTTGATTTTTTTTTATTAGTGAAAAGAAAAGAGAGATAAAATATTTTGTGATCAGTAAAAGCTTATCTGGCAAAAACAGCTTAAAGACTTAAAGCAATTCTCATCGCACGTTTTCAGCAGATGTGTTCTGGAATTGTATTGTTGTTTCATAGCAATAAGATAAACTGTTTCTGAAAGTTTGTTTAGTATGGATCTTAGACTTAAGAAGGGGGATGTCACATATATAGTTATAGAGCCACCTATAACATAGATTGTTATCTTAACAGAATAGCCCCATCTATATATGTTCATTTTCATACTGTAATATGTTAATCATGTAAGGTCAGATAAAGCATGGTCTAGAAGGTCAATACACACATGGCTAGTGAACCTCATGAGAGTGAGTTGTGTCTTGTCTTTTACTCAACATAACAGTGAAGAAGTTTATCTGTTACATGAAAAAATTGTTTTTGATCTGAACCACAGTCAGTAATAAGAGTAGAAAAGTGAGTCAGTTTAGATTTGCGAATAAGTCCATTTACGAGGTTGCGTTGAATACGGTGAAGTTGATGATCAATCTCAAGTCTAGATCTACGCCACTTCCGTTCTAATTTGCGACGCAGGTATTTCGCCTCAGTAATTTCCTGGCTATACCATGGTACATGAGATCTTACGGTTATTGTGCGGGTTTTGGGTGGAGCATGCAAATCCAGAAGAGAAGAAAAACTTGAATCATAATTATGAAGGTTTTATGAAAGGGAAGCAGTTGAATAGCTACAAAATACTTCTGAGTTTCTGATGTCATCACAGAGGGAACCAACATTAATACCATTTAGATTTCTTGTAGTTATTGTTTTTTTTGGTGGTTGAGGTCTTTGAAGAGCAAGTGCACATGTTATAATCAAATGATCAGACAGACCGTCTTCTACACAAATATTTGAAACAATAGGATCATCAGAAGAACGCGTTATAAGCAAGTCCAAAGTATGTCCCTGTTTATGAGTCGGGGATGTAATTTGTTGTTGAAGACTGGAAGATGACATTAATTCCAAAAATCGAATGGCATCAGGATCATTGAGGTTGTCAACGTGTATATTGAAATCACCAGTTATGATGAGGTTATGAGGCACTAAGATGTATGAGTCAATAAGTTCACTAAATTCACATATAAATTGAGAGAATGGTAATCCCTTCTTTGGAGGTCTATACACCAAAATCAATGAAATAGATGTTGAAGGAGATGACAGTTCAACTTCAAGCAATTCAAATGTGGTAAACTCTCTTTTATTAGGGATTTTGACAGATAATCCGGATTTATAAAGGAAGGCAACACCACCTCCTTTCCTGTTGAGCCGTGAAACATGATAAAAATTGTAACCATTTGGAGTAATATCCCCAATAACGACAGATGAATATATTTTAGAACATAGTCATGGCAACCCCGGACCTCCAATAATTCATCGGCGCTGCCTACCCAGACGATCGCGGGGGCCCAAGATCGGAAAATTCTGAAGAGCAAAAAAATTAAGACATTTTTTTTTTTATATATTACCTTATTTTAATATAAAATAATATTTTAGAGCATCGGCATGGCAACCCCAGACCTCCATTAATTTATCGGCATTCCTTACCCTGGCCCCAGGGCGGCCGACAGGATCGCTGGTCCTGGGTCCCCTATGTCGGATAATTTTGAAAAGCATAAAAAAAAAACAATGGTCACCTATTTCTGTTCCAGTTTTTCTCTATAAATTGTCAAGCATGGGTTTTCCCCCTTTTCCAACCTACATTCCTTTTCTTAATTTGTAAGTGTCCCCCCCCCCCCTTCACATCTCAACGGCACTCCTGGCCCCCAATATCAAAACCACCGAAGGTCCTAAATCAGCCTTGGCTATATTCAATGTCAAAAGAAAACGGATTTCAGCCATAAATAATAGGCCTACTGTTAAGAAATGTTTAACTTAAATGATCATTTCTTTACAAACAATTAACCGTAACAATGGAGATAATGTAACCCACTTAAAATAAATTATATATATATAAAAATGAATCAAGATAATAATTGTTTGAAATCATCATCTGCCAGACACTTTTCAGTCAATTATCACGTTTGCCGATTAGGGCATCTGCAATCTGACGTCATACAATTACAACATCAGGAGCCAATGGGAACGCTGGAAACCTCTGCAAAGTATTAGCCTTGTTTCTGAAGAGTGACTGTACGGAATTGTTATATATTTGCTGTGTTCTTGACTCAGCCGATAAAATTTAATGTAAGAAAGTGCAGAATTATCGTAAACAACATATTTTTACATCTTTTCTGTGATTTTCACAATGTTGGAAGTATTTTTTCGTGTAAAATGGCTCTAGAAACGTAAGCCCTTATTTCCCCATTTTTATTAAGTATTTTTTCGTCCATAAATTCACCATTTTACTTTCTATTATTAACCAAACAGATATTATTTTCCGAGAAACATATCTTTTATTAACAATTTGCAAGTTAAATTGTATCTGCAAATCAAATATCACAGTTTTAAAATGGTATGTTTTCGGCTCATTAAATATGCACAGCGCGATAAGCTATGCATACGTTCCTAAGAGAATAAAGCTCTTTTCAGGGCTCTGCGGAATGACTGGAGTCAAATAATTATGCCTGATATAGTCCTTGGTGTATACCATCACATGGTTTAAATTCTACCATATGTCCTGCATGGCCCCCATCCATGTCCCACATGGCATCCTTTCCTATGTCCATATGCAGTCACATCCTGTCACACTCCCTGACTGAGCATACTAAATAAAAAAGTTTGGTCAGTGTATATACTGTAGCAACTTTATGCAAATGAGCACAATAATCAAGGCAGAGTTTAATACTCATGCCTGATACAGCCGTTGGTGCACAAATATTTCAAAGAATTTAAAGGATCTTAAATCTCCAGTGCTCCAAGAGAGACGCTTGAGGATCTCTGAAGAATATTGGAAAATGATATCATTTTACAGTTATCTTCTAAGAAAATATCCAATGTTTTGTAGACCTTTAAAGGAAACCAGTCTTCAATCCTGTCTCAAGTTTCTCTGAAAAACTTTAACATTTTGTAAGAAATTTCTAACCTTCCATAAGGATATCTTAAGAAACTTTAACTTCCTCTGAGGAACTCTGAAGAAAGTTTTAACATTTTCTAAGGAATTCTCAAAAAACGTTAACATTTCTGAGGAAATCTCAGGAAAAAACTGTGGACAGCCGGACAGTCAGTCGGCCGGACGGACGTAATCGCCATTACATACTGTAGGTTCGCATTATGCTTTGCATGCGAACCAAAACACCTATTTTTTGAGTATTATCTGTGCATAAGAAAGAAAAGCTATTGCAAACTTTTCAGTGACATCATGATTGGGCAAAAAATAGCAAAGTGCCTAATGAAATACACACACAGTGCCTCTACTTCCTTGCATGTTTCCAAAATATAAAGATTGACAGATGCTGGCCAAAATCCTACTGCTACGTACTATACTAAATAACTTTAGCCCTCACCAGGAATTCTAATTTGTGAAACTATTGAATCGCTTAAACAATACTACAGTTTGTATTCAAATACACAGAAGAAACAGAATGGAAAAGTGCCTCACATTTTCTTTGTCCACATCTTACCTTGCCTTGAGATAACCACATTAAATTCACAAGTAGCGCTGTTGCCTGCACCATCAGTGAAGATGTACGTAACGGTGGTCATACCAACAGGGAAGAAAGACCCTGGTCCAAAGTTAACTCGGGTGGCTACCCCTGAGATGTCTGTGGCTTCTGGGACGGTCCAAGCTACCGTAGCCCCTGGTGAGCCGCTCTCTACTGTCCTTGCAAATCCAGCAACAGGACACTTAGATATAACTGGTGGTGTTACATCGGCTGGAATAGAAATGAAGAAATGTGCTTTACAGCATTCTACTTTCATCTGATCCACAGTTTAATTTGATTTCAAACTTCGAGTTTTATCCAAATGTTGCCTTGAATTTTGAAATACCTTGCTAACAGAAAAACCTAAAATCTTGCCCTTTCACTCTGTTTTGCCCAGCCTATAATCTTGCCCTTTCATTCTTGTCCCATGGGGATCATCCCTCTACATATCATTTTAATCATATCATTGACAAGTCTTTTTGGCATATCAATAGCAAAGGTTATATTGTACTAGAGAGGTCAAAGTACAATAAATCTAACTTTCTAAGATATCTTGTTAACTGACAGACAGAAAGACAGACAAACAGGAATGACAACATAACCTCTCACTTTGGTATGAAACGTAATAAATTAATTACCTTGTCTTGCCACAATGACATTAAACTCGCACACATCAGCATTCCCAACGCCATCAACAAATATATAAGACACAGTGGTAGCACCAATGGGGAAGAAGGAATTAGGCTGGTAGTTGACCTGCAAATTGACCCCTGAAATGTCCGTCGCATAGGGTGGGACCCATGAAATTGTGGCGCCCTCAACACCTGGCTCAGCTGTCCTTGTTATATCACCAGGGCAATCAATTATTGTTGGTGGAATCTCATCAACTATCAGAAAAATAAAACCGAATTACCATTTGTTATTAAAAGTCCTGCACAAACAGTTGCCAAAGGAGTAAGCAAAGTGACTTGTGTACAATATTCACTTGACATAAAGGGAGTTACTCCCGTATGAAAATCTGTCATCCATTGAGTATCTGTCATCTTAATTACATACAGTTGAAAATGTATGAACATTCTACGGAAAGCGAAAATCCAGATTCCACAAGGCAAAATTTCAACAAAGCAACTACATTCCTAAAAACACAATTACAAACACCTTCCTATATACTCTTGTAAAGTCATTAAGTTACAAACGACATACCTTCAATGGTTATAATCACAGTGAAGCTGCAGAATGCTTGATTCCCTCCAGAGTCAGTGAAGACATAGTCAACATCTGTAGCTCCCACGTCAAAGAATGAGCCTGATTGGAAGTTCAGAGATGTAGTGAACACACTGTCGTCCCTAACCTGTGGTTCTATCCATGTTATGATGGAACCGCCACTACCAATGGGAACAGTGGCAAATTGATCATCTGGGCACCTGCTCACCTCTGGTGGGGTATTATCATCTGCAAAAGCAACAAATATCTATATAGTAATATCTATCTATCTATCTATCTATCTATCTATCTATCTATATATATACATATATATATATGTATCTATATATATATATATATATATCTATATGTATATATATATATATATATATATCTATATGTATATATATATATATATATATATATATATATATATATATATATATATATATATATATATATATATATATATATATATATATATATATATATATATATATATATATATATATATATACACACATATGTAAGAGTAGCGGGATATTTACGAGAGTTATACTAACCTTCCATGCAATAAATATATGCAATCTGGTCACATGACCTGATTCTAAAGCACTTCTAACCGACCCTAAAAACGTAGTAACCAGCCAAGCCCTGACCTCCATAATACCTCTACTATCCCTCACTCAACATTCCACCGAGGCCTGAACGAGAGGGGTGGCGGGCCGGATGCATGGAAGGTAAGTATAACTCTCGTAAATATCCCCGCTACGCTTAGCGGGGTAAATCTACTTCAAGTTATACCTTACCTTTCATGCTATAAATATATGCAATCAGATTGCAACCGAGGATAGAAAGGAAGGGAGTTCAGACCGAAGGACAATTTTTTTTTTTTTTAAATGGCTGGTACTAAACTCGCACTAGTCGAATCCCACTTAAGGGACGAAAAACCTTCTCCTCTTAAGGACGAAAGACCTCTGAATAGGAACTATCAAAAATAGCAACCCACTACAATTTATGTCAAGGAAACAGAGAACACTCAGCGGAGAATAACAGGAGGTAAAACGTCTACAGAACAATGGTGAATCATACGTGAAAACACGCAAACGCAAATTGACAGTGAACAGAAACAAACTGCAAACTACGCTCAAAACGGCACAACGAAAACTCACCAAGTTCGTCAGAGGACCGGAGCGAGTCAGAAAAGCATGAAGTAACCAAACCGTCTGTAAAGGTAAACTAAGCAGAAAACACCAGAACCGCGTTAGTAAAACGTAAACAAAATGAAATGCGCCAAAAATTGGCAAATATTCCGTTGGGAAAGAAGGAAAGAACAATTGCCAAAACAACGGCAAAGTTTAGTTAGAATAAGCAAACGAAATAACCAGAGCCCGAAGAATGGCCGAAATTATACGTTAGTAAAAATGAAGAAACGAGAAAACGTTAAGAAAAATAACGTAAACAACTTCAAAAGAACGAGAGAACGGGAATAAGTAAAGAATATTCATCTCAAGAAGGGGGTGGTCCTCTTCCAAAAAGAACGGCCCATGCAACTCTGCCCTGATAGTCCGGAATATTCACCAGATAAGCTGAGACGAACTTGGCTGGCGTTTTCCACACTGCAGCACGAAGGATCTCGTGAAGGGGAACCCCACCAAAAAGCGCATCTGACGCAGCTATGCCTCGTACCGAAAGTTCCGCAAACAACGCGGACCTATTGTATGTGTTCGCCTGAACAATCCAACGTGAAATCGTATCACGCCAGACAGCTCGATGCGGCTGTTGGAAGGACACGAAAAGAGCGGTGACGTCGTTCCGAAAAAAATGCGTATGTTTGATATAGTGTTTGAGACATCGAACGGGACACCAGACCTTGTCCTCTGTCGTGTCAGAAAACGTAGCGAGCGACGGAAGGAAAATAGGTTCCGGTAAAAACTCGACCGTCTGATTTTTCGCTAAGAAGGCCGGGTCGGGCACGAGACGGAACGCCCCCCGATTCAAAGCAAATATGGCCCTCTTTGAGGGAAAGCGCGTGAAGAGCGCCCCTCCGCCTAGCCGAGGCTGCGGAGAGTAAAAACACCGTTTTGATTGTCAGTTCCTTGAGAAGACAATCTGGCAAAGGCTCAAACAGAGCCCGTACCAAAGTCTCGAGGACCACCTGCATATCCCAAGGGGGAGCAAGGTTCCGAACTGAAGGTCTTTGTTAGAACATACCTTTAATCAATCTTTCCAGAGGCTGCGTGTCGGTGACAGTCGAGCAGTCTAGAAAGCCCCGGTGGATAACCGCTATGGCCGTCCTAAACCCCTTGACTGTATTGATGGATTTATTCAAATAAAACTGGACCAACAAAATATCCGCTACGTCACCAAAAAGCGCCGTATGCGAAGAAACCGATCTATCCCGGCACCAGTCTCAAAACATTCCGAGCCTGGAAGCATACATGCCCAAAGTTGAAGATCTCCGGCTACAGGCCGCCATTTGGGCAGCTGCCTCCGAAAGACCTTGCGACACAAGGGATTCGCGGATAGAGGCCAAACAGTCAAATGGAGTGCTCATGGATTGTGGTGCACTTTGCCGGAGCCCAAATGGAGACTAACTCGTCCATGACCGAAAGTTCGTACAGGAACCCTGCAACAAGATAGAGCAGCTGAGGGAACCACAGCTGGCCGGGCCAATTGGGAGCTACCAGAAGAAACATGGAACACTGATCGGACACCTCCTTGTTCAGTACTCTTGGTACTAGAGTGAGCGGCGGAAAACGTAGCCCTCGAAGTGGGCCCACCTGATCGTGAACGCATCAACCGCCCAGACCCTCGAGTCGGAGGTGAGAGCGCAAAAAATTGGTAGCTTGTGGTTGTCCACGGACGCGAACAGATCTACGTCCGTGAGATCGAAGGTTAACCAGATCGCCTCGGCCACCAGCAGGAGAAGGGCCCACTCTGTGGGGGCTCCTTGGAGGCAGGATAACAGATCCGCAGTCGTGTTCTCCTTGCCTGGCAGGTGGAGCTCCTGTGGCGTGACCTTGTTCAACATGCATAAAGACAGAAGGGACCTGGCTAAGATCCAGAGACTCCTGGATCTCGTGCCTCCCTGTCTGTTGATAAAGGCCACTACCGTGGTGTTGTCGGTGCTTATGAGAACAGTCTTGTTCCGGACCTGTGGTAGGAAGTGAACAAGAGCCCGGCAGACCGCCTCTAGTTCGAACAGATTGATGTGCTGATCGCAAAAAATGTCTGTCCAAAATCCCGCAACTTGGGACCACGCCAAATGCGCTCCCCACCCTGTCATAGACGCATCGGTCACCACCGATATCGACGGTCTGATGAGCGGAAAAATCGCTCCCTGTGACAGGTGAGAGTGGACGCAACACCACCAAATGTGGGGGACCACCGCCTGCATACGGGGAACGAGGATGCTGAGGTCTCTCCTGGATGGTATGAAATGACCCAGTAGATGAAATTGTAGATCCCGCATGTAAAACCTGCACATGGGGACTACATCTACGAGACTGGCTAGGTACCCCAAGAATACCAGCCAGGCTCTCACCGGCGACGCCGGTAACGAGAGAAGGACGTCGGCTCCTGCCCTCATGGCAAGGATCCGTTCCTCCATCGTCCGTATACGACCGTAAGGAAAATCAAGGACTGCCCCCAAAAAAGTGGGAGTCTGAGACGGATCTAGGTTGGACTTGGCAAGGTTGATCACCCACCCTAAGTCCTGTGCCACCCGTATGACAACATTCGTGTGTCTCGCGACGGTTGGCTGCGTCTACTGCAACGATCAGCCAGTCGTCGAGATACATAAAGATTCTGATGCTTTGCCTTTGTAAAAAGGCCGCTAGAACTCTCGTAATCTAGGTGAAGACCCTGGGGGCAGTCGATAGCCCGAAAGGTAACGCCCTGAACGTGTACGTAACTCCCTCGGATTGAAACGCCAGAAAACGCCTGTGTTTCTCGTGCATCGGCACATGGAGATATATGCGTCCGTGAGGTCGACGGAGGTGGCCCACAGGCCCCTCATGAACTGAGGGAGGATGGAGCAAAGAGTCTCCATCTTGAACTTCTACGGTCGTATGAACCTGTTGAGCAGTCTTAGATTGATTATCAGGCGCCACTTGTTCCCCTTCTTGGGGGCCAGGAAAAACGTGGACATTACGAGGTTTCTGGGAGAATTCGGGATGAAGGTGATGGTGTTCTTTGCCAGCAACTCCACATTTTCTGACCTTAACAACTCAGTGTGGTCGCCCCGACGAGGCGTGGGAGTGGGTCGAAAGACCCCTCCCTGTGGCAGGGGAGTCGTGAAGTCTAAACGGTAACCCTGCTGAATGGTTTGTAGCACCCACTTGTCGGTGGTGATTCTCTTCCAAGCCTCTGAAAATTCCTGTAGACGCCCCCCGACTGGAGGCCCGTTCAACGGGGGGTCAGGGGTGGGTCAAAAACGCCGTCCCCTGGCCTTCCCTTTCCCTCGGAAAGAGGTACCCGCTCTGCGTGCAGCGGGGAAGGAGCGTCGACTGGTCCCTGCCCCGTCCCCTCTGCTGGTCCACGAACTGGACTCCTGGCGAGAGGGAGGAGCTGAAGAGGGCCCCGTGACAGGGTCACGGCAACGTTGGAACCGTCGCTGGTTAGACGCACCCCAGCCCCGCTTAACGGGGGTTGAAGGGTGGCGACGAGCGGGAAGAGAAGAGAAGGACTTGGTCTTCGCTAGCAGTTTTTTAGTTTTCCGAAGATCGTCTTGGCAGCCAGCCTGGCGCGACAGAACATCTCCGAAGTGACCAGCAAATAGGTCCGGACCCTCAGTTGGCAACCGCCGCAGATCCGCCTCAGTGACGGCAGAGAGTCCAAACAGAGGGAGAATATTCTCGCGTCTCTCCCGGACCAACTCAGTGGAAGCTCGGGCAAGTTGGTCGACTGTCGCGTCAAGCAAATCCGAGAGTCCAGTTAACAGAAGCAGGGTATGTGTAAGGACGTCGACCGGGAGATGCCTGCGCAAGACCGAGTCTAAGCCCTCTGTTACCCATATGGCAAGGGCCTGGTATTTATAACCCCGTTGTATGGCCCGGTCGACAGCTATTAGGGAATCCTCCCTCCGCTGGACCGCAGGGTCACAAAATTTCGGAGCCCTGCCCACGGAGCTGGACACAGCTGCAGTGCCGCTCGCCGGTTGACGGAGGAGTTGCCACACTCCGTCTGGGATTCCGGGGGTCTTTATCAGCGCCTGATAGTCAGTTGGCTGGACATGTGTGGCCTGATCAACAACCCGGTTGTAGGCCGTCCAGTCCCTGTTCCGGATCCTAGCCCAATGCCTAATCCTGTACACCAGGGAGGCATCAATGGGGAAATGCTTAGCTGTTGGCGTAGCATCCCTTGGAGCTGAGCTGAGCAGTCTACGCTAAAAACGCGGGCCCGCTTCGATTAGGGGTGCTTCTGTGACCTCCAGCTTGATTTCCCGTTCAAGGAAATCCATAAGCTGGGCGACCCGCTCCCCCTGTAAAAGGGGGGTCCACCGGGGGAGGTGGCGGAAAGAGGACCTCGTCCGATATCCAGTAGGATACGGGAGCCATATCCGGTGTGATCGGCATCGTAAATGCGGCACTGGGGGTGGCTGGAACCGGGGCGGCGGGAGAAGACTCCCATACCGGGGGGTTGTCCCGCGCCATATCCAGAAAATCGACCTCCTCTCCCGAGGGACAGATGTCGAATGCATCCTCCTCCAAGACCTCAGGGTCAGGGGGATGCCAAGCCGCGGCAGTGGTAGCTGCCGGAGAGAGAGGAGTAGGAGACGATAGCCTCCGCTCCAGTGCCTGTGACACCAAAGTCTCAAGTGTTTTCTTGAGTGTGTTCTGAAAAGCGGGATCCTCAAGGGGGTGGTCCCGAGGTCGCTTCCTATGTCTCCTCCTATGTTCAGGGGAGGATGAAGAAGAGGAGGATAAGGGAGAGGACCTATGCATCGACTCTGTCCCTCCTTGTGTGCACTGTCCCGATCCCTGTCCCTCCTCCGGGGTCTGCCTCGTTCGGGAAACCCTAACGGGGCGACGGGAGGGGAGGGCTCCGCCACAGTATTAGGCACCACTGGAGTATGTCTTAGCGTACGCCTACTCAGCTGAGGGGGCCCGTCAAGAGGCACCCCGCTGAGAGTAAGCGGCGGCCTCGCCTCCCAGACGGGAGGTGGGTGCACTTTAAGCCTGAGTGGCGGAGGCGGCGGCGGGGAAGCAAAGAGGGCCTATCAGACTGTCGCTTCTCCACTTTCTCTGCCGCTCTTTGAAAAAACCGGTCGCGGTGGAGTCTGTGCTCCAACCACGCCGCTAGATCACAATCGCTGCAAAGAGTACAAGGATTTGACTCGCAGCATAATCTGCACGCGTAACACGTGAGATGGATGTCACCGAAGGGTAATTCAAAGAAGCGTTTGCACACTACGCATCGCGGGACATCCTGGGTGTGTAAAACATCGACACTCGGGGACCTGTCCTCCGTGTCCATGATACTGGTGAAAATAAATATGGAACTGTAACGTTCAACGTAGACAATTTGAATTGCGTTCACACGAGCCGTGGAACTGCATAACTAATGGCTACAGGACCAAGAAGAAAAATAGCTGTCTCAATGCTATACTTTTTGCCAAGAATGTCACCTGACCACGTAGCTTGGTAGCTAGTGGGTGTATAACCGTATTAACCGTACGGTGTACGTTATCCCGTTATATACGGACCCGTAAACACGGGCCGCGGAAGCGTATGGAACCGTCCAATGGAACCGTCTGCCCCGTAAACACGGGCCACGAAACTGTATGGATCTTGGAAGCGTCCAATGGAACTGCCCAAAACCCGGGCTGCGGAACCGTATGGAACCGTCTAATGGAACCGCCCAAAACCCGAGCTGCGGAACCGTATGGAACCGTCCTACGGAACCAACCAAAACCCAAAACACGGGCTGCAGAAGCGTATGGAACCGTCCAACGGAACCGTACTAGCCCGTAAACACGGGTCTTATCTTTCTCTTCTCAACTTAGGTGGCGTACGCCCCTAAGAAGTTATCTTCTCTCTCTCTGAACTTTCTTAACTTTAGGTGGCGTTCACTTGGAACTCGACCTAAGGTGCAACGCCACTGAGTTGATCAGAGGTTATCTTATCTCTTTTACCTTTTCAACTCTATGTGGCGCAACGCCACGAAGAGGATGTCTTATCTCTCTCTCTTATCCTTTCAACTTTAGGCAGCGCAACGCCCCTAAGAGGTTATCTTATCTCTCTCTTTCTCTGTCTTAGCTTTTCAACTCCAGGTGGCGCAACGCCACGAAGAGAACTAAGATCTTTATCTCCTCTCTCTGAACTTTTTTAACTCTAGGTGGCGTTCACTTGGAACGTCACCTAAGGCGCAACGCCACTGAGTTAATCATTCTCAACATGATATCTGAGAAGAGAAGAACATATATCAATGCGTACATAAACAAATACAGCAATAGCGCCCCTACTGGGAGAAGTATCTATGATCCTACGATCACGTTAAAAAGAGAGATGAGGCATAGCAAATCAGTACATCAAAAACTTTTTAACAGAAAAAAATTATATCTGAAAATGTTTAGAAACGCGAGAAAACGCATCCAATGTAAAAATTTAACAAGCGCCGGGGTAGCATGGAAAACACAAACCACTGAGTACTCAAAGTCTGTAAAGATAAAAAGAAGAGATTAGTTTCTCTTTAAATAGTATGTCGGAGAGACCCCCCTCCGGTCTCTCCCAAGCTCCAAAAATCAAGCTTGAAAATTAAAAACTTTGTTTTTAATTTATGTAAGAAAAACGAAAATATTCATACCCTAATAACGCTAATACAAAAATAAGCTCTCTTGTAACAACAAGCTCCTTGGAGTTGTTAGGAGTCAACTCCTCGAACACCCTACGATAACATCGACCCAATGCGCATGCGCCAAAATCGAAATAAGAAATTGGCCTGATGCATACAAGAACCTGTACTGAGATATCCTAACGTGCTAATACAATGCATAGTATAACGCTAGGTTCCTCGTGGAAGGGCGGGCCGAGGGTGAAAACACTTAAACCCCTGGGCAAGAGGTCCCCCAGACAGGCACACCTGGTGCTCTAGGACCTAAAACACTCACCACGAGAGTAGGACACTCTCGAACTAGCCACTCGCTTTGTACGAATGAAGACAAAAACCCGCTATCCTAAGTGTAGGCTACACGGGTAAAGTCGTGTAGGTCGGCCGAAGAAATCTTGGACCCATGGCTACCTCCCCCTTACCTCGAAAGACTTGCAAAGGCGAGCCAGATGAGAAAGGGCAGCATAAAAACCCTCCAGGTAGATGCTGCCGAAGAGAAAAGAGTTAGAAAGGTTAATTATTAATAAAATAAAAATGACCAGTTTTCAGCGATGTTAGTGCCAACAACGCACTGAAAAAGAGTGAGGTGGTACAGAGGTATTATGGAGGTCAGGGCTTGGCTGGTTACTACGTTTTTTAGGGTCGGTTAGGAGTGTGTTAGAATCAGGTCATGTGACCAGATTGCATATTAATAGCATGGAAGGTAAGGTATAACTTGAAGTGAATATATATACATATATATAATACCATGAAGAAAACAATGGCATGTGACTGATGATAATGATGACATATAACTAATGATAATGATAACATGTGATTGATTATGATGATGACATATGACTGATAATAATAATAGCATTGACTGATGATAACATGTGATTGATGATGATGACATATGACTAATGATAACATGTGATTGATGATGATCATGATAACATGTGATTGATGATGATGATGATGGCATATGACTGATGATGATGAATACATGTGATTGATGATGATGATGAAGATGATGATAATAACATGTGATTGATGATGATGATAACATATGATTGATGATGATGATGGCATATGACTGATGATGATGATGATAACATCTAATTGATGATGATGATAACATGATTGATTGATGATTGATGATGATGATGATTGATGATGATGATGATAACATGTGATTATGATGACATATGACTGATAATAATGATGACATATGACTGATAATAATGATGACATATGACTAATGATAATGATAATATGTGATTGATGATGATAATGATGATGATGATGATGATGATGATGATGGTAACATGTGATTGATGATGATGATGATGACATATGACTGATAATAATTATAACATGTGATTGATTATGATGATGATAATATGTAATTGATGATGATGCTAGCATATGACTGATGATAATTATGACATATGACTGATGATAATGATGGCATGCAACGGATGATAATAATGGCATATGATTGATGATAATATTAATACATGACTGATGATTATGTTAGTATATGACTAATGATAACGATGGTACATGCTCCATAATAATGACGGCATAAGATTTGTGATGATGTTGGAATATGATTGATGAAAAGAATGCTACATGATTCATGACAATGATGGCGTATGACTGATGGCAATGATGGCATATGACTGATGGTAATGTTAAATTACTGATGATAGTGATGTTATAAGACTGATGTCAAAGATGGTGTATATAAATTACATATCAAAATCATTGTATGACTGATAGATAGTGATGGTTTGTTACTGATGATGCTGCTGATAATAATGATACTAATGGCTGCTGACTGATGATAATAATAATTACAAATGATTTCACAAAACAGGAGTATTACACAAAATTCCAAGTATTCACATTGACTGTTTTCAAGGTTTACAGACACCTAGAGGTAACACTAGCATTTAAAATGACCCTTCTTACCTTGAAATGAAACTGTGACATCAAAATCACATCTAGCTTGATTTCCTGCCCCGTCCAAAAAAAGGTACACCACAGGAGTAGTGCCAATGCCAAATTCTGATCCTGGTTCATAGTTACTGTTCGTGGTTACACCTGAAGGGTCTGTTGCCACTGGGGGTGTCCAAAATACTGTGGTGACTCCATTCGGGGTGCTTAGTGGGATAACCTCATTGATACCATTCACAGGACAACCAATCACAATTGGAGGATCCACATCAGCTACAAATGATTAAAAGACATTCAAATGAGTATGGCTAGATCTCTCAGAGTAATTATTATAAAAATGTTCGGATATTACTTTACGGAGAAGCAATTTACCCTCAAGTAAATATTCATACTTATTCTGTTGGAAAGATTTAAAGACAATGAGAACAACATTAGCTAAATTGTGTTAAAATAGACTAAGAATTATGATTTCAGCATTTCCAAACATTACCTTTTTTAAGCTAATTGAATATTCAAGTCTTAACATGCACATGTGTATGTATAAATGTGCAGGTATTTTCTTATTTATATCAATTGTTTGTATCTCTTTCCTCAATTCTTTGAGTGTAAAAAGAGACATCTGATAACGAGTTTTAAGAATCTATACTACGCCCCCTCCCTACCTAAATATCGAACATAACAACATTTTCAGTAATTGCATTTTATGTGAGCTGTATGAAGAACAAACTCGAAGTTTTTTTATAGCTTTCGGCACTTCCAAGCATCATATATTTATACAAGATGAATTTTCAGTGACCTTGGTTGGTGGTATTTAGAGGTCTTTTTACTAAATCAAGGAATCTTGAAATATTACAGGTCTAATTTTCATATCATGTACATCCCCTTATAAACTATTTTGTAACCTTTCATAAAAAAAAAAAACATTTTAGAAACAATTTATTACAAAAATCATTTTGATATCTTATTCCTACCAGGAGATATTCAAATTTTAAGTTTAAAAAAAAATGCCAATAAACGAATAGGAAAAGGCTCAGTATGACACCACAGAAACACATTCTCCCACAAAGTATATGTCTTTTATTAAAATCTATCATTATTTTTTATTAAGTAAAACCTGCTAGAAAAATAAAATAATAACAGTTAGGTATTTATATACATTGCCAAATATACCCTGCTTCAATAACTTTTGTTATTAATTGTTTCTTATCATACAGAAACAACCAATTAACATTCAAAGAAATACATCAACATTTGCAATAGAATTGTCTCTATGACACTTGTTGCACAGGGATGGGGGAGAACCAGTGAGGAGGTGGGAGTGAGTGAGGTGGGTGTGACCTATTCCAAGGTGGGTAATGTAGATGTTGTCGATACGAGAGATTGTGGATGGTGGGTTTTGTCCGAATGGTGGGCTGGATGTCGTAAAGTTTGTTATCAATTTGGGAGTCCCATGAGGTTTGCCAGTGGTCACGAACAAGGGAAGCAATAAGCGGTTTAATGTCAGAAGTGGTTTTGGGAAAGGGGGTAGGGGGGAGGTTGAGGGCAAGCTTAGCGGCTGAATCAGCTCTGTCATTGCCGGAATGCCAACATGGCTGGGTATTCAAAAGAAAATAATACTTTTCCTGCAGAGAGGGGAGGGGGGGGTGCAAAAGAAGTTTACGGAGGAGGTGGGACGTGGGGTTATCCCACTTAAGATTGAGTAAAGAAGTAAGGACCGACTTGTGAGTCTGAGAAGATGGAAAAGAGGCTGAGCGGGGAGTACTCATTATACTTGAGGGAAAGTAGGATGCCTCGGCCTTGGCCGAGAAGATGGTTGAGTAGTTGGGAAGCCTGCTACTGAGATTGATGTCTTGGATGACGGCAGCAGCAGCTTGTCGCCTTCCTTGGAGCCATCAGTATAGATGGACGTGTAGTTGGAGAATTGGTCTTTGAATTGGTTGTGGAGGTTGATGAAGAGGTTGGGGTGGGTTTGGGTTTTGTGATAAGTAGAGAGGCCCAGATGGATGGAAGAGAGGGGGTGGCCCAGGGAGAAAAAGTGGGCCAGGAGAAGGTGCCAAGAGTAGTGGGGTTGATGCCGAGATGGTGGAGGTCGGGTTTGATGTATAAGCTGAAGGGAAGGGATAGGGTTTTAGTCCTATTAAATAGGGTGGAGAAATTGGGATACCTCATGAGGTTGTAGACAGGGTTTTGGGTGTTGGTGCAGGGCTCTAAAAGTGTAGGAAAGGCTAAGCTTTCTACACCTTAGCAGAAAGGGGGGTTTGTTGGCTTTAACGTGAAGGCTGGTAATGGGGGAGGTCCTGTAGGCACCCAGGCAAAGCCTGAGGGCTTCATTTTGGATGGTATGATGTGGTTGAGGTAAGAGTTGTGAGCGGCACAGTAGACAATATTGCCATAGTCGAGCTTGGCATGAATGGTGAACCTGAAGATTTTGAGGAGAGCATGGTGGTCAACACCCTAAGTGGTGTTGGAGAGGAGGCAGAAAATATTATGTTGAGGAGCTGTTGCATTTCTGTTTCAGGTTGGTGATGTGTTGCTCGTAGGAGAGCTTGGGGTCTGGGGTAGACCCAGGAACTAAGTGTGATCAACTTTAGGAATGCGACTGCCATTGAGCACCAGGTTCGGGTTGGGGTGGAGGTTGTTGAAATGACAGAAGTGCATGCAGACTGTCTTGTCTTTGGAGAATTTAAAACCCTTATTGTTGCACCATTCTTGCAGCCGGTTAAGGCTAAGTTGGAGCCTATTTTAGACAGGAGAAAAGCTAGGGGAGGAGTGGAAGATAATGAAGTCATCCACGTAGAAGGTACATTTGATGTTGGGGCCAAGGTTATCCGTGATGTCATTAATGCTCAGGTTGAAGAGAGTGAAAGAGAGGATGCTGCCTTGGGGGAGGCCCTCTTCTTGGGGGTACAGGTTGGAGAGGGTGTGGCCAATACAAACCTGGGACTGCCTGAGTGAGAGAAAGTTTTAAATATAGATGGGGAGATTGCCTCTGAGGCCGATGGTGTGAAGTTTGCGGGTAATGCCGTATTTCCAAATAGTGTCGAAAGCTTTCTCGAGGTTAAAAAATATGGCAAAGAGGCGTTCTTTTTTTGCAAAGGATTCCCAGATAGCAATGTCGAGCGTAATTAACTGGTGTAGGGTATTGAGACGTTTTCAGAAGCCGCTTTGGTCAGGGAAGAGGATTCTGTTGGTCTCAAGAAACCAGTTTAGTCTCTGATTAATGATCCTTTCCATAATTTTACAGAGACAGCAGGTGAGGGCGATGGGGCGGTAGCTGGAGGGGTCGATACCTGTCCTTCCCCGGTTTAAGGACGGGGATGACAATAGCTGTCCTCCAGATAGGGGGAAGGAGTGTGAGGACCAAATGTGGTTGAAGATGGTGAGTGGGGTAGTAGTGGCCATGATGGGGAGGTGTTTCAGGAACTGGTAAAGGATGTTATCTGGGCCCTTGGAGGTACAGCCAGCATCGTGGATGGCTTGGTTTAATTCAGAAAGGGTGAGAAGGGTGCTGTAGCTTTCCGAGTTGTCAGAGGGAAAAGTGATTCTCCGGGCTTCATCGCAAGCTTTTTGGGTTTTTAGGGCATTGGAATTGTTGGTCGAGGACAAGATGTTGCTGAGAGAGGCGGCGAGGTGGTTAACGATGTCCTTTTTCGTGGTGAGAAGGTCACCATTCCAAGAGAGATGGGAGATTTGCCTACTCTGCCGTGGAAGCTGTAAACCTTTCTCCAAATCTTCTTGGTGGTTAGAGAAGAGATGAAGTCGTTCCAAGTGTTGGTTTTACTGTTCTTGATAGTGCGTCTGGCCTTGGCATGACTGATGGGAAAGAGGTTGAGGTTATGGGTGGTCGGGTAAGTTTTGAAGTTCCTGAGGGCTCTTTTTCTGTTCTTGATGGCGGTTTTGCAGTCATCAGAGAACCAGGGGTTGGGAGGATGATTTGGGGGTTTGGAGGTTTTGGGAATTGAGTAGGTGGCGATGTTGATAAGGATATTACTGAAGTTTGACATGGGATCCTCATCCTCGAGGAGGTGGGGGAAGAGATGTGAGTCACAGAGGGTTTCGAAGAGGGGCCAATCAGCCTTCTCCAGGTTCCATTTGGGGTATGGTCAGTGGGGGTTTGAAGGTTGGAGTGTATAAGATGAGGGTAATGATCACTACCACAGAGGTCAGCAGTGACTCTCCAGCTAAAATCAGAGAGGAGGTTGGGGGAACAGATAGACAGGTCAATACAGGTAAGGGAGCCTGTGGCAGGGTGAAGGTAGGTCGGGGAATTAGTGTTGAGCAAGGAGAGGCTGTGCTGACGAAGAGCGTTTTCGATGAGCTTGCCTCTGGGGGTGGTGGTAATAGAGCCCCACAGAGGGTTGTAAGCATTGCAGTCACCAAGAAGGATGAAGGGGGAGGGGAGCTGAAAGATGAGGTTGTTAAGGCTGGTTGGCTGAATGTTGGTGTTGGAGGGGAGATAGATATTGCAAAGAGTGAAAGTTTTGTGGAGGGAGATAGATATACAGATGGCCTGAAGGTCGGTGTACACATGAACAAGGCTGTGCGGGATATTGTGTCTTACGAAAATAGAGATGCCCCAACAGGACCTGTCGGCATCCACTTGGTGTTTGTGATAGCAAGCGAAGTTGTTGAGGGAGTAATGGTCAGTGGTTTTCAAGAAAGTTTCTTGTAGGCAGAAGACGACCGGATTGAAGGTGGTGGCCAAGAGGGTCAATTTCTTCAGAATTGGCCTTAAGGCTCCTTCGTTCCATTCGGATTGAAGGTGGTGGCCAAGAGGGTCAATTTCTTCAGAATTGGCCTTAAGGCTCCTTCGTTCCATTGTATAATGTTGTAAATGTTATTGTTATTGTTTATGTTGCATGCCATTAGGAGGCATAGGGTTATCTTGAGGAGGATCTGTTGGGTCTGGGTTGGTTTATTTTTTCTTTGGATTTGTCCCTGTTTCTTTGGGAATGGTTGTTTTTGAAAGTTGGACGAGAATTATGTTCGGTAACCAAACAATCCTATTCCCTTTCGTGTCAGGTTGAAAGGTGTGGATTACCCCTGATTTTGAGAAAATCGAGGGTGTCGGATTGGAGGGGTCTAAAGGACAAAAATTCTTAATGATTCCAGGATTCTTGCCAGGTCTTACTGAGGTAGCTGGAAGTGGAGAAACGGAGGTCTGAGTGCAAGATAGGAAAAAGAGAGATGTGATTTGACAGAGCGTTGTTGGCGGCTCTGTCAGCTCTGTCATTGCCGGGGGTGCCGATGTGGCTGGAGATCCAGAAAAAGACCTTTTTTCCCCTAAGGAAGAAAGAGCGTAAAGTTTATTGAGGATTTGTAGAACGAGTGGGTTGGACCAGAGCATGTTGAGGATGCCAGTGAGAACGGATTTAGAGTCAGAGAAGATGACGAAGCGGGGGAGGAAGAAGAGTTCAACAAAGTTTAAGTCCAGGAGGATGGCCTTTACTTCAGCAGAGTAGATTGAGGCTCCATCAAGCAACCTTAAGGAGAGGGAAAGGCCGGGACAGGCAGAGAAGCATTCTCATGTGGATCTGTCGGTGAAGAGGAGAGAGAAGTCGTGGAAATGTCTACTGAGTTGGCAGTATTTGGAATGAAAGAAGATTGGTTTGTGGAGAGCATTCATGTAGGAGGAAATGCCAAGGAAAACCTTGGAGGATTGATAACCCAGGTGGGTTTGGGAGGAATAGTGTGCCTGGCAATCAAAAAAATGTTGATGTTGGCTTTGGTGAAGTGAGAGTGCATCTGGATCCCGAAAGGTGGGGGATGTGTTTGTTGAGGTTGAAGCGGTTAGAGAAGGAAGGAGAGCAAATGGAATGGAAGCAAAGGTTTAGCGGATCAGTGAGGATACAAAGAGCGAAGGGGAGGCCGGTCCTGGTGCACCTGAGGTCAAAGAGGAGTTCATTTGCCTCTACGTGGAGACTGGTGATGGGGTGGTATGTGTGGTGCCAAGGCAGTACCTTGGGGCAGTGTTTTCAGTAGGGTAGATGAAGCTGCCATAGTCCAGCTTAAACCTGAGGAGGGAGCAGTATAAGGTGAGCAGGGTGAGATGATTGGCTCCCCAGTCAGTGATGGAGAGGACGCTGAAGAGATTGAGGATTTTGTGACATTTGGTTTTGAGGGTGTTGATGTGGGGGAGATAAGAGAGCTTTGAATCGCGAGTGAATCAGAGAAAGAAAGAAGTTGCTGTTGTTGAAGTGGATGAGAACAGTTTTGTCTTTTGAGAAATTGAAGCTGTTGGAGTCGCTCCAGTGAGCTAAGTTGTCCAGGCAGTGTTGGAGGTTATTTTGAAGTTTGGAAGTATGGGGAGGATGAAAAGATAGCTAAATCGTCGACATAGAAGGAGCAATTGATGATGGGGGGAGGGCGTTGGTGATGCTGTTAATTTTGTGGATGAAGAGAGTGGGGGAGAGGATACTGCCTTGGGTTACACCCAAGATTTGGGTGTACCTTTTGAATTAAATGTTACCCATGCATACCCTGAATTGGCGGGAAAGGAGCAAGTTCTGGATGAAGGTGGAAAGGAGGCCTCTAAGGCTGGAGGAGTGTAGGATAACGTACCACCAGGTGGAGTCAAAGGCCTTTTCGAGGTCAAAGAAGATGGACATGGCATGGAGATTTCTGACAAAGGCTTCACGTACATAGGTGTCAAGTTTAAGGACATGGTCCAGGCAGTTCAGGTTTCTCCTAAAAACATTTTGAGAGGAGGATAGGATGGAGTTCTTCTTAAGGTACCAGTATACGTACCATACGTTCCAAAATCTTGCAGAGGCAGGAAGTGTTAGCGATTGGCCGGTAGTTGGTGGAAATGGACCTGTCTTTGTTAGGGTTGGGGATGGGAGTGATGATGGCCTCTCTCCAAGTAATGAGGAAAGATTTGGAGGACCATAGGTGATTATAAATCTTAAAGAGGATGTCAAGGGAAGTCCTGGGGAGGTTTTTGAGGAGATTATAGTGGATGCCGTCCAGGCCTTAAGAGGAGGACCCAGATTTATTTAGGGCAGAGGAGAGCTCGGAGTAGGTGAATGAAAGGTTGTAGTTTTCCTGTTTGTTTGACTGGAAGTTGAGAAGGTTCTTCTCAGCCTCAATTTTCTGGTTACAGAAGGAGTGGGAAACACTCTCATTTGAGGAGGTTTTGGTAAAAGTGGATGCTAGACAGTCGGAGATTGTCTTTGAGGTCAGTGATTTTGTTGTTGTTATGCTTGAGATGAAGGATATTGTTGGAGGAGCTTTTTCTTTTGAAGTTACGGATCATCTTCCAGACCTTTGAGGGGGCGGTCTGGAGATCCAAGGATGAAACATGGGGTTTTCTAGGATAACTTTTTATTGAGTTTGATGGTCTTCCTGGCCTTGGCTCTAAGAATGCAAAAGCTATCCAAGTTTGGGGGAGAGGGGTGGGTTTTGAAAAGACGGAGGGCTTTGTTCTTGAGTGAGATTGCTTTTTTGCAATCAGTGGTGAACCAGGGCTTGAAGTTTTGTGGGGTGAAGGCGGAAGTGGGGATAGAGAAGTTGGTGACTTCCAGGGTCTTGGAGAGGATGTCATTGGAGATGGAGATATTACAAAGAGATATTACAATAACTTAGAGAGAGGCAATTGGATCTGCAAGTATGACACCGCACTGTGCATTGCAAGATCACTTTTCTACACACGGATGACATCTTTCAAGATAATAACTCAAAAATAGAATAAGATATCAACATGGTTTTCACACATGTTCACACATGGTCACACATGTTTCTTTAAGTCCTATAATATCGTATATATGATAATAAAGATTCACAGGAATTTTCTCTTTAACCAATAACATAACACCTACCATCATACAGCACATTCACAGTGAAGCGACACACAGCCTGATTTCCCGATTCATCCGAAAATGTATAAATGACCTCAGTTGACCCCAAAGAAAAGTATGACCCTGATTGCAAATTTACAACTACAGACACTGCAGAAAGGTCAATGGCCTTAGGAATAGTCCAAGACACCAGGGTTCCGTCACTGGTGGCAGAAACAAATTCTGTGATGTCATCAGGGCAAGTACGTATGACTGGTGGATCATTGTCATCACTACCTCCTATTCGTCAAAGAAAGTTTTGAATATTAAAACAAAGTCAAATAACAAAATATGAATTTTTTAACCGTAGAAACCACCATAGCTACATATTCCAACTTTCTTGTGGCGAAGGTTCTTCAATTAAACACATAAACAATTCTAATTTACTGGCTAATAAAGGTCAATAATAATGTGTTCAATACTTTAAAAACTGTAAAAAGTATTTTTTTTCTTCATCAAAATCAATTGGATTTAAAGGCCATATTATGATTAAATATGCAAATTTTTCTTAAATTTTATGACATCAGAAAAAAAGAAGCTATGAATTTCCTTCTGTTAACTTTTTCAATCCTTGAATTGGATCTCCATCTTTCCCTCAATCAAAATCTAGTGGGAGAAAACAGTCTGAATTTGATTACAGATTTTGAGCTATTCTCTTTCATACATCACAATGTGTGCATGCATTAAAAATTCCTCAAACTTTGATTAACTATAAAGTACAGGTGCTTGTAATATTATGAATAAATCAGCAATATCCTGTCAGTCCTTAATTTGTCTTAGAGCAGACATATTTATCTATTTTGGAAGTCTACCACGCAGTTTTTTCTATTTGTAAGCTAAAATTTTTAAACGGAAAAAAAAAAAAAAAATCATTAGAAATAAAAGCAAAAATATATACTGAAATTTCAACTTACTTATAACAATGATATCAAATGTACACTGTGCTGTATTTCCAACTCCATCTTTGAAGGTGTAAATAATAGTGGTTGTACCTAGTGCAAAAAATCCAAAGGTTGCGGAAGGACCTGATCGAATAGGGTTTACCCTGGAATTGTCTGTCGCAGTTGGTATCATCCACTCTGCTTGGGCATAGTTGGCAACGCCCCTGAGCTGTATCACCTGGTTTTCTGGACATCCTATAATCTGTGGTGGAGTAACATCACCTGTATCTGTATTCAAGGAAATATTACAGCAGGTTGAATCATAATTACAGCAGGTCAAATCACAATTATACATAAATGAATATGAATATTCATACAACAAATATTTATTCATAATTTGTGTATATTGGAGATATAATATATTTTGTAAAATTGAACCATGTTCGGTATATGATCCAAACGATTGGGTGGGATTGATGTTATGAAGGTCCAAGGAGAGATTTTAGGGTGGGTTATTGTGGAAGAGACAAACCTTGTCTGTGTTTCTGCAGGAACACATGTGGCAGACAAAAGACTTCACATGTGGCAAACAAAAGTGACACACATGACAATGCATGAAATTGGAACTAATCCCCTGCGTGTCTAACAGGTAATCCCACATGTGTTCATGTGTGGCTGACATGCATGTAAATGTGTGAAAATAAGTGTTTTAACAAGACAGGAAAAAGTGTGGTAAAACGTGTTCCAACCTGTGTCAAGAAATGTGGCAAAACGTGGCAAACTTTCAATTTTGGACCAGCTGAATGGGCTGTTGCATGAAGAAATATTTTATGGTGTAAACTTTTTGTCTGGTACTTATGACACAGGTTTTCTCTTGTTTCCTGTATGACACACATTGTCCTGTTGGACACAGGAAAACCTGTGAAGAGTAGTTTCCATGTTTTATGTGTAAAAGAGTGGCAGACACTGTTTTTTGTGGAATGAGGGAGAAAGAGTGTCAAACTAGTGCAAATACCAAGGATTACCCTGGGTTTGCATGCGTGTTCATGCATGAAATTGGAACAGCTGACACAGGTTTTTTTGTAAGGGTGATGTTGCTAATGCCGGATTACTCTAAGGAGGGTGAGAAAGTGAGGATTTGATGAGAGTATGTTTGATTTTTACATGACTTCTTCTTCTCCTTAAAAATTTAATCCAGCAAATCATAACCACAAACTTAATGTAGTAAATAATGAGACCACTTTTCTTAATTAAAATAACCACTCAGCTACACAATAAGGACTTCATCCATTGCTAATATGATACTCAACACCAACTTTCACAACAACCCAGAACCAACAGGAGAACTAGTACAATAGAACCATTTAAAAGGGAAATTTGATCATAATTACTTGTGGTTTTCAGAATAAAGAAAATAAAGAGAAAAAGTCTTACCCGACCTGCTTATATATCAGGTCGGGTCTGACTGTTTGAAATTTTAAGGAGCATTACAACTAATGTAAGTTGTTCTTGACAGTTGTAGCTAAGCGTGGTGGGCAGGGGAAACTGTAAAGCAGGTGGGAGTGGGAGAAGTGAATGTGACTAATTCTGAGGAAAATATTGATTGATTGAATGATTGATGAGATTTGTATGCAAAGGTCAAACGTTTGTTTGATGAGGGCTTAATAGCACCACGACAGCAAGGGTCAAATTGTGCCTGAGAGGTTAGATCATTCATAACAGCAAGTGATGTAGGAGGGGAGAGTTGGTGTGACAAAAGTCAGGAAGATGGTATTGGTGGGTGTTTCGGCACCATCTTTCTTGAGGAAGAGATGATGGGCCTCAGTGACATGTTGTCAAGTTCCTCAACAAGGTCTTCATTGATCACGTAGGCAAGGTCCCTGGTTCTGATGACGCCTTTGCTGCAATTTAGGGAATGGTGGGGAGTGACTGTTATGTCGATACCAGCATAAGCTAGGGTTTCCGTTGTGAGGAGGGTGGTGGCTTGAGTGTCTCTGGTGCAGTACATCAGGAGATCACTGGATTTGAGAGTAGAAACCTTGGGGCGTGTACCAACAAGGCTGTGGAGCGCCTTGTGGATGAGGAAGGGGAAACTCTTTTGAAATTGAAACGTGTTTTATTTGTTGGTGGCCTGAATGATTAAAAAATTTTGGACTGGGGCTAAGGAATGGTCAATGGAGGTAGCAGGTGGGTAACGGGAGGGGAAAGAGAGTCAAGGTCAAGGCAGATGCGTTCGGGCATGTTGGAAAAAAAATACCAAGGGCCGAGAGACCTGAGGCAACTAGAAAGAAAAAAAAGGTTGCGGAACTACTATACGTGAACCACTGTACAAGTACCGAAAGGGCATGTAGGCCTGGTCACAACGGGAGGGGAGAAATTAAAGGAACGATCTTACCGAAAGCAGTCACCCATCCACAAAGAGAAAATTCCGGAAAATAAAAAAAGGTGCAAAAATTTAGCTTGAAAATTGTGTGGTAGAGTATAATCAGAATAGAAAGTATGAGAGAGCAGATAAGAAATCACATTGCTCTCAACCCGTCGTAAGCTCAATAACACCAAAGAGGTTGACCTACCGTGTTCGATGTATTAAGTGCCCTCCTCTAATAAGCGCCACCCAACATTTTTTGGCTGGTAACACTAATTTATTTAAATAATCTAAAGACTTACAATAATCAACTTTTGTTACATTCTTTGTTGATTTTGCATCGGATTCTCACAATGTTTTTGTGGTGGTTATTGTGGGGCTAGTATAGAACCAGTTCACACAATGCAATTCGAATAGCACACTGTACATGCCCCCGAGCATGGGCAATAATTAGGAAGAAATTTTGGGCCTAACAGAGGGGCATTTTTTTTTTTTTTTTTGTAAGTGCCCTGGGTACTTACTACGTCGAATACGGTATATCAAATGGAAAAGAATATAAATGAGCTGATACGATGCCATAGAAACCTTTCTGAACAACTATGACTCAAAGAAGAGTAAGGAAAAGAAATTCATTAAACAAGAAATGTCAGAAGGACACTATGCTCGACTACTCAAAGCTAGTATAGAGAATGGGCCTATAGAGGGAAGAATACACAGAAATAAGGTAGCAGGGGCAGATGATTTCAAATTACTTGAGTTTTCATACAGATATTTTAATACAAAAAGAGCTCAAGGTACCTCACCCATACAGTAACTAAGAAAACATGTAAAAGCTAGCAGTCCTTATGCCCATAACACTTCTTTTACTTCTATCAATTGAAGAACAAAGAAAGGAGAGGCCCTAACTTGCCAATGTCAATAAAAGAATGCCATTAAGCCCCCTTTCCAACCTGTACCCTCCCCCAACCCCTACACATTCTAAGAACTACATCCTGGATTGAAATACAACTTCCAATTTAAGAAAATGTGTGTCAAGCAAAGTCAAGCAACATGAAAAATGTACAATAACATTAAAGCAAAATTAAGCTAAACAATATTGCTTAACATATGACAAAAGACACATTGGAAATGATACAAATCCCCTCAATGCATATTCCAGACTGTCCCACATTCCATCCCAACCTGTACCAAATGTCATACTCCATGCAATCACACCTGAAAACCAGATACTGTGTCATTCCACCACTTGCATGACCCACATGCCATCACAACTGAAATCCAGATGACACCGCACCACATGCCATTCCATCCTGTCCCACATGTCAACCCACCCTGTTCCACATGCCAACCCACCCTGTTCCACATGCCAACCCACCCTGTTCCACATACCAACCCACCGTTCCACATCCCAACCCACCCTGTTCTACATGCCAACCCACCCTGTTCTACATGCCAACCCACCCTGTCCAACATGCCAATGCATCCAGACCAACATCCCACCCCATACTGCCCTACATACAATTCCACCCTCTCCCACATGAAATCCCACCCTCATCCAAAATTCCTTCAGCTACTTTATCATCATGTCATCTTCTATCCCACATTCCACTTATTGTTTATATTTCCTAAACCCCTAATTTAAATTCTTTAGAAAGGAGGAAACTTTAATTTGCTTAGAACTTTATTTATGGCAAGACAAATATTTTGATTTCTATTAATGTTAGGAATGTCAATATCAAAACAAAACTAGAAATTTGAAACTCGCCTGCCAAATATTTTTGATCTCACGTCAAACAATTTGCAGCAAAGTCTATTTTTATGCAAATAACCTTATTAATATGCACACTATGCCTCACCATTAAGTGTGAACGATGCTCTTTACATATACTGTATGATCATTTGTTTAAGCAAAATCACCACACCCACTTCAATTCAAGAGATATCACAGATACAAATATTTTTATTGCTATGCAAACACAAGTCCCCTGCCCCCCCCCCCCCTTCCTTTTCCCCATCATGCTAAACTGAACAGTACCAATGTCCTCTACCACTGAACCAAGTTATTATCTTAATTATTTTGTACAAAAGTCTATTGTTATGCAAATAAGCTAACTAATATGCACACTACACCTCACCATTGAGTGTAGACAATGGTCTTCATATATATAATAATTTGTATAAACTTGACAAAATCCCCACACCCACTTTAATTTAAGAGATATAATAGATACAAATATTTTCATTGTTAGGCAAATAAGCTAATTAGTATGTACACACAACCTCCCAATCATACACAACTACACAGTACTAATGCCACCTACCACTGAACCAAGTTATTATCTGAGGTTAAATATTTTCAATGAAAGTCCATTGTTATGCAAATAAACTAATTAATATGCACATTACACCTCAGCATTAAGTGTAGACAATGCTCTTCACATATATGATCACTTGTGTAAACAAAATCCCCACTCCCGCTTTAATTGAAGATATCATAGATACAAATATTTTCATTGTTATGCAAATAAGCTAATTAGCACACACAACTCCTAATCATGCTCACTTGAACTATGCCAAGTTACATGAATGTACACCATTCATAACTTAAGTTATGAAACTTTAACCAAAAACTTTGGGCAAAACTTTAACCTGACAAATATTTTCAATGTTATGCAAATAAATTCATTAGTATGCACACACAACCCCCAATTATGCTTAATTGAACAGTACCCATGTCCTCTACCCCTGTGCCAAGTCACATGAATGTACACCATTCAAAACTTAAGTTATGGAAAGTTAAACCAGATGCCGACGCCGACGGTTGTAAAATATTTCAACTATTCTTCGAGCTGAAAACCAGAACCCAAAAGTTTTGAAGTTCCGATACTTTTTTCTTCATATGCTGATTGATTTTTAAATTTGCATTAAAGGAATATTCCCATGTTTTTTCGTAACCTTTCATAAGAAAGAGAAACAAATTTTAAAACAATTTAGTACAAAAATCATTTTGATATGTTATTCCTACCATGAGATATTCAATTTTTAAGGTTAACAAAAAATGTCAATAAACGAAGTATGGCATCACAGCAAGACATTCTACCACAAAGTTTATGTATTTCATTAAAATCTATCATTCTTTTTATTAGTAAAACCTGCTAGAAAAATAAATTGATAAAGTTAGGTATTTATATACATTGCCAAATATACCCTACTTCAATAACTTTTGGAAAATTGTTCCTAATCATACAGAAACAACCAATTAACATTAAAAGAAATAAATAAACATTTGCAATGGAATTGTCTCTATGACATCATCTAGAACTTTAAAATGCAATTAGGAAATTTTTAAAAGTCTATATCTCCTGAATGAAATATGTTTGTTTGTTTGTTTGTTTGATGAGGTCTTAACGGCACCACGACAACGAAGGTCAAATTGTGCCTGAGAGGTCAGATCATTTTAGAGGTAGTAAGGAAAGAGACCAGGGGAAGAATGAGAGAAATTCAAGAACAAAAGCCAGAAAGCTGTGATCGAGAGAGGAGGTGCATGGGAAAAACTAAAAACAGAGTAGAGAGGGGGTGGAAGAGGAGGATTAAATATGGTTGTAGAGGGATGCATGCTGAAGGAAGGAGACTATTTTATCTGGAGGATTTTTTTGGAAGAACTCAGCAATTGAGTTGTGGGAGCGAGAGAAGCTCTGGGAAGGTTGTACAGGGGCAAGCAAGGAGAACGTGTTGGATTGTAAGGATGCAGTGGCAATTGTTACAGAGGGGTTGGGGGAACCAATAAGGAGGTGGGAGGAGTGAGGTGGGTGTGACCAATTCTAAGACGGGTAATATGAACGTTGTCGATACGAGAAAGGTTGTTGATGGTGGATTTGATCGGGATTGTGGGCTGGATAACATGGAGTTTGTTATCAATTTGGAAGTTCCATAAGGTTTGCCAGCGGTCACGAACAAGAGAAGCGATAAGCGGTTTGATGTCAGAGGGTTTTGGGAAAAGGGGAAGGGAGGAGGTTAAGGGCAAGCTTAGCGGCTGTATCAGCCCTGTCATTGCCAGGGATGCCAACATGGCTGGGTATCCAGAAGAAAAGAACACTTTTCCTGCAGAGGGTGGGAGAAAAGAGTTTCCGGAGGAGGAGGTGGCAGGTGAGGTTATCCCATTTAAGATTGAGTAATGAAGTAAGAACAGCCTTAGAGTCAGAGAAAATGGCAAAGTGACTAAGAGGAGAGTACTCAATAAAGTTGAGGGCGAGGAGAATGGCCTTAGCCTCGGCTGAAAAGATGGATGAGTGGTCAGGAAGTCTGCTACTGAGGGTGATGTCTTGGATGATGGCAGCAGCAGCTGTCTTGTTGCCTTCCTTGGAGCCATCAGTATAGATAGAGGTGTAATTTGAGAGTTGGTCTTTGATTTGGTTGTGGAGATTGATGAAGAGATTAGGGTGAGTTTGAGTTTTGTTATAAGTGGAGAGGTCTAGGTGGACAGAAGGAAGGGGGTGGCCCAAAGGCGGAAAAGTGGGCCAGGAATAGGTGCCGAGAGTGGCGGGGTTGATGCCAAGTTGAAAGAGGTCTGATTTAATGCGTAAGCTGAAGGGGGCGATAGGGTTTTAGTCCTATCAAAGAGGGAGGAGAAATTGGGGTACCTAATGAGGTTGTAAACAGGGTTCTGAGTGTTGGTGAGGACTCTAAAAGCATAGGAGAGGCTAAGCTTTTACATCTAAGTAGAAAGGGGGTTCGTTGGCTTCAACATGAAGGCTAGTGATTGGGGAGGTCCTGTAGGCTCCTAGACAAAGCCTGAGGGCTTCATTTTGGATGGTGTTAATGTGGTTGAGGTATGAGTTGTGAGCGACACAGTAAACAATATTGCCATAGTCAAGCTTGGCACGAATGGTGAGCCTGAAAATTTTGAGGAGAGCATAGCGGTTCGCTCCCCAAGTAGTGTTGGAGAGCAGTCGGAGGAGGTTGAGGGAGCTATTGCATTTTAGTTTCAGGTTGGTGATGTGTGGCTTGTAGGTGAGCTTGGGGTCTAGAGTTAGACCAAGGAACTTTGTGTTTTCAACTTTAGGGATGCGATTCCCATTGAGCACAAAGTTCGGGTTGGGGTGGAGGTTGTTGAAATGACAAAAGTGCATGCAGACTGTCTTGTCTTTGGAGAATCTAAAACCGTTATTGTTGCTCCAGACTTGCAGCTGATTGAGGCTGGTTTGAAGCCTATTTTCAACAATAGGAAAGCTAGGGAGGAGTAGAAGATGGTGAAGTCATCCACGAGAGGGTACGTTTGATGCTGGGGCCAAGGTCATTCCCGATGTCATTAATGCTCAGGTTGAAGAGAGTGGGGAGAGGATGCTGCCTTGGGGGACGCCCTCTTCTTGGGGGTACGGCTTGGAGAGGGTGTGGCCAATACGAACTTGGAACTGCCTGGGTGAGAGGAAGTTTTGAATAAAGATGGGGAGGTGGCCTCTGAGGCCAATGGTGTGAAGTTTCCGGGTAATGCCGTATTTCCAAGTAGTGTCGAAAGCTTTCTCGAGGTCAAAAATATGGCAATGAGGTGTTCCTTTTTGCAAAGGATTCCCGGATAGCGGTGTCGAGCGTAATTAACTGGTCTAGGTATTGCGACGTTTTGGAAGCCGCTTTGGTGAGAGAGAGGATTCTGTTGGTCTCGAGGAACCAGTTTAGTCTCTGATTAATGATCTTTTCCATAATTTTACAGAGACAGCAAGTAAGGGCGATGGGTCAACCTGATGTTGTACCAAATTGGCTCTAGAAGTATTTTTTTCAAATAAAATTTTACAACTAGAACGGTAAATACCGTCATGGTTCTCATGCCCATGCAAATTGACACCCATATCATATGATCTGGCCAATTATAAAAATGGCATCTCACACTTAAGTCCCACATGGCATCCTATGTCCCACATGGCATCCCTCCCCATGGCATCCCACCCCATGTCCCACATGGCATCCCACCCCATGTCCCACATGGCATCCCACTCCATGTCCCACATGGCATCCCACCCCATATCCCACATGGCATCCCACTCCATGTCCCACATGGCATCCTACCCCATGTCCAACACGACAACCCATCCCATGTCCCACACGGCATTCCACCATATCTCCCACATGACATCCCAACCCATGTCCCACATGACATCCCATGTCCCACAGGGCATTCCATCATATGTTCCACAGGGCATCCCATCCTATGACCCACATGGCATCCCACCCCATGTCCCACATGGCATCCCACCCCATGTCCCACATGGCATCCTACCCCATGTCCCACACGACATCCCATCCCATGTCCCACATGGCATTCCACCATATCTCTCACATGGCATCCCACCCCATGTCCCACATGGCATTCCACCATATCTCCCACATGGCATCCCACCCCATGTCCCACATGGCATTCCACCATATCTCCCACATGGCATCCCACCTCATGTCCCACATGACATCCCATGTCCCACATGGCATTCCATCATATGTCCCACAGGGCATTCCACCATATCTCCCACATGGCATTCCACCACACAGTGTCTCACATGGCATATTCCACCATATGTCCCACATGGCATTCCACCATATGTCCCACATGGCATCCCATGCTATGACCCACATGGATCCCTCCCTGTGTCCTGCATCAGTGGCTTCCCACCTGATGTCCCACATGACATCCCATGTGTCACATGGCATTCCATCATATGTCCCACAGGGCATTCCACCATATCTCCCACATGGCATTCCACCACACAGTGTCTTACATGGCATATTCCACCATATGTCCCACATGGCATTCCACCATATGTCCCACATGGCATCCCATGCTATGACCCACATGGATCCCATCCTACATGTGTGTCCCACATTAATCCAACCATATGTACCACATGACATCCCTCCCTATGTCCCACATGGCATCCCTCCCTGTGTTCTGCATCAGTGGCTTCCCACCTGATGTCCAACATGGCATCCCACCATATGTTCCACATGGTATCAATCCCAATGTCCCAATGACATCCTACTTTATGTACCACATGGCATCACATCCCATGTTCCCATGGCCTCCCACCTTATGTCCCACACAGCCTCCTACCCTATGTCACACATAGCATCCTACCTTATGTCACACATGGCATCCTACCTTATGTCACACATGGCATCACAACCTATGTCACACTCTGTGTTACTCGTGGCATCCCACCATGTCCCACATGGCATTCTACCCTGTTCCACATGGCATCCCACCCCATGTCCCACATGGCATCCCACCCCATGTCCCACATGACATCCCATAGGCTCCATAAGAAGTCTCATCCTAGCTATCACAGTCACTGATTGAGCATACTATGTATGAAAGTGTCACTTCATATAATAACTTATATGCAAATGACTTGTTGAATTGGGGTGGGACGCCATGTCCCACATGACATCCCATGTCCCACATGACATTCCACTCCATGGCAATCCACCCTATGTCCTGCACGGCATTCCACCACATATCCTACGTGGCATTCCACCCTGTTCCACATGGCATCCCACCCCATGTCCCATATGGTATCCCACCCCATGTCCCACATGGCATCCCACATGTCATCCCACCCTATGTCTCACATGACGTCCCATAAGCTCCATAAGAAGTCTCATCCTAGCTTTCACAGTCCCTGATTGAGCATACTATGTATTAAAGTGTCAGTTCATATAATAAGTTATATGCAAATGAGTTGTTGAATAAGAAAAAAAGGTGGAGTCAAATAATTATGCCTGATATAGCCCTTGGTGTATACAACATGGTAAATATTATATCATATGTCCCGCATGGCCCCCATCCATGTCCCACATGGCATCCCTCCCTATGTTTATATGCAATCATATCTTGTCACACTGACTAAGCATGCTAAATAAAAAAGTCTGGTCTAGTCATATACTGTGGTGACTTTATGCAAATGAGCACAATAATAAAGGTGGAGTTTAAAAAATCATGCCTAATATAACTGTTTGGTGCCCAAATATTTTGAAGAATCTTAAGGATTTCAAATCTCAAGTGCTACAAAAGAGACTTGAGGATCTCTGAAGAATATTGGAAAATTATATCATTTTACAGTTATCTTCTAAGAAAATGTCAAATGTATTGTAGACTTTTTAAGGAACTAGTCTTTAATCCTAGCATAAGTACCTCTGAAAAACTTCAACATTTTGTAAGGAAATTCTGAGGAATTTTCAAAAAACTTTAACATTTCTGAAGAAATCTCAGGACAAATCTGTGGACGGCCGGACGGACGTAATCGCCATTACATAGGTTCGCATAAATGCTTTGCTTGCGAACCAAAAACAATGGGAATATTCCTTTAACTGTCATGTCATGTGCATATCATGAAATATTTGTTCCATGATATTCATTCACCCCCACAGCCACACCCACCATGCAGATCAATACAAATGTTGACAACATTAGCATACCAAGCATGATGCAAAAGTAGTTGCTTATTTATCCTATTCGAATAATTTGTCAGTTTATCCTATTTGAATAATTTGTCAGTAAACCCCGCCTACTCAATAATATTCATGACATCATTACCACAACATTACAACATATGTACATGTACAGACCATGAATTATCTGTATACCACACATGGCATAAATCCTATCACGAACGAAACTGACTTAGTTTAATGACTGGGTTCCACAGCTGCAGGCCGTGCTACAAAGTCTAACAAAAATTATACAAGCGCAAAAATATGAACGAGGAATGAGCACGTATAAGGGTAGCCAAAGGCCACACGAATAAACAAAAACCTGACAACAGCCAGGGGACACACAAGTAAACGTGAACACAAAAGGAGTCGTTTCAGAGCCATCCCACCCCAGGAAAACTACAAATGGTAACTATAAATAAACACCATACCAACAATTCCCAGGGTGGAAACATAGGAGTAACACCAGATAGAATAAAAGTATAAGAAGAATGACTAGGCTAGGCCAAGGGAAACTAAATAAGAGGCACCGAAAATGGGCCTTTAACGCTAGGCTCAATGAAATTCGAGAGGATCAACTGTTCTTCAAAAATACAAGTTTTTATCAAGTGATTATTAGTTTCTAAACGGTTTTTACAGTAATTTTTAAGAAGTGAATCAATCCGTGATTGAACGCTGGGAAGAGAGTGAAGATCAATAAGTGCAATTGGTGAAACCCAACGAGGTATGTGAAAAATAATTTTTAGAGCATTAATTTGAATTTGCTCTAATTTACAACGGTTACTTTTGGAGAGTAGAGGGAAAACAATAAATGAGTAATCAATGAGTGAACGAATAAGACTAGTGTATAAAATTAAGGTTGAAGACAATGGAGCTCTTGGATTATAAGCTGTCCCACAAACAGTAAATAATTGGGAAGTGCGGATTTTTAGTTCCTTAAACAAACTTTCAAAATGCAGCTTTAAATCAAATCTAGTATCAAACGTGATACCCAAGAACTTAACTGAATTATAATTTGGAATTACGGTATCGTTAAAAACTAAGATTGGGATTAAAACAGGACGGCGACGAGAGAAAACAATAGATTGTGATTTAGACGGATTAAGAAATAATCTCCACTTGCTGCACCAGCATTGAAGTAGGTTAATATAGTATTGCAAGTCGTCCCTTGCGGCAAGAATATTATTGGCCGACGACCAGACAGCCAAGTCGTCTGCATATTGAGAGATATAAATGTAATCAGAAGATGGGTTAGGAATGTCGTTTACAAAAATTAAAAACAGTAGTGGACTAAGAGGGCTACCCTGAGGGGTGCCCTTATTCACGATCAAAGGATCAGAAAAAACATTATTAACTTTAAATCGAATTTGCCTGTTAAATAAAAAGTCTGCAATTAAGCGAATAAATTTAACCGGGAGGGAGATCTTATTTAGCTTATAAAGAAGACCATTATGCCATAACTTGTCAAAAGCCTTTTCGGCATTGAAAAAGGCAGTAAACACAAAATGTTTTTTACAAAGGTTTAAAGCAATATGATGAGACAACTTGGCTATCTGGTCTGCGGTACTGAATTTTGAAGGGAAACCAGCTTGAAAATTATTAAAGAAATTTATATCGTTAAGATAAGTGGTAAGCCTAGAACAGATGACCCTCTCGAGAAGTTTACTGAGTACTGAAGAAAGTGTAATAGGTCTGTAATTTTTCAGATTTGAATGATCTTTTCCCGGCTTAGGTATAAGGATAACATGCCCAGATTTCCACTTTATAGGAAAAATACCAAAATTAAAACAAATACTGTAAAGTTTGCAAAGAAAAGATTTAAATTTTACAGAACACTTTTTGATATAAAGGTAAGTGACTCCATCCCCCCCAGGGGCCGTCTGTGTAGTATTTTTAAGAGCTTTTTCGAGTTCTAAAACTGAAACAGAAATAAGTAAATGATGTTTGTCTCCTCTCTCGCACTTAAACTTTGAAAAGAGGTTTGAAAAATTATTTTTTCTGACAAAATTGTTAATATAGTTAAAATGATAATCATCAAAGAAATTATCAGAGCGGCCCGTGGAGAGGACAGAGTCAAAATACATTCGAAAACACTTGCATCTCTCGAGTTCAGTAGAGTAGGTAAAGTTGTTATAATGTAACGGAGTAGAGTTATTTTTAGATTTAGATTTATTTAGAAGGTTGTTAATGCTTTTCCAGAAATGACGACTGTCAGATTTATGGTCCAGTTTAATACATTTATTATAAAGAGTCTGATTTTTGAAGAGTTTAATTTCAGTACTAATTTTTCTACGAATTATATTAATATTATGTTTAAGTAAGGGGCACTTATTTTTATTATAACTTCTACGTAAACGCCTGCGAAATTTGATTAAATGTATAATATACTGAGGTAAAATGGTATGCTTCCTAGTATTGCCAACAAAAGACTTAATTGGAATAAACTTGGAACTGGCCGAGATAATTGAGGAAGTAATGAAAGAAACCAAAGTGTCAAGCGTGCCAATATCAAAAGATTTACAACTTAAATTATCAATACTCGAATCCAGAGCTGAAGAGAAACCTAACCAGTTAGCTCGAGTAAAATCAGGGTAGTCGGTCGAAACTGTAACAACGTTTTTACAATTGAGACTACAAGTAATTGGTAAATGGTCACTATCGAGACCAGGTCCAACCTGATTAAAACGAAAAGTGAATGTAAAGACTATTACTAAGTAAACATAAATCAAGGATACAGGGTTTACAAGTTGTGTTAACGTGAACAAAAGTAGGGGGTTTTATCATTAATGAGTTTAATGTTGTTATTTAGTATAAAGTCAACAATATCGTTGCCCTTGGGGAAATCATAGGAATCCCACCAAAGAGAGTGTTTAGCATTTAAATCGCCAATAATAATAAAGGAACTATGCTTTGCGATAAGTCTGTTTATCAGATTAGTGGGGAAAGATTTGTAAGAGCAGGGTAGATATAAGCAGATTACCAGTAAATCAGGAATGTCGGGAGTTGAAAGTGAAATGGCGATAAGTTCGAAAATATCAGAAACCTTATTAATAATTTTAAATGATAAATTATTATCAACTGCAAGCGCAGAACCCTAACAACCATTGGGGTTTACAGTTGTAATCAAATTATAACCTGGAATATAGAAGTTATGAGAGGATTTAAGTCTAGTCTTATTCAAACCTGCAACGGAAATGTTATTAGATAAAAGGAAGTCAATAATTTCGTCTGATTTATTTGTGATGGATTTACAATTAAAATGGCTAATTTTCATATCGTACAGAAAAGTGTAGGTATGTGAATTAAAAAGATTGCAATGGATGCTCCAAGCAACCCACAACAAAAACGAATGCACTAGAACACTGAATCTAGATACAAATCTCCGTCACTGATGGAGAAGGATTTAAGAAAGTCGCTCGAAATAATACCTTTAAGATGTTCTGAGGCCACCTTAACACAGAGATTTGAAATAGTCCCAAAATAATTTGGGACAATCCAACAGTTGAACGAAACTTTTCCATAAGATCGGCAATGAATACAAAAACTATCTCCACCAGTTCTTTTACAACTTTAGACAAAATACTTGAAATTAGAGGAGTGAGGTTATTTTCTACTTCTGTTTGAATTTTATTAAACTGATCCATAATTTCTTTATGATTTTTTTCGGTATTAACTTTAATTTCTTGAGATACGGCCTTAGCATAGGACATGATTGGATCGTTTACATGTTTAGGTTCAGTTTTAGGTTTGGCCTTAGAGCGAGCCTTGTCGAACTCTTCTAGAAATACTGGGCAAGTTTTGTCTGATGCAGGATGTTCGCCGCCGCAGTTGGTACATTTTTCATTTTTAGTTGATGGGCAATCTTTAAAAGAATGATTTCCAGCACAAATATTACACTTTGTGTCAGCGACACAGTTGTTAGCCTGATGGCCAAAACCTTGACATTTAAAGCAGCGAGTAACTCTCACGAAATCATTAGATTGAACAACATTGAAATGCAATAATTGAACAAAAATACCATTAGAAATTAGATGTTCTGTTCTAAAAGAGTCCGACAACCAAATGCGGATAAGGGTTGTGGCATTGCCAGTGTTACGAGAAATTATACGTTTGGCTCCGGTAACCGAACTTTTGGATTTCTTAATTTCGCTAAGGAAGTCTTTATCCTCAAAGTCAAGAGGTACGTTTTTAACAACTAGTGAAACTGATTTAGACGTGTTAGTTCTAGGATACGAGAGGGTAGATTTACCAAATTCGCTCTTATCCCACCTTGTGAGGAGCCTATTTAAGTCAGCGGGTGAGTTTAGATATGACTTAAATGTGCCATGTTTAATACATGAGATACTCTTTATACCTATCAACTGCTCATGATATACAGTATGGTGTCTACATCATTTAGCACTTTCACATAAGCCATGCCCACCATGCAAATTAATGGATCTGATGATAACATAAGCATGTGCACAATAACCAATTATATTATCATGTCCAACATGACACACAACGGACATACAGTTGTTCATTTAGGACTTTTCAAAATTTTCACTTTTTGCCCCACTCTCTTATTAATATGCATGATCTGCAAATCATAGGCTGTGTACCACACATGATGTGAATACACTTCATAATTTTTGGGTGATCATGTTTACAAGTTGTTTGTTTACAAAATCATATCAAGCCCTGCTCACTACACATATAAACAAAAGTTAACATTTTTAGAGAATGAACACGTACATACTAGCTAAGATCATTAAAACAAATATGAAATGGAACACTAGAACGGTCAATACTGTCATGGTTCGCATGCTCATGCAAAGTGATACCCATATCATATGACCTGGCCAATTATAAAAATGGCATCCCATGTCCTACATGGCATCCCACCCCATGTCCTACATGACATCCCATCCCACCCCTTCTTCCACGTGGCATTCCACTATATGTCTCACATGGCTCCCATTCTATGACCCACATGGCATCCCACCCTATGTCCCACATGAATCCCATCCCATGTGCCAAATAACATCCCACCCCATGTCACACATGATATCCCATCCCATGCCTCGTCCCACATGGCATTCCACCATATGTCCCACATGGCATTCCACAATACAGTATGTCTCACATGGCATTCCACCATACGTCCATAATGGCATTCCACCATGTCCCATATGGCATCCCACCCTATGACTCACATGGCATCCCACCCTATGTTCCACATGGATCCCATCCTACATGTATGTCCCATATTAATCCAACCATATGTACCACATTACATCCCTCCCTATGTCCCACATGGCATCCATCCCTGTGTCCCACATGGCATCTCTCTCTATAAGTCCCCCATGGCATCCCACCATATGTTCCACATCAGTGGCTTCCTACCTGATGTCTCAGATGGCATCCCACCCCATATCCCACATAACATCCCATGTCCCACACGACATCCCATCCTATGACATTCCACCCTGTCCCATATGGCAGTCCACCATATATCCTACATGGCATTCCACCCTGTTCCACATGGCATCCCACCTCATGTCTCATGTTCCACATGACATCTCAAAGGCTCCATAAGAAGTCTCATCCTAGCTATCACAGTCCCTGTTTGAGCATACTATGTATGAAAGTGCCAGTTCATATAATAACTTATATGCAAATTACTTGTTGAATAAGAAAAAAAGGCAGAGTCAAAGATTTATGCCTGATATAGCCCTTGGTGTATACCACATGGTATATATTATATCATATGTCCCGCATGGCCCCCATCCATGTCCCACATGGCATCCTCCTATGTCCATATGCAATCACATCCTGTCACACTACCCTGACTGAGCATACTAAATAAAAAAAGTCTGGTCAGTTCATATACTGTAGCAACTTTATGCAAATAGCCACAACAATAAAGGCGGAGTTTAATAATCATGGCAGATACAACCGTTGGCGCCCAAATATTTTGAAGAATTTTAAGAATTTAAAATTTCCAGTGCTACGAGAGAGACACTTTAGAATCTCTGAAGAATATTGGAAAATTGTACAATTTTACACTTATCTACTACGAAAATATCAAACGTTTTGTAGACTTTTTAAGGAAACTAGTCTTTAACCCTTACTCTCCCAAGGTTCCAAAAATAGAATAAGCTATTTCTGAAATTTTTGGAAAGAGGATTTTTTCAGCACTTTCTGTTCCATTTGTACCAAAACAAGTTCAACTATTATGAAAGCTAACATGTTGAACTTTCCAAAAATGTGCATATTTCCGAACTCAAATATGCAAATTAGGTCATTAAATTAGCATATAAGGTCTCCAAACATTCTATCTTTATGACATGCTTGTGCCTTGTGGCTAAATAGCAAAAAAATATGGATAGAATTTCTGAATCGTCCTTGGAAAGACCTTTGATTTGATACTATTCATGGATTTTTAGGAATCAGAAGAAAAAAAATGACGCAAATATGAAAAATTTGGTACATTTTGACCTAAAAATTATCCCCCGATCCTGTGAATAATCTATCTAATAGTGTATGGCACTAAATTTTCCAAAAAAATGCATTTTCCCCTTCTATGATGTCCAAAACTAATAGAATGCAGAAAAACAAGATGTTTACATCATCATTTGCAAAAAATAAAATAAGAAATTATGCAAATAATATGCAAATTAGGTCATTTACCTCATTTATTATGCACGAAACTGTTTTTTGTTTATTTCTGACCCAATTTTAGCCATTAAAAGCTTCACAGCTACTTTTATGTTGATAGACTATGCTGATTATCTATTAGACACTTACTTCTGTTCATTCCACATGGAATTCATAAGAAATGTTTGCCGAAAAGGTCCAAATTTGTAAAGTCTTCTGCTATACCTTGTTGCTGCAAATAGAATTGAAAAAAAAAAAAAAAATTGCAACTATATTCATTCAACTTACTTTAGTTTGGTCTTCCCATAACCAGTTACCGAAGACCTCATGTCGATCCCGGTCACTCTCCACCAGTACTTCCCACAGATGATAGTCTTTATCGGCTGCAGGGATGACCTTCGACCGTTGTACCTCCTGCAGCCGAGCGTTCCGCTCTTCCTCCCTGGTTTTGAAGGCAGCTTTTTCCGCTGCAGTCGGATTTTCTTTGAGTGGTGATGGTGGGGAGACTGCAGCGGAAGGCCTGGAAGAGGGGCCTGGGCTCATCTTCAATGGTCTGTCCCTCTTCCTCTTGGGTTGGGGAGTAGCGGGCGGCTCGTCCTCTTCAAGCATACACATAACATGTTATCGCATAACATGTTATTGTGGTTTCTAGTAGCGAGCGGCTTGTCCTCTTCAAGCATACGTATAACATGTTATCGCATAATATGTTATTGTGGTTTCCAACCTGCCCCACAATTTTGTGGTAACCGTGGGGACAGACTTTTACAGCTGGAAAGCCCGGGGGTACATACAGGGGTCCAAAATGTTTGTTTTATCAATCTAGTCATCACCACAACAGTGGCATAACCAGGGGGAGGGGAAAAGGATCATGGTCCCAAAAAATGGGGCATCAAAATAATGTATTGGTACTAGGCCTATATACAAGCATTTTCCTCTAAATGGGCCTGGGGCACCCCCAACATGTGTATTTTGCCCTAACATGGGACCCCTACTCCACTTTCCCCCATAAAATTATGATTTCGGCCCCTGAAATAATGGAACTTTGATTTTGTGAAATTGGGAATACACATATTTCAGAAGCCTAAATTTACAATTTTGCCATTGGGAAATACATATATTTCAGTCCATTTAGAAATGTTATTATTGGGGTTAAGCTTTCATTTGTTTCATCCGGGCTATTATAGAAAGGACCTAAATCCATTTTTTTATATGTGATTTTAGTGTCCCTTTTACTTGTTTATCGTAACAAGCAAAAAATCCCTGCTAATTTATCATTAGAATTCTATAAGCCTTATTCTATTACTACACATTTACAATGTAGTACTTTCGCTATTTTTGGAAGAAAACACTCACCAACTCCGTAATTTGGAAGAGATCGCTATCCATCTCAGCAGGCTCTATATTCTCCTCTTCCTCAATGTGGTCGAGTTCTGGTACATCTTCTTCATCAGAAGTACCTTCCGACCCCTCTGAATCATCATTATTCTGAAGAAAACATAGGAGTCGGAAGGCACGTTCAACGTTGTATCTCGCCATTTTGTTGTATCAAATGTGCGAAGAAAAAAAAAAGAAGAAAAAAAGACGCGAATTGACGTCATCATTAGAGACCTTTTAGGCAGGTAGAGGGGGTGCATCTGTTATTGTAATAGTTCGTCTGAACAATCTATTTCTCCTCTACCCGTAGAGATTTTAAAAATTCCAATACAATATTTGGGCCGGTTTTTATGATTTTTTTGATAAAAAAGGTCCAAAATGGCCTAAAATCACAAATTTTGGCATATTTTCTTCAAAAAAAACACAAACATTGACCAAGTACAAGTAAAAATCGTGTATCAACCAACAATTCAAACTATCTTTATACTTCACCGGAAAAAAAAAAATTGAAAAAATATTCATGTATGACATTCGTCGTAATCTTCATTTTTTTTTTTTTTTTAACGTTTTTACTCAATTTTTTTTAATCTAACCCCCCAACAAAATAACCATATTATGACAGATCTATTCAATCTGGTTTGAATGAACTTATTTGCAGCTCTGTAGGATTTTGGGAAGGTACTCAAATGTTTTTTTGGAAAAGGATCGTAAGCGTCACGGTCACCGTGACGCTGGGAGAGTAAGGGTTAATCTGTCTTAAGTGTCTCTGAAAAACTGTAACATTTTGTAAGGAAATTCTAAGCTTCCATAAAGATATCTGAAGAAACTTTGGACAGACGGCCGAACGAAATCACCATTACATAGGTTCGCATTATGCTTCGCATGCTCACCAACAAAATAGACATGAGGTTGTTATAATATGAACATTTCAAGATTTTTACATTAAGCCCCGCCTACTCATTAATATGTATAACATCACCATAAAAAGCAATAGGGCACATCCACTGGCCATGGGTTATCTGTGTACTACATGTGACATAAATCCAATGTACCATTCTATTTGCTTTGCTATTGATAATAAAGAAAAAAATATGGTAAATTAATCTACCAAGGAAAAAACTATCACCAACCTCCTGAGTACACAATGACGTCAAAAAAACACTCGGCCAAGTTCACTACAACATTAACAACACTGTATATCACTTCTGTTGTGCCAATCAGAAAGAAAATTCCAGAGGGGAAATTAATATTAATATAAAATTCTGATTAGTCAGTGATAGTTGGCGAGGTACATGTGCATGATGATCTGGTGGCCGCATCCATAAGTTGTCCGATATGGGGGTATACCTAGTGATACATGCAACATCTCACCTCCACTGATTGAAAAAACCCACAAAGTAGTATCGCCTTTCAAGTACTAGAATTTGATCTTGTTAACTACCACTAGCCAGTAATTACCACAAGCCAACAGAGCTTGGAAACAATCGTGTAATTTAATTGTGCGAGTAATTTAATTGTGCAAGTAATGCAAATTGGAAGCAGGGTTACGTAATTTGATCACCCGACCAGTTTTCTTTCAATGATTGAGTATTTAGGACACAATTTTTAATGCGGCCATAACATCGTAATGTGGCAATGGCGCCTTGTCTGCTTGGGTCTGCTGTAACTTCAATGACTTGGGATCAATTTCTCACAACTAGGGGTCGATGTCAGCTGAGGAGTATGAAAAATGTGTTTGTCATTTACTTAAGTCTTTTTCTTAAATGTGTTGTATCTCATCTTTTTATTGCCAGTGTAAAATGCATTTCTTTTGGAGAATTTTTTTTTTTATCAAGACAAATGCAATCAATTTTTTGGTTATGAACTTTTTTAGAGGAAGGGAGGTGGGGGAGAGAAAGGAGGAGATTCTAAGATAATTATGCCTCCCTCTCTTCGAAACATCATGCTCATTCTGCAAAGAAGAGAGGAATATCATATAGTACGTGAACGGCTTAACAACTGCTGCGCTGTAATGGCAGCATGGTTGAGAATAGTCCACAAAGATTTGAAAATGGTTTAAGTTTGTGAGATGATCGAAGGCATTTACAGGTATAAGCGCTTAAGTGCCTTAACAAAAAGCACTAAACATATATATCAAAGTTTTATTAACATCACAGAAAAAAAAAGGAAAAAAAAATTACCACTTACCTAACAAAGTGACAATAATGTTGAAAATACAAAACGCTTGATTCTCAGTTCCGTCAGTGAAAATGTAAATGACTTGGCTTCTGCCTGGAATAAAAACTGAGCCAGGTTCAAAGTTGGTTATAGTTGTTACACCAGATGGATCGGTGGCTGTGGGTGGAGTCCATGTGACCGGAATACCATCTGAATCCTGGGGAGCATTGACTGAGATATCGTCGGGGCAGCCACTGACGACAGGTGGTAAATTCTCCTCTGAAAATCAATAACGTTAGATTGAGATTCAAAAGCTAATGATCTTGTTAATTTCAACCCTCCCTCTTCCCCTGATAATAGGGAGTGGTATTCAAGCAATTTTGTGATAATATGTAGGCCAATGTTTGATAATGAAGTTTGTTTTTATATCTAATTAATGGCCTGACAACATGCATCATTTTCATTTGTTTCACTTTTTAAAATCATTTTGATTTCTCAGCAATTTGCAGAACCAGTAGGGACTTTTTCACCATCTGCAAGATATGCACTCTTTAAATTCAAACTTGTAAAGGACAGACAATAGGAAAATGTATGCCAAGTCCAAGTTGTGGGTGAGGAGTTTGATAGGGGTTCTGTTCAGGTAGATAGTCTTGGATCAGTTTCTGTTGACAGGCCTGATGTAGGGTTGTCTGTAGTTGATGATTGTACAGGTACCATTGGTTGTGAGATTGTTGATTCGTCTGGTATGTTGCCTGTGGATTCTGTTAGAGATAAGGTGTTATAAATAGGGGATTCACTTGTAAGGTACATGTATGTTGACACAAATTTTGTGGAGTAGATCGTAATAGAAGGATTAGGGTGTGTCTTCCAGGGGCTAGGGTTGATGAAGTTAGTTCTCGTGTTGAAACTTTTATGTAAGGGTGAAGATACCTTCGTAGTTTCAATTAGTACAAATATTATTTCAAGGAGAAATGTTGACTCTGATAGGCGTAGTTTCATGGATTTGTTATTAGGTTGAAGGACACAGGTTGTGGGGTTCTAGTTGTTGGTCTGTTGCCGCGTTGGGGTAGTTTCGTCATGACAGATAACATGTTGCTGATCAATATTTGGCTGGAGAGTATTTGTCATCTGTTCGAGTTCGGTATTGTAGATTTCTGGCATAAGTATGAATCTCGGGTTGATTGGTTCATGAGATGGTTTGCATTTAACTAGGAAAGGTGTTCGTGTTCTTGCTAGGGGTGTCAATAGGGCAATTAAACTAGTCACGGGGGGTGAGAGTTTAAACCCACCGGTCAGGCATGTTTCTGGGAATAGGGATTGTTCTAGTGGTAGAATTAAGGTTACATTTTAAAATGTTCGTAGCATTTTGAATAAGCATGATGAGCTTCTGCATGGCTGAAGCTTCAATTAGTAGACCTGATATAACTGGTATTACAAAAAGTTGGATTTATAGTATATTAGTGATTCAGACATACATATTTCAGGTTACTCAGTTTTCAGGCAAGACAAAATTAGATATTCTCAATGGTAGAGGGAGGTGGTGTTTTATTGTTTGTGAAAGAGAGTTTTAATTGTAGATAGGACTGCTCAGTTTTCTTTTGGTTTTTCGTATTGCCTATGGTGTGAGCTTATTGTTGATGGTGATCTTGGTAGTTCAGTGGTTGTTGGTGTTGTGTATAGATCACCAAATTCTAGTCCTGACAACAATCAGAAACTGCTTGACTGCTTCATGAAAGTAGCTTGTAGGAGGGTTATTGTTTTAGGGGACTTTAATTTTCCAGACATTGATTGGAATCTTTGTACTAATGGTACACATGATAAGATTTTTTGGAAGCTGTATCTGACTGCTTTTTCACCCAGCATATGTTGTTTCCCACACATGGTAGTAGTTGATTTAATTTTTAGTAGTGAAGAAAGTATGGTTAGAAATGTGCTAGGTAGCGGTAAGGTAGGGTGTAGTGATCATGACCTCATTAGTTTTGACCTGTATTGTTTCTAATTGTAGCTAATAAACTGGTTTTAGATTTTAAGAATGCTGACTTTGCTGCACTTCAGGATAATTTGTCATTTGATTGGACTTCTTTGCTCCGTGACTTAGATCCTTCCAAAGCATGGAATGTTTTCCGAACTATAGTTTTGGAGGGTGTAAATAGCTTTGTCCTATTAAAGAAAGTCTGTAGGCGTAATCCGCCAGTGTGGATGTCTCGGGAGGTTTTGCAGGCTGTTCGAGAAAAGTTGTGGTGTTGCTATAAACACAGTGGGTGTCCTGCGGAGCTTGCTAGGTATAAAGATCATGAAAAGTTCACAAAGGTATACTAAAGTGCTTTTTGAAAAACAATTGTCGAAAGAGGTTAAGATTAATTTTAAGTCGTTTCATTCTTATGTACGCTCAAAGCAAAAAAATCAAGGAGCTTGTTGGTCTCCTTCAGGGTAATGATGGTGTTACTATCAATAGTGGTAAGGATATAACTGAGGTTTTGAATGACTACTTTGTGTCTGTTTTTACTAAGGAGTCCCCTGCTCATGATATTGTGGATTATCATAGTGTGCACTCTCCGGTATCCATTAAGAATGTTGATTTTTCACTTGATGTTGTGTCTAAGAAGTTGAAGGGTTTGTATTCAAATAAAGCACCCGGAGCCGATGGTATACATCCTGCTGTCTTACGTGAATGTTCTGATGTTCTTTCTGTTTCCCTGAGTATTGACTTTTCAAAGTGCTTTGATGTTGGTGTTGTTCCTACTGATTGAAGAATTGCTAATGTCACCTTTTTTTTTTTTTTTAAAAGGGTGACCACAGTTTGCCTTGTAATTATAAGCCAGTGAGTCTTACTAGTGTTGTGTGCAAGATCATGGAGTCCATTGTTAAGGATGTTGTACTAGATCATTTACTGGTCAATGATTTGTTGAATTTGTCCCAGCATGGGTTCTTACCTAAGAGGTCTTGTGTTTCTAATTTATTAGTGTTTCTTGATGATGTTACTAAACTAGTTGATCCTGGTCATAATGTGGATGTTATCTACTTAGATTTCCAAAAAGTAATTGATAAGGTTCCTTCAGGCAGGCTTATGATGAAAACAAGAGCGCTTGGTGTGGAGGGAAAGTGTGCCAGTTGGATCTATTCTTGGTTAGTTGACAGGTCACAAAGAGTTGTTGTTAATGGTGAAGTATCTCCATGGAAGAAGGTTACAAGTGGTGTTCCTCAGGGATCTGTAATGGGTCTGCTTCTTTTCTTAATCTTCATTAATGATATTGATGTTTCCCTTGGCTCCAGGATTTGTCAATTTGCTGATGACACTAAGCTGTACAGGATTGTTGATAGGGATTCTTCACTTTTGCAAACTGATCTGGATTAGTTAGTTTCTTGGTCCAAAACATGGCAGATGTCATTCAATGTTGATAAATGCAAAGTTATTCATTTTGGTCAGAACAATTTGGCTTATGATTACTGCATGAATGATTAAAATCTTGGTTGTGTTGATCAAGAAAAGGGTCTAGGTGTTGTCATTACGAGCAATCTGAAGCCCTCTAAACAGTGTGCTTTAGCAGCTGCAAGGTCAAATAGGATGTTTGATTTGATTAGAAGAAATTTGTGTTTTTTTGGTAGAAAGTTTGTTCTTAACTTGTATGAGCAGTTAGTCAGGCCTCACCTTGAGTATGCTATTCAGGCTTGAAGTCCCTTTTATGAGAAGGCTTAGTTCATTTTGGAGAAGGTTGAGCGAAGAGCCACTAGACTTATTCCCAAAATAGGGAATCTCTTTTTATGAATCTAGGTTGCAAATTCTTGGTTTGACCACGCTTAAGTTGAGAAGAGTACATGGCAATATGATTCAGGTTTTTAAGTTCCTATCTGGTAGTGATGCTTTGACTTCCTGTTAATTCTTGCATGTTTCAGCTACTCCTCATATAATACGTGGTAACAGTTTGAAGTTGACCAAAGAGTTCTCATGGATAAATATTCGGCGTTTTAGCTTTTCGCAAAGAGTTGTTATTGAGTGTAATTAGCTACAATTCTGTTCACAATTTCAAAGTCAACATTGATAAGTTCTTTACCAACTCTGGGCATCTTTTGATTGTTTTTTTTTTTTTTTCGTGGTGGTGTTGCTTTGGGTTTTTCTATGAGGTGACTAACCTTTCTTAGCCTGTAATCTTGTTATGTTAGGTTATGTTATGTTATGTTATGTTATGTTAAGATGTTCCTCTGAAAGTTCAAAGAATTTACAGTTGGGCATTACCAAAAGTGGAAATCGCAGACTAATTCAACACAGGAAAATTCGTCTGGCCCACACATAATGAGGTTTGGCAAATTGCAAAGCTCTTTGATAAATGTAACAAGAGGTAAATAATACAAACAACCTAAAGAACAGATGTCATATATAGAGATGTCTGACAAAGTAACTTAACATATTAATTTATCAAAATACTAATCACAAAATAAAAACCAACCATCCAATGTCACAATAACATCAAAAATGCAGTATGCTCGATTTCCAGCACCATCTGTGAAAATGTAGATAACTGATGTGGTGCCAAGAGGAAACACAGAACCAGGTTCTGTTTCAGCTGTTGTAGTTACACCGGATGCATCAGTGGCAGTGGGTGGGAACCAAGAGACCGGGGTACCAACTAAAATGGATGGGGTAGTCATTCTGATGTCACTTGGGCAGGCAAAGACAATAGGTGGTGTATCATCCACTAAATAGAAAAATCAGAGTGAAAATCAATTATTTACATTTTTTACATTACCCAGGTACAGAGGCACTAAAATTTGTATTCTACATGGGTTGGTTTACAAGGTAGCTATGGATTGATTAAGCTATCTTAACATCCATTGTTGAAAAATCTTGCAAAAATCATGGGACAAACATAACTTGACTGGGCTTATTTCTTCCCTCTAGTGCTTGGATAGTCACTAGAACTCCTGCATTTTGCAAGAGCCCCATCTACAGAATGATAAAGTCATTCAATACAAACGTTTTTCTTATAACCATTGTTAAAAATCAACAAAAGTTGTGCCTTTAGGTGGGTTAAACTACAGAGTTATGCCTTTAGGTGGGGTTAAACTAAAGAGTTGTGCCTCTATGTGGGTTTAAACTAAAGAGTTGTGCATTTTTGTGGAGTTAAACTAAAGAGTTGTGCCTTTTAGTGGGGTTAAACTAAAGAGCTGTGTCTTTAGGTGGGGTTAAATTAAAGAGTTGTGCCTTTAGGTAGGGTTAAACTAAAAAGTTGTGCCTTTAGGTGGGGTTATACTAAAGAGTTGTTCCTTTAGGTGGGATTAAAATAAAGAGTTGTGTATTTAGGTGGTGTTATACTAAAGAGTTGTGTATTTAGGTGGGGTTATACTAAAGAGTTGTGCCTTTAGGTGGAGTTATACTAAAACGTTGTGCCTTTAGGTGGGTTAAACTAAAAAGTTGTGCCTTTCGGTGGGGTTATACTAAAGAGTTGTGCCTTTAGGTGGGGTTAAACTAAAGAGTTGTTCCTTTAAGTGGAGTTAAACTAAAGAGTTGTGCCTTTAGGTGGGGTTAAACTAAAAAGTTGTACCTTTCGGTGGAGTTAAACTAAAGAGTTGTGCCTCTAGGTGGGGTTAAACTAAAGAGTTGTGCCTTTAGGTGGGGTTAAACTAAAGAGTTGCTCCTTTAGGTGGGGTTAAACTAAAGAGTTGTGCTTTAGGTGGGGTTAAACTAAAGAGTTGTACCTTTTGGTGGGGTTTAATTAAAGAGTTGTGCCTCTAGGTTGGGTTAAACTAAAGCGTTGTGCCTTTAGGTGGGCTTAAACTAAAGAGTTGTGCCTTTAGGTGGGGTTAAACTAAAGCGTTGTGCCTTTAGGTGGGGTTAAACTAAAAAGTTGTACCTTTTGGTGGAGTTAAACTAAAGAGTTGTGCCTCTAGGTTGGGTTAAACTAAAACGCTGTGCCTTTAGGTGGGCTTAAACTAAAGAGTTGTGCCTTTAGGTGGTGTTAAACTAAAGAGTTGTGCCTCTAGGTGGGGTTAAATTAAAGAGTTTTACCTTTAGGTGGGGTTAAACTAAAGAGTTGTGCCTTTAGGTGAGGTTAAACTAAAAAGTGTTACCTTAAGGTGGGGTTAAACTAAAGAGTTGTGCCTTCAGGTAGAATTAAACTAAAGAGTTGTGCCTTTAGGTGGTCTTAAACTAAAGAGTAGTGCCTTTGGGTGGGGTTAAACTAAAGAATTGTGCCTCTAGGTGGGGTTTAATTAAAGAGTTGTGCCTTTGGGAGGGGTTAATCTAAAGAATTGTGCCTTTAGGTGGGGTTAAACTATAGAGTTGTGCCTTTAGGTGGAATTAAACTAAAAAGTTGTGCCTTTAGGTGGGCTTAAAGTAAAGAGTTGTGCCTTTAGGTGGGGTTAAACTAAAAGCTGAAAAAGAAGAGCACTACAATAGTAACACCATGTATATACACCTACCCTCCAGAGTCACTATCACATCAATTCTACAAGTGGCGCTATTTCCAGCACCATCAATGAATGTGTAGATGACTGACGATGGTCCAAGAGGAAACCTGTCGCCCGGGTCATGTGATGATGTCACCTGAACACCAGATGGGTCGACAGCTTGTGGTGGGGTCCACATAACGATGGCATTGGTGCTACCAGCTGGTGCAGTGATTCTAATAATGTCAATCGGGCAACCACTAATTGTTGGAGGGATATTGTCCACTGAAAGATTCAATAAAAGAAAACTAAAGAAATATGGACAGGTAGATACTTTAAATATAATTTTGGTTTAAAAGATATTAAATCCTCGTAAATTGCACAAACTGTCACCAAAACCAGTAAAATAAATACCATTTTACATTTTTTTTAAAGATTTTAAAGAATTAGCTCTTAGGTCAAGTACTGAGACAGAACTTTAAACTTGAATATATTATTAACTGAATAAAATATTGAAATAGTTTCTTAAATGACATGATGACTTGAAGTGATTAGGATTTAAGGATAGATAATGGTGTAGTTATTCAACAATCTTTCTCTGAAACATCCATCCACTCCCAGTTGCCCTTCTATCTCCCACCCGCTCTCTGCCTTATCATTCTACCCTACTATATTTCCATTCCCACTCTTTTCCACATGTTTCCCTAATCTTCCACCCAACTCTTCCCCCACCTACTTCCCCCTCCAACCACATTCCATCCAATCTTAGCTTTCTCTTAATCGCCTACCCCTAATAAAACTCTCTCCTAATTACACATCCTACATCTCTGATCCTAGTCCTCATCCCTTCGCTCTCCTAAATCTACCAGTTCCTCTTTCTCTTAATTCCACATTCCTTTCTTTTAACTCACATAAAAGCCATTGTACTTTGTGACCTTGATACTTGTAACTGTAAAGGCTATTGCTCACCATGCAATGAGCAATAAATAAGAACACCACACATAAAATATATTAGGATATGTTTGGAATTTCTGCTTACACACAATGTAATTTACTATTGGGATACAGGATGATAATGGAAAAGTTTCCATATATGCAATTTTGTTTAAGATGCAGAGAAAACTCCATTTGGTGGGGTGACATTTTCTGTTGTGGCATGAAAATTGTTGTAGTGGACATAAAACGCCCTTTGAATCAAATTTCTTTAAATATCTGAAAGGCCATACAATGACGCCTCATCTGCAAAAGCAAGGGGTCAAAATGTTTCTTTGACTTATTCAAATTTGTTTAATAAGTGGCTCCCTGTGTCATGTTTATGAGCAACAATCTTAAGTAAACTTAATTCAATTCTTACCTTTAGACGGGGTTAAATTAAAGAATTGTGCCTTTAGGTGGGGTTAAACTAAAAACTTGTGCCTTTAGGTGGGGTTAAATTAAAAAGTTGTGCCTTTAGGTGGGGTTAAACCAAAAAGTTGTGCTTTTTGGTGGTGTTAAACTTAAGAATTGTGCCTTTAGGTGCGATTAAACTAAAGAGTTGTGCCTCTAGGTGGGGTTAAACTAAAAAGTTGTGCTTTTTGGAGGGGTTAAACTAAAGATTTGTGCCTCTAGGTGGGGTAAAACTAAAGAGTTGTGCTTTTTGGTGGGGTTAAACTAAAGAATTGTGCCTTTAGGTGGGGTTAAACTAAAGAGTTGTGCCTCTAGGTGGGGTTAATCTAAAAAGTTGTGCTTTTTGGTGGGGTTAAACTAAAGAGTTGTGCCAAAGGTGGGGTTAAACTAAAAGCTGAAAAAGAAGAGCACTACAATAGTAACACCATGTATATACACCTACCCTCCAGAGTCACTACCACATCAATTCTACAGGTGGCGCTATTTTCAGCACCATCAATGAATGTGTAGATGACTGACGATGGTCCAAGAGGAAACCTGTCGCCCGGGTCATGTGATGATGTCACCTGAACACCAGATGGGTCGACAGCTTGTGGTGGGGTCCACATAACGATGGCATTGGTGCTACCAGCTGGTGCAGTGATTCTAATAATGTCAATCGGGCAACCACTAATTGTTGGAGGGATATTGTCCACTGAAAGATTCAATAACAGAAAACTAAAGAAATATGGACAGGTAGATACTTTAAATATAATTTTGGTTTAAAAGATATTAAATCCTCGTAAATTGCACAAACTGTCACCAAAACCAGTAAAATGAATACCACTTTACATTTTTTTTTTACATTTTAGAGGGTTAGCTCTAAGGTCAAGTACTGAGACAGAACTTTAAACTTGAATATATTATTAACTGAATAAGATATTGAAATAGTTTCTTAAATGACAAGATGATTTGAACTGATCAGGATTTAAGGATAGATAATGGTGTAGTTATTCAACAATCTTTCTCTGAAACATCCATCCACTCTTAGTTGCCCTTCTATCTCTCACCCGCTCTCTGCCTTATCATTCTACCATACTATATTTCCATTCCCACTCTTTTCCACATGTCCCCCTAATTTTCCACCCAACTCTTCCCCCACCTACTTCCCCCTCCAACCACATTCCATCCAATCCAAGCTTTCTCTTAATCGCCTACCCCTAATAAAACTCTCTCCTAATTACACATCCTACATCTCTGATCCTAGTCCTCATCCCTTCGCTCTCCTAAATCTACCTGTTCCACTTTCTCTCAATTCCACATTCCTTTCTTTAAACTCAGGTAAAAGCCATTGTACTTTATGACCTTGATACTTGTAACTGTAAAGGCCATTGCTCACCAGGCAGGGAGCAATAAATTAGAACACCACACATAAAATATATTAGGATATGTTTGAAATTTCTGCTAACACACAATGTAATTTACTATTGGGATACAGGATGATAATGAAAAAGTTTCCATATATGCAATTTTGTTTAAGATGCAGAGAAAATTCCATTTGGTGGGGTGCAATTTTCTGTTGTGGCATGAAAATTGTTGTAGTGGACATAAAAACGCCCTTTGAATCAAATTTCTTTGAACACCTGAAAGGCCATACAATGACGCCTCATCTGCAAAAGCACGAAGTCAAAATGTTTCTTTAAGTTAATCAAATTTGTTTTTTAAGTGGCTCCCTGTGTCATGTTCGATGAGCAACAATCTTAAGTGAACTCAATTCTTACCACCCTCTTGAACAAAAATTCCAAACTGACAAAACGCTCTGTTCCCTGCACCATCAGTGAAGGTGTACACAACTTGCGTCTCTCCAACAAAGAAAAATGTCCCCGGTGTTGAGGTGGAATCGAAAGATACTCCTGAAGGGTCTGTTGCCTCTGGGGGTACCCATTGCACGATGGTGCCCTCACTTCCAAAGTTTGTCGTGAGGAAAAAATTGTCAGGGCAACCAGCTATGACAGGTGGGAAGATATCTTCTGCAGAATGCGAATGAAGGAGATAAATTACCAATAATATTACAGTTTTCAGTCCTGAAAATAACTTCTGAGAGTTAATGATGTACCTAATGGAAAGTTCGGTTTTACTGAAGGTATCACATATTATACTACATTGCATCAAAAATAGAAAGATTCTGTGATTATTTTTCCACTTCAGTATAGGAAAATATGATAGATTGTTCATTAAAGAAGAGAAAGGTACTACGAACAAACTGAATGGTGATAAGAATTCATGCCAAGTCATTTTACAGGACAAAAATGATGCTGGGAAGAAAATCACAAAAGGTTTTCTTTGTCAGTTATGACCTTTTCAACCAGACTGTACACACACATCATGAATCAATATTCTATCATCAGGTATACGTTTTAAGGGAAAAAAGAAAAAAGATTTTCTGACTTAAACAACATGAAATCATAAACTACATGGGTGAAACAACAAAGTGAGAATACTAGGTGTAAGTGCTCTGGAGCAAAAGATTTGGGTGACTCTAAACAATGCTTTATGGGAGGAAGGGAGGGAGGGGGGCTCATGTCAAATTCCCCACAAGCCACAAAATCCAACTTACACCACAAAATGTGTTTATCCTACCTTCTTCCACAACAATCACATCGTAGATACAGTCAGCAGAATTTCCAGCAAGGTCTGTAAAAGTGTAAACAATTCTAGTTCTACCAACAGGGAACAGATAGTCGATGGGATAGTTTACATTCACGACTACAGTAGAATCATCTCTTGCCATTGGTTGTATCAATGAAATGTTGGTTCCATCTGATCCAAATTCAACAAATGCTATTACATCTTCAGTCGGGCAATTGATGATGACAGGTGGCGTTACGTCCACTGCAGAAAACGGGAAAGTTTGATATAATTTATCAAAACGAAACAAAATATTGAAACAATAGAGAGTCAAAAGAGCAAAGTAATCAATCAGTTGAAGATGATTTTCATGTCATGAGTCACGTGAATGAAACGGAATTAAATCACAAAAAATTGACATAAAAACTATTTTTGGGATATTAAGATTTCTCATCGATTTGGAAGACCAAATCTATGTTTCAAATTAAGTTGTCACCACATATTGAGTCCCCTAATTTTCTTTTCACCTCTGAAGCCTAAATTTGAATGCCATGGCTTTTTGTAAATAGTTTGTTTTTAAAATGTCTATCGTAATTCTTTGAGCTGGAGTAGCAAATTTTTACAGTAGTAAAATTATAGCAGGAATAAAGTTTCCCATGATTTTCAGTGACTAAGATGTAGGAATGAAATTGAAAGAAATACATCAAGCTGCTCTCTCAATCAAACGAGCTGCTCTCTCAATCAAACGAGCTGCTCACTCACTCAAACAAGCTGCTCATCAAAAAAGCTGCTCACTCAATCAAACAAGCTGCTCACTCAATCAAAGGAGCTGCTCACTCACTCAAACAAGCTGCTCACTCAATCAAACAAGCTGCTCACTCAATCAAACAAGCTGCTCACTCAAACATACAAGCTGCTCACTCAATCAAACAAGCTGCTCACTCAATCAAACAAGCTGCTCACTCAATCAAACAAGCTGCTCACTCAATCAAACAAGCTGCTCACTCAAACATACAAGCTGCTCACTCAATCAAACAAGCTGCTCACTCAATCAAACAAGCTGCTCACTCAATCAAACAAGCTGCTCACTCAATCAAACAAGCTGCTCACTCAATCAAACAAGCTGCTCACTCAATCAAAGAAGCTGCTCACTCAATCAAAGAAGCTGCTCACTCAATCACACAAGCTGCTCACTCAATCAAACAAGATGCTCACTCAATCAAACAAGCTGCTCACTCAAACATACAAGCTGCTCACTCAATCAAACAAGCTGCTCACTCAATCAAACAAGATGCTCACTCAATCAAACAAGCTGCTCACTCTATCAAACAAGTTTGTTTGTTTGTTTGATGAGGTCTTAACGGCACCACGACAACGAAGGTCAAATTGTGCCTGAGAGGTCAGATCATTTTAGAGGTAGTAAGGAAAGAGACCAGGGGAAGAATGAGAGAAATTCAAGAACAAAAGCCAGAAAGCTGTGATCGAGAGAGGAGGTACATGGGGAAAAACTAAAAACAGAGTAGAGAGGGGGTGGAAGAGGAGGATTAAATATGGTTGTAGAGGGATGCATGCTGAAGGAAGGAGACTATTTTATCTGGAGGATTTTTTTGGAAGAACTCAGCAATTGAGTTGTGGGGGGAGCGAGAGAAGCTCTGGGAAGGTTGTACAGGGGGCAAGCAAGGAGAACGTGTTGGATTGTAAGGATGCAGTGGCAATTGTTACAGAGGGGTTGGGGGAACCAATAAGGAGGTGGGAGTGAGTGAGGTGGGTGTGACCAATTCTAAGACGGGTAATATGAGCGTTGTCGATACGAGAAAGGTTGTTGATGGTGGATTTGATCGGGATTGTGGGCTGGATAACATGGAGTTTGTTATCAATTTGGAAGTTCCATAAGGTTTGCCAGCGGTCACGAACAAGAGAAGCGATAAGCGGTTTGATGTCAGAGAGGGTTTTGGGAAAAGGGGAAGGGAGGAGGTTAAGGGCAAGCTTAGCGGCTGTATCAGCCCTGTCATTGCCAGGGATGCCAACATGGCTGGGTATCCAGAAGAAAAGAACACTTTTCCTGCAGAGGGTGGGAGAAAAGAGTTTCGGAGGAGGAGGTGGCAGGTGAGGTTATCCCATTTAAGATTGAGTAATGAAGTAAGAACAGCCTTAGAGTCAGAGAAAATGGCAAAGTGACTAAGAGGAGAGTACTCAATAAAGTTGAGGGCGATGAGAATGGCCTTAGCCTCGGCTGAAAAGATGGATGAGTGGTCAGGAAGTCTGCTACTGAGGGTGATGTCTTGGATGATGGCAGCAGCAGCTGTCTTGTTGCCTTCCTTGGAGCCATCAGTATAGATAGAGGTGTAATTTGAGAGTTGGTCTTTGATTTGGTTGTGGAGATTGATGAAGAGATTAGGGTGAGTTTGAGTTTTGTTATAAGTGGAGAGGTCTAGGTGGACAGAAGGAAGGGGGTGGCCCAAGGCGGAAAAGTGGGCCAGGAATAGGTGCCGAGAGTGGCGGGGTTGATGCCAAGTTGAAAGAGGTCTGATTTAATGCGTAAGCTGAAGAGGGGCGATAGGGTTTTAGTCCTATCAAAGAGGGAGGAGAAATTGGGGTACCTAATGAGGTTGTAAACAGGGTTCTGAGTGTTGGTGAGGACTCTAAAAGCATAGGAGAGGCTAAGCTTTTTACATCTAAGTAGAAAGGGGGGTTCGTTGGCTTCAACATGAAGGCTAGTGATTGGGGAGGTCCTGTAGGCTCCTAGACAAAGCCTGAGGGCTTCATTTTGGATGGTGTTAATGTGGTTGAGGTATGAGTTGTGAGCGACACAGTAAACAATATTGCCATAGTCAAGCTTGGCACGAATGGTGAGCCTGAAAATTTTGAGGAGAGCATAGCGGTTCGCTCCCCAAGTAGTGTTGGAGAGCAGTCGGAGGAGGTTAAGGGAGCTATTGCATTTTAGTTTCAGGTTGGTGATGTGTGGCTTGTAGGTGAGCTTGGGGTCTAGAGTTAGACCAAGGAACTTTGTGTTTTCAACTTTAGGGATGCGATTCCCATTGAGCACAAAGTTCGGGTTGGGGTGGAGGTTGTTGAAATGACAAAAGTGCATGCAGACTGTCTTGTCTTTGGAGAATCTAAAACCGTTATTGTTGCTCCAGACTTGCAGCTGATTGAGGCTGGTTTGAAGCCTATTTTCAACAATAGGAAAGCTAGGGAGGAGTAGAAGATGGTGAAGTCATCCACGAGAGGGTACGTTTGATGCTGGGGCCAAGGTCATTCCCGATGTCATTAATGCTCAGGTTGAAGAGAGTGGGGAGAGGATGCTGCCTTGGGGACGCCCTCTTCTTGGGGTACGGCTTGGAGAGGGTGTGGCCAATACGAACTTGGAACTGCCTGGGTGAGAGGAAGTTTTGAATAAAGATGGGGAGGTGGCCTCTGAGGCCAATGGTGTGAAGTTTCGGGTAATGCCGTATTTCCAAGTAGTGTCGAAAGCTTTCTCGAGGTCAAAAATATGGCAATGAGGTGTTCCTTTTTGCAAAGGATTCCCGGATAGCGGTGTCGAGCGTAATTAACTGGTCTAGGGTATTGCGGCGTTTTTGGAAGCCGCTTTGGTGAGGAGAGAGGATTCTGTTGGTCTCGAGGAACCAGTTTAGTCTCTGATTAATGATCTTTTCCATAATTTTACAGAGACAGCAAGTAAGGGCGATGGGTCGGTAGCTGGTGGGGTCGGTGCTATCCTTCCCGGTTTAAGGACGGGGATGACAATAGCTGTACTCCAGATAGGGGGAAAGGAGTGTGAGGACCAAATGTGGTTGAAGATGGTGAGTAGGGTAGTGGTGGCTTTGATGGGGAGGTGTTTCAGAAACTGATAGGGGATGTTATCTGGGCCCTTGGAGGTGCAGCCAGCGTCGCTGATGGCTTGGTTTAATTCAGAAAGGGTGAGAGGGGTGTTGTAGCTTTCGGAGTTGTCAGAGGGAAAAGTGATTCTCCGGGCTTCATCGCAAGCTTTTTTTGATTTTGAAAGCATTGGAGTAGTTGGTCGAGGCCGAGATGTTGCTGAAAGAGGCGGCGAGGTGGTCAACGATGTCTTTTTTTGCGGTGAGAAGGTCTCCATTCCAAGAGAGATGGGAGATGGAAGATTTGCCTACTCTGCCGTGGAAGCTGTTAACCATTCTCCAAATCTTCTTAGTGGGGGTGTTGGTGGTGAGAGAAGAGATAAAGTTGTTCCAAGTGTTGGTTTTACTGTCCTTGATAGTGCGTCTGGCCTTGCACGGCTGATGCGAAAGAGGTTAAGGTTATGGGTGGTCGGGTTAGTTTTAAAGTTCCTGAGGGCTCTTTTCCTGTTCTTGATGGCGGTTTTGCAGTCATCTAAGAACCAGGGTTGGGGATGATTTGGGGTTTGGAGGTTTTGGGAATTGAGCAGGTGGCGATGTTGATAAGGATATTACTGAAGTTAGACATGGGATCCTCATCCTCGAGAAGATGGGGAGAGGTGTGAGTCACAGAGGGTTTCAAAAAGGGACCAGTCAGCCTTGTCGAGGTTCCAGTTGGGGTGTGCTCAGTGGGGATTTGAAGATTGGAGTGTATAAGAAGAGGGTAATGATCACTACCACAGAGGTCAGCAGTGACTCTCCAACTAAAGTCAGGAGGAGGTTAGGGAACAGATAGACAGGTCAATACAGGTGAGAGAGCCTGTGGCAGGATGAAGGTAGGTCGGGGAGTTAGTGTTCAGTAAGGACAGGCTGTGCTGACGGAGAGCGTTTCGATGAACTTGCCTCTAGGGGTGGTGGTATTAGAGCCCACAAAGGGTTGTGAGCGTTGAAGTCACCAAGAAGGATGAAGGGGGTGGGAAGCTGAGAGATGAGGTTGTTAAGGCTGGTTGGTTGAATGTTGGTGTTGGGAGGGAGATAGATATTGCAGAGAGTGAAAGTTTTGTGGAGGGAGATAGAAATACAGATGGCCTGAAGGTCGGTGTGCAATACCTAACAGGGCTGTGTGGGATATCGTGTCTAACGAGAATGGAGACGCCACCACAGGCCCTGTCAGCATCCACTTGATGTTTGTGATAGCAAGCAAAGTTGTTAAGGGAGTAATGGTCGGTGGTTTTCAAGAAAGTTTCTTGTAGGCAGAAGACGACCGGGTTGAAGGTGGAGGCCAGAAGGTCGATTTCTTCAGAATTGGCCTTAAGGCTCCTAATGTTCCATTGTATGATGTTGTGGGTGTTATTGTAATTGATTGTGGTGTATGCCATAAAGGAGGCGGGGGGTTATCTGGAGGAAGATCTGCTGGGTCTGAGTTCGCTTGTTTTTTCTTTGGATTTGTTTCTTTGGGAGCGATTGTTTTTGAAAATTGACGAGAAGTATGATCGGTGTGTTCGTAATCGAACAATCCATACTCTCTTCAGTGTGGGTTTGGGAGGTGGGTTGTTTGTTGATTGGTTGTTTGTTGATAGGTTGTTTGTTGATTGGTTGTTTTTTGGTTGGTTGTTTGCTGGTTGATTTGTTGGTTTGTTGGTTGTTTGCTTGGCTGGTTTTAGCTTGATGTATGAAGGTATTAGTGGAGTTGGTGTAGGGTGTAGGGGCTTTAGAGTAGGAAGGGGGTTGAGGAGAGAAGTGGTGGTGGAGGTGGTGTGGGTATTGGGTGTGATTGGGTTGTTGGAAATGGTGATGGGCTTAGGACTAGGTAAGAAGAGCCAGGTGAGGTCGGGTTGGGCATGGGAGTTAGTTTTTGTTGTGTTAGTTGTGTTTGGGGGCGGAATTAGAGTTAGAGGAGACTACGTTTGAGTAGGAAGGCTTGGAGTTAAGGGAAGCGAGGAATTGTTTCCTGGCCTCAGGGTAGGTTATGTTGGGGTTAAGGGTTTTAAGTTTAGTTATTTGTTTTTCCTGAAGCCAGGTGGGACAGTCTTTCGAGAAGGAGGGATGGTTTGCTGGGTGTTTACCGTCACAATTTGTGCAGAGTGGGGTTGGTGCAGGAGGTGTTGTCATGGTCCGGGGCTCCAGTTACCACAGCGCTTGGCTGTGGCAGGAGTTTTTCCCGTGGCCATACCTCTGACAATTGTAGCAACGTAAAGGGTTAGGAATATAAGGGGCGACCTGGATTCTCAGGTAGCCGGCAATGATGTGGGAGGAGAGTTGGAGTTGCGTAAAGTGAGAAATATGGTGTTGGTGGGAGTTTCGCCCATCTCTCTTTAGAACGACGACGGGCTTCGGTTACATGTTGGTTAGCTAGTTCTTCTTGGAGGTCGCCATCGGTCATGTACGCAAGATCGCGGGTGCGTATGACGCCTTTGCTGGAGTTTAGGGAACGATGGGGGTGACTGTGATGTCGATACCAGAGTTGGATAGGGTTTTGGTGGAAAGGAGGGTGGTGGCTTGTGTGTCCCTGGTGCAGTGCACCAGGAGATCACCGGATCTAAGGGTAGAGACTTTGGGAGGGTACCGACAAGGCCAAAGAGGGCTTTATGGATGAGGAAAGGAGAAACTTTTTTAAAGCTTTCCTGCTTGTTGGTGGCATGGATTATAGGGATTTTTGGGATTGGGGTTGCAGAATGGTCAATGATGGTAGCAGGTGGGTCACGGGAGGGAGGGGGTCAAGGTCAAGGTCACTGCATAGGCGCTTTGTCATTATGAAAGAAAAACCAAGGGCCGAGAGACCCGAGGCAGCTAGAAAAAAAATCGGAACCACTATATGGGGACCGCTGTATTAGTAACGAAGGGCGTGAAAAGTCGGGACAGAACGAGGGAAAATATAATAGAAAAAAAGAAAAGAAACGATCTCACCAAGGATAAAAGCCCATCCACCGAAAAGAAAATCCGAAAATGAAGTTATAAAACAAAAAGGTGCAAATTGGAGAGAAATTGGAGCGAAAATAGTCTAGGAGAATAGGAGCAGTTGTAACGTCGCTCTCGTACACGTGTGGAACAAGCTGCTCACTCAATCAAACGAGCTGCTCACTCACTTAAACAAGCTGCTCACTCAATCAAAGAAGCTGCTCACTCAATCACACAAGCTGCTCACTCAAACATACAAGCTGCTCACTCTATCAAACAAGCTGCTCACTCAATCAAACAAGCTGCTCACTCAAACATACAAGCTGCTCACTCTATCAAACAAGCTGCTCACTCAATCAAAGAAGCTGCTCACTCAATCACACAAGCTGCTCACTCAAACAAACAAGCTGCTCACTCAATCAAACAAGCTGCTCACTCAAACATACAAGCTGCTCACTCTATCAAACAAGCTGCTCACTCAATCAAACAAGCTGCTCACTCAATCAAACAAGCTGCTCACTCAATCAAACAAGCTGCTCACTCAATCAAACAAGCTGCTCACTCAATCAAACAAGCCGCTCACTCTATCAAACAAGCTGCTCACTCAATCAAACATCACAACTGTTGTATACATCAAAAACTGATGAAACTTTGATCGGTCATACTGTAACTCGTAAACTAAAAGTGCTTGTTTCAAAATTCAAAAACACCAATCTGCTCAGATTTCAATACTCTTTGAATCAATGTCTAAATTGACCTTTAATAAAATATAAACCTCACCATCTTCTATTACAATAATGACAAATCTGCAGAATGCTCTATTTCCTCTGTCATCAGCAAAGGTATACACAACCCTGGTCCTACCAAGTCCAAAGAATGACCCTGGGGTGTAGTTGGGTATGGGCGTGACCCCTGATGGGTCTTCTGCTTCAGGTTCAATCCATGAGACTGTGGTTCCAAAATCCCCAAATGGTGCAGAGACATTAATATCACTGGGGCAGAACGTCACAACAGGAGGTGTGGTATCCACTGTGAAAAAGGAAAAATAGTTTTGACTGTATGAGTGATTGATTGATTGATCATGATCAATTGATAAATAAAACATTTTTTTACAACAAATATCATATAGTGTCAGAGACGTTAATATATATCTACATAAAAAAAAATTAGCAAATGGTGCTATCTAGAAGAAGAAAAACTGAAAGGTGAAAACACTAAAAGTTGCAAGAGAAAAAGTATAAATGAGTGAATACACTTGAGCTCACAAGTAAAAAAGAATTTCATTTGTTTGATTTCAAGCATTTCTTAGTAAAATATCAAGGCACAAAAGCTTTAAAATTTAGCAAAACATAACACAACATGGGTTTGTTTGTTTGTTTGATGAGGGCTTAACGGCACCATGACAACGAAGGTCAAATTGTGCCTGAGAGGTCAGATCATGCTAGAGGGAGGAAGGAAAGGAAACAGGGGGAGAATGAGAGATATTCATGAAGAAAAGGTCAGAAAGCTGTGATTGAGGAGGGAGGTGCATGGTTGAAACAAAAACAAAAGTAGAGAGGGGGTGGAAGAGGAGAATTAAATATGGTTGTAGAGGGAAGCATAATGAAGGAAGGAGATATTTTTATCTGGAGGATTTTTCTGGAAGAACTCAGCAATTGAGTTGTGGGGAGCGTGGGAAACACTGGGAAGGTTGTACAGGAGGCAAGCAAGGAGAACGTGATGGATTGTGAGGGTGCAATGGCAATTGTTGCAGAGGGGTCGGGGGAGCCAATAAGGAGGTGGGAGTGAGTGAGGTGGGTGTGACCAATTCTAAGACGGGTAATATGAACGTTGTCGATACGAGAAAGGTTGTTGATGGTGGATTTGATCGGGATTGTGGGCTGGATAACATGGAGTTTGTTATCAATTTGGAAGTTCCATAAGGTTTGCCAGCGGTCCCAACAAGGAAAGCGATAAGCAGTTTGATGTCAGAGAGGGTTTTGGGAAAAGGGGCAGGGAGGAGGTTGAGGGCAAGCTTAGCTGCTGCATCAGCCCTGTCATTACCTGGGATGCCAACATGGCTGGGTATCCAGAAGAAAAGAATACTTTTCCTGCAGAGGGTGGGAGAAAGGAGTTTCCGGAGGAGAAGGTGGCATGTAAGGTTATCCCATTTAAGATTGAGTAAAGAGGTAAGAACAGCCTTTGAGTCGGAGAAAATGGCAAAGTGGCTGAGTGGAGAATACCTAATAATGTTTGGGGCAAGGAGAATGGCCTTAGCCTTGGCTGAAAAGATAGATGAGTAGTCGGGAAGTCTGCTACTGAGGATGATGTCTTGGATGACGGCAGCAGCAGCTGTCTTGTTGCCTTCCTTGGAGCCATCAGTATAGATGAAGGTGTAATTTGAGAGTTGGTCTTTGATTTGGTTGTGGAGATTGATGAAGAGGTTAGGGTGGGTTTGAGTTTTGTGATGAGTGGAGAACCTAGGTGGACAGAGAGAGGGGTGTGGCCCAAGGAGGAAAAGTGGGCCAGGAGAAGGTGCCGAGAGTGGCGGGGTTGATGCCGAGATGAAAGAGGTCTGATTTAATGCGTAAGCTGAAGGGAGGGATAAGTATAAAACATCAGAGACTATGCAAGGCTTCTAAACACACCTGACTCTTGTGTTTTTCAGTGGCCCCCACTCATGGCACCCAAGTTAACAAAACTGTCACATTACCCATTATGAGATGAAAAATCACAACTAGAACTTGCACAATCTCTTTCAAATTCCATGATTTATCCAGAGCCATAATTTCCAGGACTTTCCAGTTTGCTAGTTTGGTGAAGTTTAACGGCACCACAACAACGACGGTCAAACTGTGCCCGAGATATTAGATTATGTCAGGGATAAAAAGCAAATGGAGAAGTCGGGTATTGCGCAATACAGGTAAGTATATATGATTGGATTAGAAATATCAAAAAAAGTATATGATTGGAGAAGGTTAGGATAAGATCAATTAGAAATAGGTAATAGTAGCAGGTATGGTGTAGCTTGGAGGCTTAGAAACAAAAATGGTTATATTCTAAGACTTTCCAGGAATTTAAGCAAATCAGCCAACAACAATACCATGCATCCTCATTTATACTTAAGTGAAATTATTAGCCACCATTACATATTTACAAGGGAAATTTCAAAAGCTCTAAACTAAATTCCACGTTAATAATACCATACATATATATTACTCACCCTCCTCGATGACGTTAACAATAAACCGGCAAATATCTTGATTACCAGCTCCGTCTGTAAACCGGTAGGTGACGGTGGTGGTGCCGACATTAAAAGTGCTGCCGGGCTCAATATTAGATACAACCATGACGCCCGAAGGGTCCTGTGCAGTGGGAGCCTCCCAAGTAACATCTGTCCTGGTTGTGCCAAATGGAGCAAAGACTTCTATGTTTTCAGGGCAGTTGAAAATAGTTGGTGGCATTACATCATCTGGAAAGAAGACAGAAAGCAAAAAGTCTTGTTCACTTTTGCACAGAAATTTCTAGTCATGTGTGACTTGGGGTGCATAACATGGACATGAACTTTCAAGTTCTCAAACAACACCAAATGTAATAAAGATCAAGGTCCTTCAATAATTACAACATTACTTCACATTGAGGTAATTTCATAACTCAATAAACAAAGACCCTTTTGTGCACACAGTCCTAAATTGATATTGTTTGGAAGTTGAAAGGAAATCTGTTTCTTAAAATAAGTTTTGGTGTTTTTGATGAAATTAGGGCACCCGAACTGCATTCTAATTGGTTGTTTTTCAGTGTAAAGAGTTATGGTTGCTTTAGGTTTAATAGGACTTGTACATGTTTAAATAATATAAATTATAATTCAGAGAATCCAGAAAAACATGAATTTTCCATAATACCTCCACTAACCCTCACTTAAAATTCCACCGAAGCCTGAACGAGAGAGGGGAGGCGAGCCGGGATGCATGGAAGGTAAGTATAACTCTTGTCAATACCCCCTCTATGCTTAGCAGGGTAAATTTACTTCTAGTTATACCTTACCTTCCATGCTATAAATACGCAATCAGATTGCAACCGAGGATAGGAAGAGAGGGAGTTCAGGTCGCAGCACAATTTTCTTAAGGCTGGTACTAAAACTCGCACTAGTCTTATCCTGCTTAAAGGACAAAACCCCTTCTCCTCTTAAAGACGAAAGACCTCTGAATAGAAACTATCAAAAATAGTCCCCCACTGCTAGTTATAACAAGAAAACAGAAAGCACCCTGTTACAAATAACCAAGGCAAGACATCTACAGATCGTAGGTTTAATAGTCACCCGCAAAAGCATGCGAACAGAATCTGAATAGTGTACAGAGTCAAACTGTAAACAACGCCCAATACGTCATGACGAAAACTTACAAGGTTCGTCAGAGGACCAGGGCGGTTTAGTTAGGCATGAAGGGATCAAACCGTCTGCAAAGTTAAACTAAACAGAAGCTGCCAAAACCGTGGCAGAACCGTGTTAGTAAAACATAAACGAAATGAAAGGTGCCGAAGATCGGCAGATTCTGTTAGTAAAACAACAAAAGAACAATCGCCAAAACAATGGCAAAGCTTCCTTAGTAGGAATAAACTAATCAAAAAGAGCCTGAACAACGGCAAAGAATTTTGGTTAGTAAAAAGAAACTATTTAAACGTGCCAGAACAGCGAAATCCGTTAGCGAAGGACTCAGATGTTAAGAAAATTAACGGAAAAATCTTAACTGAACGAGAGGAAGTGAATAAATGAAAGCAAGAGTATTCACCTCAAGAAAGGGATGGTCTTCTTCTAAAAAGAACGGCTCTAATTGCAACCCCGTATTGATAGTCTGATATACCCTTCATATATGCGAAGACGAACGTGGCTGGTGTTTTCCATACCGCAGCACAAAGAATCTCGTTGAGGGAAACCCCACCAAAAAGCACAATTGATGTAGCTATGCCTCGCACCTGATGTGCCTTAACTGATTGTTCTGTGAATAACGCGGATTTATTGTTTGTTTGTTTGTTTGTTTGATGAGGTCTTAACGGCACCACGACAACGAAGGTCAAATTGTGCCTGAGAGGTCAGATCATTTTAGTGGTAGTAAGGAAAGAGACCAGGGGGAGAATGAGAGAAATTCAAGAACAAAAGCCAGAAAGCTGTGATCGAGAGAGGAGGTGCATGGGTAAAACAAAAACAAAGTAGAGAGGGGGTGGAAGAGGAAAATTAAATATGGTTGTAGAGGGATGCATGCTGAAGGAAGGAGATTATTTTATCTGGAGGATTTTTCTGGAAGAACTCAGCAATTGAGTTGTGGGGAGCGTGGGAAACACTGGGAAGGTTGTACAGGGGGCAAGCAAGGAGAACGTGATGGATTGTGAGGGTGCAATGGCAATTGTTGCAGAGGGGTCGGGGGAGCCAATAAGGAGGTGGGAGTGAGTGAGGTGGGTGTGACCAATTCTAAGACGGGTAATATGAACGTTGTCGATACGAGAAAGGTTGTTGATGGTGGATTTGATCGGGATTGTGGGCTGGATAACATGGAGTTTGTTATCAATTTGGAAGTTCCATAAGGTTTGCCAGCGGTCACGAACAAGAGAAGCGATAAGCGGTTTGATGTCAGAGAGGGTTTTGGGAAAAGGGGAAGGGAGGAGGTTAAGGGCAAGCTTAGCGGCTGTATCAGCCCTGTCATTGCCAGGGATGCCAACATGGCTGGGTACGTGATTGCCTGAACAATCCAACGTGAAATCGTGTCACGCGAGATGACACGATGCGGATTTTGTAAGGACACAAATGAGGTGCAACGTTGTTCAGAAAAGATTGCGTACATTTAATATAGTGTTTGAGACATCGAACGGGGAACCAGGCCTTGTCCTCTGCTGTGTCAGAAAACGTAGCGATTGACAGAAGGAATTTAGGTTCTGGTAAAAACTCTAATGTTTGGTTCTTGGCTAAGAAGGCTGGGTCGGGCACGAGTCAAATGCCCCCCGATTCAAAGCGAATATGGCCTTCTTTGAGCGAAAGCGTGTAAAACATGAACGTGCGTCTGGCAGAGGCCGCGGAGAGTAGAAATACCATTTTGATCGTCAGTTCCTTGAGTGGACATTCTGACAAAAGCTCAAACGGAGCCTGTGCTTATGTCTCGAGAACCACCTGCATGTCCCAAGGGGGAGCGTGGCTCCGAACTGAAGGTCTTTGTAAGAACATTCCTTTAATTAATCTTTCCAGAGGCTGTGCATCGGAGAGGGTCGAACCACCTGGAAAGCCTCAGTGGATAGCTGCTATGGCTGTCCTGAACACCTTGACTGTATTGATGGATTTATTCAGGTTAAACTGTACCAACAAAAATTCCGCTATGTCACCAAGAGGTGCTGTATGCAGAGAAACTGATCTATCCTGGCACCAGTGTCGGAACATCCTGAGTCTGGAAGCATACATCCCCAAAGTGGAAGGCTACCGGCTTCGGGCTGCCATTTGGGCAGCTGCCTCCAAAAGAATCTGCGACACAAGGGATTCACGGATAGAGGCCACACAGTCAAATGGTGTGCTCTTGGATTGTGGTGCAGTTTTCAGGAGCCCGGGATTGAGACTAACTTGTCAGTGACCGGAAGCTCATACAGAAAACCTGCGATAAGATTGAGCAGCTGAGGAAGCCACAGTTAACCGGGCCAGTTGGGAGCTACCAGAAGAAACATGTGGCACTGATCGTACATCACCTTGCCCAGTACTGTGCTCCCCACCCTGTCAAGGACGCATCAGTCACCACTGACACTGAAGGTCTGACGGGTGGAAAAGCGCTCCCTGTGACAGGTGAGAGTGAACGCACAACCAAATGTGGGGAACCACTACCTGTGTACAGGGGACGAGGACACTTGAGGTCCCTTCTGGATGGGACGAAATGATCCAGTAGAAGAAATTGTAGATCCCGCACATGGGACTACATCTACTAGGCTGGCTAGGTATCCTAAGAATACCAGCCACGATCTTGCCGGGAACGCTGGTTGAGAGAGGAGGATGTCGGCGCCCGCCCTCTTGGCTAGGATCCACTCCTCCGCCGGTCGTATATGACCTTGTGCAAAATCCAGGACTGCTCCCAGAAAGGTGGGAGTCTGAGAAGGAACTAGATTGGACTTGGCGAGGTTGATCATCGACCCTAAGTCCTGAGCCACTCTTATGACTACATTCGTGTGTTCTGCGATGGTGGCTGCATCTACTGCAACGATTAGCCAGTCAACTAGGTACATAAAGATTCTGATGCTTTGCTTTCGCAGGAAGGCCGCTTGAACTCTCGTAATCCGGGTGAAAACCCTGGGGGCAGTCGATAGCCCTAAGGGTAACGCCCTGAATGTGTACATAACTCCCTCGAATTGGAATGACAGAAAACGCCCGTGTTCGACGAGCATTGGCACATGAAGATATGCGTCCGTGACGTCGACGGAGGTGGCCCACAGGCCCCTCTTCAACTGAGGGAGGATGGAGTGAAGAGTCAATATCTTGAACTTCAATGGACGAATGAATCTGTTGTGTGGTCTCAGATTGATGATTGGGCGCCACTTGTTCCCCTTCTTGGGGGCCAGGAAAAACGTGGACATTACGAGGTTCCTGGGAGGACTTGAGGTGGCGGTGATGGGGATCTTCGCGAGCAGCTCTCCGATCTCTGTCCTCAACAAGTCTTCATGGTCACTCAAATGAGGCATGGGAGTGCGGCGAAAGACCTCCAAGGGGCGGGGGAGTCGTGAGCTCTTGACGGTAACCCTGTTGAATGCTTCATAGCACCCATTTGTCTTGGTGACTCTCTCCTATGCCTCTGGAAATTTCCCCAAACGCCCCCCCCCCTTCTCCACTGGACCACTCGTCAACGGGGGCATTGGGGGTGGGTCAAAAGCACTGCCCCTTGCCCTTCCCCCATGCTCGAAAGAAAAAGAAACCCACTGTGCATGCAGAGGGCAAGGAGTGTTGACCGCTCTCTGCCACATTCACTCTGCCAGTTCACGAAGTGGACTTCTGGCGAGAGGAAGAATCTGTATAGGGCCTGTTACTGCATTACTGCGACAATGGGCCCGTCGCTGGGTAGGTGTACCACGGCCCCATACAAAGGCAGAAGGACGGCGACATGCGGAAGGAGAAGAAAAGTCTTCGTCCTCGCTAACAGCTTCTTAAGTCTTCCGAAGATCATCCTGTCGGCCGGCTTGGCACGACAGGACATCTCAGAAGTGACCTGCAAACAGGTCCGGGCCTTCTCTTGGTAAGTGCTGAAGGTCCATCTGAGTGGCTTCAGAGAGTCCAAGGAGAGAGAGAACATTCTCGCGCCTCTCCATGACTACCGTTGTGGAGACTCGAGCGAGTTGGTCGACTGTCGCGTCAAACAAATCGAGAGTTCGGTTAACAAAGGTGCGGTCATTGTAAGGATGTCGGTTGGCAAATGTCTATGCAGAACCGAGTCTAACCCCTTTGTCATGCATACGGCGAGGGCTTGAAACAGCTGTTAGGGAATCTTCTCTCTCCTGGATCGCAGGATCAAGAAATTTCTTGGTTCTGCCGGTGGAGCTGGACACCGCTTGTGGGCTGGCGAAGGAGTTGCCACACTCCTTCTGGGATTAAAGGGCTGCCTATGAGCACCTGATAGGCAGCTGGTTGGACACACGTGGCCTTGTCAACCTGTTTGTTTAGGTGGTCCAGTCCCTGTCCGGGGTACTGGCCCAATGCTGAACCCTGGTCACCAGGGAGGCATCGATGGGGAAATGTCTAGCCGTTGGCTTAGTTTCCCTCGGGGCTGAGCTGAGCAGTCTACGCTGAGACTGTGGGCCATGCAGCCTCTCCGAGAGGTGCTTCTACAACATCCAGCTTAATTTCCCGTTCTAGGAAAGCAAGGAGCTGGGAAATCGCTCCCCTTGTAAAAAGGGGTCTACTAGGGGCGGGAAGAGGACCTCTTCCGGTATCCAGAAGAAAACGGGGGTCCTATCTAGTGCGGTCTCCATCATTGATGCGACACTGGGGAAGACTTGAACTGGAGCAGTGAAAGGAATCCCCCTTTCTGGGGGGTAATCCCGTGCCTTGGGGGTGTCCGGGTCTCCACTGGAGGGTCCAGATCATCCCTCTTCGGAGGGATAGATGTCGAGGGCATCCTCCTTCGAGACCTCAGGGTCGGGTGGATGCCATGCTGCGGCAGTGGCAGCTGCCAGAGGGCAAGGTGCGGGAGGTGGTAGCCTCCGCTCCAGCGCCTGGGACACCAAAGTCTTAAGTGTCTGCTTCAGTGTTTCCTTGAAGGTGGGATCCTCAAGGGGATTTCGGGTGTCGCTTTCTTCGCCTCCGCCTGGGCTCTGGGGAGGAAGAGGAGGAAGAGGTGGACTGGTAACGCCAACTCCGTCCTCTCCTGTGTATACTATCCCGTTCCCTGTCCCTCCTCCAGGGCCTGCCTCGCTTAGGAAACATTACGGAGGGCGGAAGAGCCAGGTCCCGCCATAGCGTTTGGCACAAAAGGTGTATGCGTAAGTGTATGCCTACTCAGCTGCTGGGGCCCTTCGTCGAGTGCCATGCTGAGAGTGGGCGGCGGCCTAGCCTTTCGGGCGGGAGGGGGCAACGCCATATGCTTAAGTGGTGGCAGCGGCTGGGGGTAAGACGAAGACAGCCTGTCAGACCGCCGCTTCTTTGCTCTCTCGGCCGCTTTGCCGGTTGCGGTGGAGTCTGTGTTTCAATCACGCCGCTTGATCCTATTAGCTGCACAGAGTACACGGGTTGGACTTGCAGCATAATCTGCACGCGTAACACGCGAGATGGATGTCACCGGAGCGTAACTAAAAGAAGCATTTACACGCTACGCATCACAGGACATCTTGAGTGCGTAATGCACCGACACTCGGGGACCTGTCCTCCATGTCCATGATACTGGTGAAATATATTGCGGAACTGTAACGCTCAATGCGGAAAATCTTACTGAGGCAGTTCACACGGCCGTGGAACTGCGTAGCTAATGGTTACAGAAACAAGAAGAAAATAGCTCTCCTGATGCTATACTTCTTGTGAAGATTGTCACTTATCACCTCAACAGGTAACTTAGTAGCGGTGTACGTTATCCCATTACAAAACTCTGGAGCCATATGGACCCATTCACCAGGGCCATATGGATCCGTAAACCCATAGGCCACAGAGCCATAGGGAGCTGTCTGATGGACCCGTGCGGAGCCGTCACGGAACCGTACGGAGTGGGAACACGGGCCGTGGAGCCATACAAAGCCGATCACTAGAGCTGTGCGGACCCGTATGGACCTGTGATAGTAACAAAATGGCTCAACAACGAGCTGTAAAATTACTTAAAAGTCACTTATTACCTCTTTGGGCGCCGCCTTTTTGTGGCCTTACCGGTCCCTACACAGAACCGTGGTCCACAGCGGTGTACAAAGGAGTTCCCCACTATCAAAACACGCCTCACCGGCTCCGTAGCGTCGGGAAGGGGGCGCTAGTGCTTTATTTTAAGTGATGTCTAGGACGCCACTTAGCTGATCAAAATAGACTCAAGTAACTTATGTCCGATAGACCGCACCCATGGCCCTGCCAACTCAACTCAATAGCGTTGAGTCAGAGGCCTCCAGGGGGTGAATCAGGTCAAAGTTAACAAAGTAAACTACTAACACAGCCCTCCACGGCTCAATAGCGTCGAATCGGTGGTCATGGCGTAAGCAGAAACTCTGAGACTCTAATGATTTATATCGCCTCTTGGCATTTTGAAAAAATAAAAAAAATATATATATATATATAAATAGAAAATATATATATACTTACACAGGCGAGACGGCAGGAGACGTCAAACATAGTGAGGCAAGCCACAGCAATTTAGTACATCAACAAATTTTATCAGAAAAATCACTATCTGAAATTTTTTTTAAACCCGGGAAAATGCACCAAAAGTAAATTCTTTAAAATCGCAGGTGGTAGCGTGGAAAACACGAACCACTTAGTAACCTGGTATCTGTGGAGATAAAAAGAATAGATTAGATCTCCTGAAAAGAGGACGCCAGGGAGACCCCTTCAAGGTCTTTCTAACACCACAAAATTCAAGCTTGAAAATTAAACTCTGTCTTAATTATATGCAAGAGAAACGAACACACGACATGTACTGGTAACGTTAAATAAAGTATAAGCTCTCTTGTACAACTGTAGCTCCTTGGAGCTGTATGAAGTCGACTCCTCAAATACCCTGTGGTGACATCGACCCAATACGCATGCGCCAACATCGATAGAAATTGGCCTAATGCATATGAGAACCTATACTGAAGATATCCTAACATATTAATACAATGCATAGTATAACGCTAGGCTCTCCTCGTGGAAGGGTGGGGCCGAGGGTAAAAAATACTTAAACCCCGGGCAAGAGGTCCACTAGACAGGCACACTGGGTGTTCTAGGGCCTGAAAACACCCGTCGCAAGCGTAGGACTCTCTCGAACTAGCCACCTGTTTTGTACGGATGTAGGTAAAAACACTCTATCCTAAGTGTAGGCCTAACAGGAAAGTCCTGTGAGTCGGACCAAAGAATTCCCGATCCCATGGCTACCTTGTCTTACCTCAGAAGACTTGAAAAGGCAAATAGAATAAGGCTGAACAGTGTAAAAACCTGACTGGTAGAAGCTGCAAGGGAGAAAATTGTTAAAAAAGGTTGAAAAAAAATGTAAAGAAAATTTGACCAGTCCCAGCGATGTTGTGATAACAACACACTGAAAAGAAGTGAGGGTTAGTAGAGGTTATATGAAGGTCAGAGTTGAGCTGATAACTACTTTTTTAAGGTCGGTTGGAAGTGCGTTAGAATCAGGTCATGTGACCAGATTGCATATTTATAGCATGAAAGGTCAGGTGTAACTAGAGGTAAATATCCAAATTCTACATACCTGGTGAATCAATCACTACATTAAAGGAGCACGTTGCAATATTTCCTGCATTGTCTGTAACCTCATACAAAATAGTTGTTGTACCCACAAAGAAGAATGACCCCGGTGAGAAGTTGACCTGGACAGTCAGCTCCTGCTGTGAGTTGTCAGTCACATCTGGGGGTATCCATGTAACCGCAACCCCTTCGGAGGCTTGTAGAGACACATCCTGTGGGCAGTTTGTTATGACTGGGGGTATTTCATCCGCTAAGAACAAAATGGAAAACAGAGGATGTTTATTTGCTCTTAAATGCTCATTTTCTATTTCTAAATAATTAACAATGTGAATACATTATATTTGATCATGCTTTATTATTTGATGATTAAATCTTTGACAAAAATATGATGTGTCAAGACTCCTGAGAAAACCATCATTGATCTTCGTTTGGTGTTTAGTGGAGAATGATACAAAGTTGTGTCCCACACAAAATGGGACATATCACTTCAAAGTCAAAGGTCAGAGATCAAGTAATTGATTTTAAATGGTATATTTTACGTCATGTTTCCTGTAAAAACATTTGATCATTTTTCAAATTATGCACGGCAGAGGTAATAAGGTCAACAAGTCCATGGATTGCCATTTTCTTTCTCTGTTGGTTTATTTCTTATTGCTGTTCTTATTATTTTTAGTTCTTGTTTGTCAGATGTTGTCCTTTTTCTTATTACTCATCAGTTGAAGTTGTTATTATCTTCCTAATTGTTCATTTTTCTATTCTTTTTGCTCATTATTTTTGTCTTACTTCTCAGAAAGTAAGTTACTTGTGTTCTTAACTCTTAAATGACGACGGGGTCGTGACTAGACCAACTGGACATGCACTTTTCAAAAAGTTATTTTGCTTTGTCAAATAGGCCCACAGCAGTGATCCTGGTATCATTTGAAAGAGAACAAATAATTCTTTTAGAAAATGTAGCTTTTAATGGTAGTTATGTTAAAGAGTTTTAAGAAAAAATGGATTAAAATGGAGAAAAAAAATTAAAATGCACAAAATTTAACCAAAAAAAGCATTTTTTTCAAAAGCTTACTTGCCATACTTCCAGACCTAGCTTTTGCTTGAAAAGCCTTGAACAACTTCCCAAGACATCAAAGTATCCAATTCTGGTCGAATTTTATCTGCCTTTATCACCAATATCTTTTATTGGCAAAAGTTGTGCAAAATTTGATAATTTTAAGCCTTTTTGAGACCAAGTATTGAAAAAAGTCATAACTCTGGATCGCAGGACACCTACAGTACCGCACACCAAAAATATTGTGAAAAAGCTTATATCACATACACTCAATTAAGAACATAAAGAGCAACTACCCCCTCTTTATTCATGCCGTTATCTAAGTTTAAAAACAAACCCATTTACTAAAACATATGCAGTCTGGTGTAGCGGATAGTGTGCAAGCTGGCAACATGCACGCCCCAGGATCGAATACCAGTTGTGTGCGTGGCTTTAATTGTCGCAAGTAATTACAGCAGTGATTATCAATTAGTTTTTTGTTTTTGATTGTTTTTGCATGTTTCAATTTGAGAAAAAATTTTTAGACTGGTATCATTGGAGAGGAAATCTCACAAACAATCTAAATATTTTAAAAATCCTCCATTTTTATTATTCACAAGAAAAACTACAAGCTCAAAAAAATTGGCCAAATTTTACCTAAAATTTGCATATTTATGTTGATATTTTCTTTATTTTGACCTTTTTATTGAACAGTTTATTGTCTTAGCATTCGCATAAACCAAACTTGTAGTGATACAAAATGAAAGGAAAGTTATGAAAATTAATTTTGAACAAAAACCTTCGGAATATTTTTTGTCACTTTTTGAACCCCTGGGGCTTTAAGGGTTAATCAAATTATGAAAAGAATTCAATTACAAAAGCTTGTCCTTAAAGTACCTCTTTCAAATATTTCAACAGTAAACGAGCAGCTGGCCATATTTCCTGCTGAATCCACAAACGTATAAATGATTTGTGTTATACCAACAGGAAAGAAGGATCCAGAATTAAAGTTTAAATTTGTGGAAAATTCAGAGTCATCCGTGACATCTGGTGGCAACCATGTGACCGTGATTCCAATTGACCCAAAATCCACTGGCACGCTGATGTCATCAGGACAGTTCGTAACCACAGGTGGGTCAACATCAACTGTGGAAAGCATATGAAAAAAAAATATATATATATATATGTCTATGAAGGCACATCCTGTATCATTGCACCTGAGGCTAAGCTGTAAACAAAATATGCGATGAGTAATCGATGAAGTATAGTGCATGTGATGTCACACATGCTTAACCAGCACCCTCTTAAGGGGCACCATGGTATCTAGGATCAACTTTTGATTTCATACCAAATTCACATAAACTAAGCATTTTGACAGCATGAAAAGTTACCTTCAATAAACAAAAACAAAATAGGAATATGAGATTTTTAACAAATCAAATGCAAGCACAAATCTATTAATTATTAGGAAACTACATAAACTGTTCATAAATGATAAAATCTATGACACTTTGAATAAAAAGACTTCTATGTGAAAAATACTTTTATGGGAAAGTTTTCAAAAAGTTCTAACATTCCAGTGAATCACTTCCATCCTAAAAATATAAATCAATATCATTAATGAATATTCAACAAAATTATTACCCTTCAAATCCCAATCGGTCATGGCATGACCGATTTGGACATACACTTTTCAAAAAATTATTTTGCTTTGTCAAATAGGCCCACAGCAGTGATCCTGGTATCACTTGAAAGAGCTCAAATATATTTTCCAGGAAATTACCTTTTTGATGGGGGTTATTTTGAAGATTTTTGAGAGAAAATGGGTTGAAATAAAGAAAATTTAAAAAATGCACAAAATTTAACAAAAAAACAAGTTTTATTCTCACAAACTTACTTGCCATATTTCCAGACCTTGCTTTTGCCTGTAAACCTGTGAGGAACTGTCCAAGACATCAATGCATCCAATTCCAGTAAAATTTTGACTGCCCCTATCATCAATATCTTTTTTGGCAAAAGTTGCGCAAAATCTCCTGATTTTTAGCCTTTTGAAGACCAATTTTTGACAAAAAAAGTAGTACCCAATCACAATACAACTGCCCTATGCAAATATATCAGATCCGTTATTTCATGCATTTTCAATTAAAAGCAAAAAGAGCATCTACCCCCTCTTTGTCCAGACTAAATTATAAAAGTTTATTGCAAATGATAAGAGAAGTGATTATTATATTTTTTTTTAATGTTTTGCTTTGAAAAAAAAAAAAATTAAGACTGAAATCAATGGAAAGAAAATTTTACAAACAATTTAAATATGTAAACAAATCCTCCATTTTTTTCATTCACAAGAAAAATACAAGTTCAAAACAGCTCAAAAAAATTGACCTAATTTTGCCTAAAATTTGCAAATTTACATAATTACATCAATATTTTTTTATTTTGACTTTTTTTATTGAAAGGTCACTAAACTTGTAGTGATAGAAAATGAAAGAAAAGTTTTACATGCTCAGGGAGCATGGAGGGGTCATAACATACCTTGTTCTGTCACAATGACATTGAAAATACAAAATGCTTGATTCCCAAAGCCATCTGTAAAGATGTACTGTACTTCAGTGGTACCAAGCGGAAACAAAGAGCCGGGTGGAAAGGTCACCACTCTGGTCACTCCAGATGGGTCAGTGACAACAGGTTCCGGCCAAAACACTTCTGCTCTGATGGAACCTATGGGCACAGCTGCAGTCACACCCTCTGTCAAACAGCCAATCACTTCTGGAGGAGTGACATCCCCTGCAACAAAAAATGTTTTTGAAAAATAGTGTTAAGCAATAAGAAATAATTTGACTCATAATCTGTAATTAAAGGAATATTCCTGATATTTTTCTTTTACATGGAATGGGGCAGTTTAAGAAACTGTTCGTATCTTATTCCATTTAGGGGTTATTGCACTTCAAAGATTCCATTGTTGAAAAGTGATGGATGTAGAATAGAGGGATTTCATCACATGACTTTACCTCAACTGGGAGCCATTTTGCAGGGTAGAGCTTTGCGCGTTGAGTATTTCACGCATCTGATCTTTACACAGCTCAGTCACATCACCGTAAATCAAACAGACTAGCGCTAGCACGCGCTGGTGATGAAAACTCGCGCTGGGCATGTAAAACACGCACTGGGCATGTAAAACACACGCTGGGTATGTAAAACACATGCTAGGCATATAAATACGCGCAGGTTAAAATGAACTGGCCTGATGAATTAATTTTTAAATATAAAATGTTACTTTAAAGAAAAAAACATTTTCCAAGAACTTTAAGTATATTCCTAATCAGTGGATTCTAAACATGTCTATTAGTTAGTGCAACCAACGGCATAGTGCGATTCTGGCATACTTACAACAGTAATCTTATGTAACAACATGCAATCGTATGTGCAGTAAGTGTATAGCAGACGACAGTCTGCCCTACAAAATGGCGATGTTAACAAAGTCATGTGACCACATGACATCAGCTGAAACATCCTTATACAGTGTGTCATATCATATTTGCATTTCAAAAGCATTTTCTAAATGTATTTTTATAAAAAAAAAATTTTTTTATATTATCAGGTGCATGCACAAATTGGCAGAACATGTTCTTGTAACATGCATGCAGATTCTCCTTTACACTATGAAATAATGTGCCTACCGAGGTTGTGGAAGCAAGTAACACGATGTGTACACTATGAAATATTGTGCCTACCAAGGTTGTGGAAGCAAGTAACACGATGTGTACACTATGAAATAATGTGCCTATACCGAGGTTGTGGAAGCAAGTAACACGATGTGTACAATATGAAATAATGTGCCTACTGAGGTTGTGGAAGCAAGTAACATTCATCAATTTAAAAGCAGGTTGGATTAGCTTGGCATAATCAGGCTATCCACTTTCACTACAGTGCTGAGACCTAATATTTCTAGGTCTAAAATCCTTTTCATTCAGGATTCATCGTAGGAAGGTAAAAGCAATGAGTATGATCTATTCTAGTAAATATACAGTAGGACCTTAAATTTGTGGGAAAGACTGATTGATGAATATGATATGTTAAGAAGGAATAGGATGTTTAGGTTCTTAACTCCCACCACAAATGCTTCCTTTCATCCCAAACTCACCATCAATAATTATGGAAAAAAAACAAGATACCGAGTTTCCTGCAGCATCTGAAAATATGTAGGTGACCACAGTTTCGCCCACACTGAAATAATCACCAGGACTGGCGTTGCTGCTAACTGTTGCTGGTTGGCCCAAGCTGTCCAATGCTTCAGGTGGTATCCATGTTAGAGCAATGTCCATCTTAGTGGTCAGAGCAGAGACATGGATGTTCGATGGACAAGGAATCGTGATTTGTGGAGGTGTTATTTCCTCTGAAATATGAGGAAAATTTCCTGGAAGTTTTAGACTTAAATTATTTCCTTCACATAAGTATACCCAGGGTCAATATCAGCTGCATATATTAGCTACCGTGAAGCTATTTCAACCAACAATTATCATCATACTTTGTTGACATTAAAATTTGTTAGCATTTTCATGCACATCGTAATTTTTTTTTTCTTTCTGTGATGTGATTGCTTGAGAGTGGACACACCAAATTTGCGGCGTAGATTATTCTGTGGCAAATATAAGTTATGAATATGCATCAATCAGTGAAGGCTATTTAACTATTACCTAGGAAAGTTAATTATCTCACTAAATTTAAAAGGATAATTTTGCTTCATTGTTTAATTCTCCTATATATTTTTTCTCCTCCTTTCTAAATACAAAAGATGTCCATGCAATCTGTTCATGGACATTGATCTTTAGCTCACATCCTTTGCCTGGGGGTAATGAACAATGAGCTCACCACTATCAGACTCGGTAATCACTTCGTCTGCCACAAGAGCGAATCGGTTCATCATTCTGCGGTAAAGAAAGCTGTGTGGCTCATGAACCCTTACAGGAATATTCCCGTAAAGTTACAACGCTTACAGTAGTGGGGATATTTATGAGAGTTATACTTTAATACCTTCCATGCTATAAATATGCAATCTGGTTCAATGACCTAATTCTAACACACTTCTAATTGAACTAAAAATGTAGTTACCAACCAGGCCCTGACCTCCATCATACCTCTAACATCCCTCACTTAACATTCCACCGAGAACTGAACATGAGGGAAGGCAGGCGGGATGTATGGAAGGTAAGTATAACTCTCGTAAATATTCCCACTACTGTAAGAGGGGTAAATTTAATTCAAGTTATATCTTACCTTCCATGCTATAGGTATGCAATCAGATTGCAATCGAGGATCGGAAGGAAGGGAGATCAGGTCGAAGCCAACACAAAGGCTGGTCCTAATACTCGACTAGTTTTCCTACTTAAAGGACTAGTTTCCTTATCCTCTTAAGGACAAACAACCTCTGAATACGAATAAGTAAAACATTAGTAAAATATTCCTAGTTATAACAAAGAAACAGGGAACCACCTGTTAGTAATAATCGAGGCTAAACATCGAATGAACATATCTTAGTCGCCCAAAACAAAATGTTAACGGAAAAGTGTTGGTAAAAAGAAACAAACTGTAAACAACGCCCAATACGCCATGGCAAAAACTTACAAGGTTCACCAGCGAAATGGGCAGCTTTGTTAAACATGAGAAAAACAAACCGTTAGTAAACTTAGACAAATTAAAACATGCCTGAGCAACAGCAAAAAATCAATTAGTAAAAATCAAGAGGTTAATATCAACAAATGGATCATAACTCAAACGAGAAAATGGGAATAAAAGACCGAGATGTTCACCTCATAAAAGTGACGTTCCTCTGCTTGAAAGAACGGCCCTTGCTACTTCACCTTGATAGTCTAGTATGTCCTTCAGATATGCAGCGCGAAGTATGCCCTGTACTTGTTGTGCCTTAACCAGTTGTTCCGTGAACATCACTGATTTATTGTACATGATTGCCTGGACAATCCATTGCAAAATTGTGTTGCGCAAGATGACGCAATGCGGATTTTGTAAAAACAAAAATAAAGCTTTACATTGTTCTGTAACGGTTGCGTATGTTTAATGCAGTACTTGAAACATCAGATAAGGCGGCACCAGGCCCGATCCTCTGATGTGTCAGAAAACGTAGAGAGTGACGGAAAGAATATCGGTTCCAGTAGAAACTCTAAAGTCTGATTTTTTCTTAAGAAAGCCGGGTCGGGTAAGAGCCGCACACCCCCGACTCGAAGCGAATATGGCCTTCATGAAGCAATATCTTTCCTTAGGAGAAATGGTCCGTCAATCATTCACAGGTAAAGCACACATCACCTCAGGCATATGATACACAGCTATTTTATCAATAGTTTGCAAACAAATTTCTTCCACTAAGACACCTAACATGGATGAGTGATTTCAATCACAAAAGTGCCCAGATGACTCAGCACTGGCTTTCTGTAATCTTATACACACAAGTAACCTTGGGCTACTTGGCTGTGGTGTGCATGGAAATGGCAGAAAAACATCATTGTTTGAAGTAGAAACACAATACACTGGAATAGGAAATCGGGTTAGTAATTGTCATACCTGAGTTTTCAGGATTAACTTAGTTGTCTAGTGCGGGTAGGCTTAAAGAGAAACTTTTCGGCATGGTCTTTAAGAGAAAGCGCATGCCTATGCCTGGCAGAGGCCGCAGAGAGTAGAAACACTGTTTTGAACATCAGTTCTTTGAGCGGACACGCCGACAGCGGCTCAAACGGAGCCCGTGCTATTGTCTCAAAACTACTTGCATGTCCCACGGAGGAGCAAGGTTCCGAACTGAAGATCTTTGTAAGAACATTTACTTCACTTATCTTTCTAGTGGTCCAAACTGAAGGTCTTTGTAAAAACATTCCTTTCACTAATCTTTTCAGTGGACCCATTTGGAAAGCCCTGGTGGATAGCTGCTGTAGCTTTCTGAAAGCCCTTGTCTGTATTGATGGAATTATTCACATTAAACAGATACAATAAGAAATCCGCTATGTCACCAAGAGATGCCGAATGTGAAGAAACCGATTCATTCTGACACCATTCTCGGAACATTCCAAGTCTGGCAGATAAATCCCCAAAGTGGAGGGTCTTTGACTCTAGGCGACACCAAGAATTTGAAGATATATAGGCCACACAGTCAAATGGAGTGCTTTTGGATTGTGATGCAGTTAGCCGGAGCCTAGAATCGAGATTAATTCGTCTCTGACCAGAAGCGCATACAGGAAACCTGCGATTAAATTTAGCAGCTAAGGGAACCACAATTGGCCAGGCCAATTTGGATCTACTAGAAGTAACATGTGACACTGATCGTACGTCACCTTGTCTAGTACTCTCGGTACTAGCGCGAATGGCAGACAGGCGTAGCCCATAAAGTGCATGAGTCAGAGTGCAAAACATTGGTACCTTGTGGTTGTCCACGGACGTGAACAGATTTATGTCCCACCGACGTGAACAGGTCTACGTCTGAGAGACCAAAAGTCATCCAGATCGCGTTGGCCACCTGCGGCAGGAGAGCCCACTGTGTGGGTGCTCCCTGAAGGTGAGATAACAGATCTGCGATCGTGTCTTCCTTGCCCGGTAGGTGGACCGCCTGAAGACTGACCTTGTTTGTCATGGGCCAAGATAGAAGGGACTTGGCTAAGCTCCAGAGTCTTCTGGACCTCATGCCTCTCTGTCTGTTGATATCAGCCACTACAGTGGTTTTGTCGGTGCGTATTAGAACAGTCTTATTTCGTACCTGTGGTAAAAAGTGAAAAAGAGCATGGCGCACTGCCTCTAGTTTCAAGATATTGATGTGCTGATTGCACCAAGTGCTTGTCTAAAATCCCATGACTTGGGATCAAGCTAAGTGCACTCGCCACCCCATCAAAGACATGTATGTCACCTCTGACAGTGACGGTCCGGCAGGCTGGAAAATTGCTCCCTGTGACAGGTGGGAGTGGGCGCAGCACTACAATACGTGGGGGACCACCGCCTGTGGACAGACGATTGGAACACTTAGATTCCTCGTGGATGGCACAAAATGATCCAGTAGGTGTAATTGTAGGTCCAGCATATGAAACCTGCACATTGGGACTACATTTACCAAATTGGCTAGGTACCCTAGGAATACCAACCACCCTCTCGCTGGCGACATTGGCTGTGAGAGGAGAACTTCAGCTCCTACCTTCATGGCCAGGATCTGTTCCTCTGTCGGTAGTATGTGACCTTGCATGAAATCCAGGATTGCTCCTAGAAAAATAAGAGTTAGGGATGGAACTAGACTTTCAAATCTGACAACCCGGCTAGCAAAGGTGCAGCCATTGTACATTGGCCGGCAGATGTTTCTGCAGGACCAAATCCAGCCCCTCTGTCACCCATACGGCGATAGCTTGAAAGTTGTAGCCTCCTCGCATGTCCCAGTCCACAGATGTGAGGGACTCTTCCCTCCGCAGGAGGTGCGTCCACCATGTCCACCATGAATCTTCTTTCTCAAGAAAATCCAAGAGCTGCAGGACCCGCTCCCCCCTGTAGTAGGGTGTCCACTAGTGGGGGCAGTGGGAACACTCTGAAAGTGCTGGTCACAGTGGAGTCAGTGCTCTAATCATGCCACCTGATTACAGTCACTACAGAGTGTACACGGATTGGACTCGCAGCACAACCTGCAAGCATAGTACGTATTATGGATGTCCCGGAGCCGTAGTTTAACAAACCGCTTGCACGCGATGCAAGGAGGGACATCGAGGGTGCGTCTAGCACCTGCACCGGGCGACCTGTCCTCAGTGCCCATGATTCTAGTGAAGGTTTAGCAAAACGTAAACGTTAAACACAAACAGTTCTATATTGTCGTTCTCATGGCCACGGAGCTACGTAGCTAATGGCTTTCTTAAACAAGAAGAAATTAGCTTCAGTGAAGCTACACTTCCTATAGAGTTTGATTTATTATCACCTTACCATGTAGCTGTGCAGCTAGTGGATACACTTCCGGTTTGCCGTACTTTAACCCATTTAATTCCTATGGAGCCATACGGACCCGTTCACCAGAGCCACATGGACCCATACAGGGCCATTCAATGGACCCATAAAGCCATGGCATGGACCCGTATAAAGCCGTGAACCCACTCTATGGAGCCATATGAAACCATTCAAGGGAGCCGTATGGACCTGTGAAAGTTATCTAATGGCTCTACAGCAAGACGTGAAGTTACTTGTAACTTTCTTAAGATGCTGCCCCTTGTGGTTCTAATGGTCACTACGTGGAACTGTAGCGCATAGCAGTGTTATAAGAAGCTACCACTACCTGTGACCCACTGACTCAGTAGCATCAAGTCATGGTGCACTATTATCATTATGTGTGGTTTAACCTAAGCTACATCATTAAGATGCAACTTAGTCTCTTATTAAGTTTTAACTTACACCAGACGGACCACTACCTATGACCCCACTGACTCAGTAGCATCAAGCCATGACATACTAGGATGGTGGTCAGTATAAATCAATAAAGTTGACTACTATCTGACTCAGTAACATCGAGCCATAACGCACTGGCATATGTAGTTGACTTTGTGAGAATATGCCGTTACGACATGATTAATATACAACTTACACCAAAGCTCCCCTATGGGGAATGTACTGACAACTTTTACGCGGGCAATACAGCACTGCGGAAGACAACATACATAGTATGAGGCAAGCCACAGCAATTTAGTACACCAGAAAAATGAATCAGATAGACTTATATCTAGAAATTTTTGAAACCCGAGAAAATGCACGAAATGCAAAAAAAAAAATCAATGCGGTTGGCATGGAAACAATAACCACTGCTCACTTGGTGTCTGTGAAGAGAAAATGAAAAGGTGAATTCTCTCGCAAAGGGGGCGCAAGGGGTACCTCACCAAAGTCCCTTCTGCGCCACCCGTAACCGAGCACTTAACTTTAAATTTTGTCTAAAAATAGTGTTAATCTTACGAACTCACGTTGTGTATGGTAATGTAAAATAAAATATAGGCTCTCTTATACAATGTTTGTTTGGTTATTTGATGAGGGCTTAACAGCACCAGGACAGCGAGGGACAAATTGTGCCTTCGAGGTTAGATCATTCCAGAGGTAGGAAGAGTAGAAAATAGGGGAAGACTGAGAGAAACACAGAGACTAAAAGCCAGGAAGCTGGGATCGAGAGAGGAAGTGCATGGGTGAAAAAGGGGCAAAACTGCTACTGAGGGTGATGTCTTGGATGATGGCAGCAGCAACTGTCTTGTTGCCTTCCTTGGAGCCATCAGTATAGATAGAGGTGTAATTTAAAAGTTGGTCTTTGATTTGGTTGTGGAGATTGATGAAGAGGTTAGGGTGGGTTTGAGTTTTGTGATGAGTGGAGAGGCCCAGGTGGATAGAAGGGAGGGGGTGGCCCAAGGAGGAAAAGTGGGCCAGGAAAAGGTGCCGAGAGTGGCGGGGTTGATGCCGAGATGGAAGAGGTCTGATTTAATGCGTAAGCTGAAGGGAGGGAATAGGGTTTTAGTCCTATCAAAAAAGGTGGAGAAATTGGGGTACAGTACCAAATAAGGTTGTAAACAGGGTTGTGGGGGTTGGTGAGGACTCTAAAAGCATAGGAGAGGCTAAGATTTCTACTTCTGAGTAGAAAGGGGGGTTCGTTGGCTTCAACATGAAGGCTGGTAATTGGGGAGGTCTTGTAGGCACCTAGACAAAGCCTGAGGGCTTCATTTTGGATAGTGTTGATGTAGTTGAGGTAAGAGTTGTGAGCGACACAGTAGACAATATTGCCATAGTCAAGCTTGGCACGAATGGTCAGCCTGAAAATTTCGAGGATTGCATGGCGGTTCGCACTCCAAGTAGTGTTGGAGAGGAGGTGGAGAATGTTGAAGGCGCTGTTGCATTTTAGTATCAGGTTGGTGATGTGTTGCTAGTAGGTGAACTTGGGGTCTAGAGTTAGACCGAGGAATTTTGTGTGTTCAACTTTAGGGATGCGATTGCCATTGAGCACAAGGTTCGGGTTGGAGAGGAGGTTGTTGAAAAGACAGAAGTGCATGCAGACTGTCTTGTCTTTGGGGAATTTAAAACCGTTATTGTTGCACCAGACTTGCAGCTGGTTGAGGCTGATTTGGAGTCTATTTTCAACAAGAGGAAAGCTAGGGGAGAAGTAGAAGATGGTGAAGTCGTCCACGTAGAAGGTACGTTTGATGCTGGGGCCAAAGTTGTCCGTGATGTCATTAATGCTCAGGTTGAGGAAAGTGGGAGAGAGGATGCTGCCTTGGGGGACTCCCTCTTCTTGGGGGTTAGGGTTGGAGAGGGTGTGGCCAATACGAACTTGGAACTGCTTGGGTAAGAGGAAGCTTTGAATAAAGATGGGGAGATGGCCTCTGAGGCCAATGGTGTGAAGTTTGCGGATAATGCCGTATTTTCAAGTAGTGTTGAAAGCTTTTTTGAGGTTAAAAAAAAATGGCAATGCGGTGTTCCTTTTTTGCAAAAGGATTCCCGGGTAGCGGTGTCGAGCATAATCAACTGGTCTAGGGTATCGCGACGTTTCCAGAAGCCACTTTGGTGAGGGGAGAGGATTATGTTGGTCTCAAGGAACCAGTTTAGTCTCTGATTAATGATCCTTTCCATAATTTTACAGAGACAGCAGGTGGGGGCGTTGGGGCGGTAGCTGGAGGGGTCAGTACTGTCCTTCCCCGGTTTAAGGACGGGGGAGACAATAGCTGAGAAGTGCATTAGAATCAGGTCATTGGACCAGATTGCATATTTATAGCATGGAAGGTAAGATGAAGTAAATTTCATATATATAATAGAGGCCTATTGTTGACTCATAATGTGACAAAAATCATGTTGATATTTTTTTCCTTCTATGACTTATTACAGTTCAAAGATTTCATAAGTGTGTGGAAAAATCATGACCTTGCAGTGTAAAATTGTGATGTCATAAATACAGATCCAAGATGATTCTTTATTTATTTCTAAACTTCATGAGTAGATGGGTCATGCATGTTCTTGTAAAGTGCATGTTACACCCCATCCCAAAAATTAAACAAAACATGTTTTTAATAATATACAAACAGTTAATTAATTTTCAGAGAAATGCATAATTGTCTTGGATCTGCAATAATGACATTGTTTAACACATAATTCTTATAAGATATCAACATGGTTTTTATGCCAATTTGTTTCTTTAATCTATCCTAAATATGAAAATAATAATTCAAGGAAATATTCCTTGAAATGAAATACAGCACAAGCAAACTCACCTGACACCAAAACAACAAATGTACAAGTTGCAGAATTGCCACTTCCATCGGTAAAAGTATATGTAATGGTTGTCTGACCAAACGGAAAGAAACTCCCAGAGACATGCGAGGGGGTCAACATAGGAGTAAAGCCTGAGTTATCGGTGGCGGTCGGAGCTTCGAATGTGACACTTGACCCAAATTCATTTGTTGGAGCACTCACTTCCTGCATAGCTGGACAGTTGCTGATGATTGGGGGCTCAATATCAATTGGTTGCCGAACTGAATGGATAATTATATTAAAATTTATATTTGTTTATATCTTTATGGTTGGTTGGTGGGATTAGCACCTTAACATCGTTGATAAAATTGGGTCAGAGAGGCTTTAATAAAATCAAAAGTAGCTGAATAGTGAATATGTGCAAGTTGCTGCACCTGTGATTATGGGGATGGGGGTTGAATGTAGGGGTTTGCAGCAGAAGGGGAATGTGTGGGTGTTAGAGGTTGTAATTATATTCATATGCAAGAGAGAAGATTTTTGACTTTTATTTGACATAAGTCAAACTTGGTCCTTATTGTAATTAACCATACGATTCACAGAGACATTCAATCAAGTAGGTCAGTGGTTAAATTTGATTCTTTAGTAGTCCAGTATGAAAATGCGATACATATATGGTTGATCAAGATTGTAAATGTGCTAATATATGATGTAATGCATTGAAGACAGCTCATGATTATTGTATCATTCTGTTAAATTTGTGCTTCACTTTCAAACAATAATATTTTAATGAGAATGATTTCTAGTTTGATTGGGAAAAGCAAAATTTCAAAAGTTCTTTCTACAGTGACATGCTCTCCTACAAATGGATTTGGCAATGGCTATCAAAAACAGTGGAATGAAAATGAGTGCACTTCTAGGCATTCAAATATAACTTGCATTTTAAAGTTGAAAATTTTTAAATGACTAATTCTTATATGATTTTTACTTTTTTTCATCATTTCCAAAAACTCTTAACCAAATCTATCAAATGTTAGCACTATATTAACTTTTGACACTATTCATTCCATGTTAGCACTATATTAACTTTTGACACTATCTATTCCATGTTAGCACTACATTAACTTTTGACACTATCTATTACATGTTAGCACTATATTAACTTTTGACACTATCTATTCCATGTTAGCACTATATCAACTTTTGACACTATCTATTCCATGTTAGCACTATATGTCACTATTAATTAAACAACAATCTGAAACTACCATATATTAATACAAATCATGATTTTTTATTTTTATTTTTAAAGCTCTTTATTTTGTTTGTTTGTTTGATGAGAGCTATAATGGCACCACGACAACGAGGGTCAAATTGTGCCTGAGAGGTCAGATCATTCTAGAGGTAGGAAGGAAAGGAAACAGGGGGAGAATGAGAGAAATTCAAGAACAAGCTCTTTAGTACTCTGATGACTTGCGTTGCTCCTCCGATAGTAAATACAAGCAGTTTTAGCAATCACTTCAAAACAGAATGGAATATGATACTAGAAATATATCTACAATGATACAAAATATGTAGAATGAGTTTATACTATTTTGGTCGGCAAAAACACATATGCCCCTACTTAGACTTTCATGTTCTGCAGGGTCATCTTCAGGAGAATGACTCATAAATAACATTTTTCCCTGCCTTTCCTTGTACTTTTACAAAATGTACAAAGTGCTAGCACATCTTACCTTGGACAGAAATAATGAAAGTACACACAGCTAAATTCCCACTATCATCTATAAATGTGTAAGTCACAATGTTTTCACCAAATGGAAAAACATCCCCTGATTGATGACTTGCACTGTCAAGAGTAGGGACAAATCCCGAGTTGTCTGTAGCTGTCGGTGGAGTGAACGTTACAACAGCTCCCTCAGCTGCTGCAAATGCCGACACCTGTTGGTTCTCGGGGCAGCCCTGGATGGTGGGCGGTTCTCTGTCAACTGCTATTGAAGTAAATAACAGCATGATCAATTAAGGCAGAACAAAAAATGATTATTATTTTAGTGGTCAAGCTAATCCATCTATAAGATGGAGGATAAAAGAAACATTCAAAAGCATTCAACAAATCTTATTGTGTAAAGTTTAACATACTTGTATAGAAATGATTGAAATCCAACTAGACATCACAGCTTCACATTCCTCAAAGTCTCTATGTATTCTATTATATTTTTCATGAGATTTTGTGGCCTAAAACCATTGGATATGACAGGAAAGTGGTAAAACAGAATCTAGAAAGGTTTGATAATTTACCATCTTTTAGTAATTGAAAAAAATTCAATTATTAAAAGTGCTTACATCAATGTTCTTATTAAAGACACATTAACAATGTTAAGAAAGATCAGATGCTGGCACAGCCTTCTACAGTAGACACCAACACCAGTCATTTCTACATAAATAAGAATTAAATGTATATCTTGTTGACAGAATAAGATGTTTAAGTATTTTCTTCATCATTTTGTTTCCTTCAGTACTCTTTCATATAAGATGAAATCGTTTGAACACTGAACTAATCCTTGATGATAATATTAAAAATAATAATAATATGAAAATAATAATAAATTACTTCTAAACAAACAAAACTACTTACCAACAACAACCACAGGAAAGCTGCATGTCACAGAATTGAGGCTTCCATCGCTAAAGGTATATGTCACAATCATCATCCCAAATGGAAAGAAATCTCCAGGTCTGTGGCTTGCCTGAACAGAGGGTGGCACACCAGAATTATCCACAGCAGTCGGTGCCTGGAAAACCACTACTGCACCTCCAGCTCTTTGTGGAGCTGTAATTGTTTCAGTGGTTGGACAATTCATGACAATGGGAGGTTGCGTATCAACTGGTTCCTCCACTAGAAAACAAGAAAATGATATTTGATATAAACAGAATGTAATGCGGGTGATCATGCATTATCCTCTGCCGAATGCATGTGTGCGTCAAACCATGCATGCACAATAATGCTTTGGCAGTGTGTTTAAATTTCCATTGTTCTCACTCGATGTACAATGTGCATATTTTTAAACGAAGCACGACAATACTATGAGTGACCATATTGTCATGATTTTAAAAAACTATTCCAAAAGTGTTATTTGTGTATTTTTTTCAAATGTTATTGCCAATTTTTTGTCGTTTTTAATAATAACTAGAACGGTAAATACTGTCATGGTTCGCATACCCATGCAAATTGACACCCATATCATATGACTCAGCCAATTAGCATCCCATGTCCCACATGGCATCCCACGCTATGACCCACATGGATTCTATCCTACATGTATGTCCCAAATTAATCCAACCATATGTGCCACATGGCATCCCTCCCTGTGTCCCGCATCTGTGGCTTCCCACCTGATGTCCCACATGGCATCCCACCTGATGTCCCACATGGCATCCCACCTTATGTTCCACATGGTATCCCTCCCAATGTCCCAATGACATCGTACTTTATGTCCCACATGGCATAACATCCCATGTCCCCATGGCCTCCTACCCTATGTCCCACATAGCCTCCTACCCTATGTCCCACATAGCCTTCTACCCTATGTCACACATGGCATCCTACCCCTATGTCACACATGGCATCCTACCCTATGTCACACATGACATCCCAACCTGTCACTCTGTGTTACTCATGGCATCCCACCATGTCCCACATGGCAGTCTACCCTGCTTCACATGGCATCCCACCCCATGTCCCACATGGCATCCCACCCCATGTCCCACATGACATCCCATAGGCTCCATAAGAAGTCTCATCCTAGCTATCACTGTCCCTGATTGAGCATACTATGTATGAAAGTGTCAGTTCATATAACTTATATGCAAATGACATGTTGAAATGGGGTGGGACGCCATGTCCCACATGACATCCCATGTCCCACATGACATTCCATCCCATGGGAATCCACCCTGTCCTGCATGGCATTCCACCACATATCCTACGTGGCATTCCACCCTGTTCCACATGGCATCCCACCCCATGTCCCTCATGGCATCCCAACCCATGTCTCACATGGCATCCCACCCTATGTCGCACATGACGTCCCATAGGCTCCATAAGAAGTCTCATCCTAGCTATCACAGTCCCTGATTGAGCATACTATGTATGAAAGTGTCAGTTCATATAATAACTTATATGCAAATGAGTTGTTAAATACGAAAAAAAGGTGGAGTCAAATAATTATGCCTGATATAGCCCTTGATGTATACCACATGGTATATGTTATATCATATGGCCCCCATCCATGTCCCACATGGCATCCCTCTTTATGTCTATATGCAATCACATCCTGTCACACTCCCTGACTAAGCATACTAAATAAAAAAGTCTGGTCAGGTCATATACTGTCTCAGGACAAATCTGTGGACGGCCGGACAGCCGGACTGCCAGACAGCAGGACGGATGTAATCGCCATTACATAGGTTCGCATAATGCTTCGCATGCGAACCAAAAAGTCTGGTCAGTTCATATACTGTAGCAGCTTTATGCAAATGAGCACAATAATAAAGGTGGAGTTTAATAATCATGCCTGATACAACTGTTGGTGCCCAAATATTTTAAAGAATTTTAAGGATTTTAAATCTTAAGTGCTACAGTACAAGAGAAACTTAAGGATCTCTGAAGAATATTGGAAATTTATATCATTTTACAGTTATCTTCTAAGAAAATATCAAATGTTTTGTACACTTTTTAAGGAAATTAGTATTTAATCCTGTCTTAAGTATCTCTGAAAAACTTTAACATTTTATAAGGAAATTCTAACCTTCCATAAGGATATCTAAATAAACTTTAACTTTTTCTGAGGAACTCTAAAGAAACTTTAACATTTTCTGAGAAATTCTTTAAAAACTTTAACATTTCTGAGGAAATCTCAGGACAAATCTGTGGACGGCCAGACAGCTGGCCGGCCAGCCAAAAGGACGTAATCGCCATTACATAGGTTTGCATTATGCTTCGATGCGAACCAAAAATAGTTAAAATATATAAATAGGGTTAATTAATAGTGTACTAAACCTTCAACACAGGATAATGCATATAAGCTGGTTGCAGAGATGACGCTGGATGCACTTGGGCTTTGCCTCGTGCATCGTTAAACCTCTGCCCAGCTTCTCTATGCATTATCCTGTGCCAAAAACATACATACAGTAGCACACCATGAATTAACCCTTTATTTATAAAGGTGCAGTGGCCCAGTGGTTTAAAGGAGTCATGCTCGTATGCGAAAGGTATCGGGTTTATCTCTCGTCCCAAGACACTTTACCCTACTTGCTTCAGTCCACTCAGCTATAAATGAGTACCAGCACTGCTGGGGAGTTGATCTGAAATGGACTGGTTTCCTATCCAGGGAGATTCATGTCCTCTCGTACTCTTACGCCATGGAAACTGGGGAAAAGCATTGGCCCTATGAGTATGGATTTTACTTTTCACTTTTAAATGGGAGTCAGATGTTGTTGCTGTGTTTGATATGATAGATTTATGAGAGAAGATATAAATGAGGAGTAATTTTGGAAGAGTTTTCTTGACTGATTTTGGGGGAGTGGGTGGTTATCCCAGGAAGGTGAATAGACGACAGTATATAAGGATATGCTTGACTGAAAGCTTCAGTGTTGGAATGGGGGCGGATGAGAACCCTGAGTATGGAAATGCAAATGGAAATAACATCTTGATTTAAACAGATTGTTACAGATATAAAATTCACATCTCCCAAATGCATTATTGAGAGAAAGTTGTTGTAAAAACAAAATAAACGAAAACTCACCAAGTACAACCACAACAAAAGTGCAAGTGGCCAAATTCCTGTTTCCGTCACGGAAATCGTATGTAACCAGATTTATGCCAAAAGGAAAGAAATCCCCAGAGATATGACTTGGTGTGATATCTGGAGCAACGCCAGAGTTATCTATTGCAACTGGGGTTTGGAAATTCACTGCAGCACCCCCTGCACTTACTGGTGCACTCGATTCTTGAATGTCTGGACAGAACGTGATAACTGGAGGCTGAGTATCAATGACTTCATCGACTGAAAATCAATCAGAAGTAGTTTTTTGTTACTTGTTTTATAATAGCTGATTAAACTTCAAATAATTTCAGTACATATTCTGAATAGAAAAAAAAATCACTGTCACAAATCACACATAAAGGAAGAAGATGTAATCAATATTGCTTTTAATTTTTCATTCTTTAAGTAAAAGAACACATATCCAGTTATATTCATATTGCTGAGAAAAGCTTTTAAGTCCCAACACTATGGCAAAGTAGGAATATCAACAGTCACTCACAAGTTTTTCACTAATGCTGCCTTGAGCAATTTCCATGTTGAAATAATGGACAAATTATTTTATCTACAAGATGTTTTTCATATCAGGTAAAACAAAAGCATCCATATTTAGTGATGAACATGCAAGCAAATATTTGATTGATATAATCTTGCAAGTGAGCACCTTTGTCGCATCCTTGGGTTAAGTGCACTACAAAAAGGACGCAAACTCCAGCAATGCAAAATTCAGCAACTATTTTCTGGAGAAAACATCTTACATCCATTTCTGCCACTTGTAAAATATTCCTGTTGCATAAAAGATATTATCATCTGAATTCATCCTCATTGTACAGAAGATAAATTCATGCTAACAGACTATAGAAAATCAGTGTTTAAATTTTTCCATGATTTTGGTATGAAATTAAAAGTTTTTGCTTAAACATTTTGCATTGAATGAAAACAAATTGTAATGATTACTACTATCTTTCACTTGGAATTAAACTAGAACATGTCAAACAACTAGCACTAAGAAAACTTTGTAACAAATACTCGCTTGCAATTTTAAATGAATATATTGATTTTTTTCAAGAAAATGGACCAAAACTTTAAAGATTAAATGTCATAAATGCAATTAAATATTAGATTAACTAAAACTGTCGGAAGGACAGTATGTTCGACTATTTAAAGCTAGTATAGAAAATGGACTTATAGAGGGAAGTATATACAGAAATAGGGTACCAGAGGCAGATGATTTCAAATTACATGAGCTTTGAAAGATGCACTTACATTTTCATTTGTACTACAAGCTTCAAAATATCTTTGAGTTTTCCCAGATATTTTACGACAAAAAAAAGCTCAAGGTTACCTCACCCAATAACTCAGAAAACATGCAGAACCTAGTAGTCATTATAACTACAACACCTCTTGTAGTTTTATCAATTGAATAACAAAGACAGGAGAGGCCCTGACTTGCCAATGTCAATAAAAGAATGCCATTCAACCCCCTTTCCAACCTGTACCCTCCCCCAGCCCCTACGCATTCCCAGAACTACATCCTGGATTGTAATACAACTTCCAATTTAAGAAAATATGTGTGTCAAGCAAAGTCAAGCAGCATGAAAAATGTACAATAATATCAAAGCAAAATTATGCAAAACAATAATGCATAACGTATGTTAAACTAGACATTGGAAATTATACAAATCCCCTCACCGCTAATAATGCATATTCCAGACTTGTTCCAAATCCCATCCCAACCTGTCCCAAATGTCATCTCACGTCTACACTCCATGCAATCACAGTGAAAACCAGATACTGTATGTCATTCCACCAGCTGCATGACCCACATGCCATCACAACTGAAATCCAGATGACATCCCACCACATGCCATTCTGCTGTCCCACATGTCGATCCTCCCTGTTCCACATGCCGACCCACCTTGTTCCACATGCCAACCCATCTTGTTCCACATGCCAACCCACCCTGTTCTTCATGCCAATCCACCATGTCTAACATGCCAACACATCCTGACATTAAGTTAACATTCTTTAGAAGCGAGGAAACTTTTATTTGCTTCTTTATTCATGGCAAGACAAACATTTTGATTGCTATTCATGTCAATATCATAACAAAACTAAAAATGAGAAGTTAGTAAGTCATAAGCCATATATTTTTGATCTCAGGTCAAACATATTGCAGCAAATGCACACTATTCCAAACCATTAAGTGTGAACAATGTTCTTCACATATACTGTATGATCATTTATTTAAGCAAAATCATCATACCCACTTTAATTTAAGAGATTTATTCTGCTAAGCGTAGCAGGGATATTTACAAGAGTTATACTTTCCATGCTATAAATATGCAATCTGGTCCAATGACCTGATTCTAACGCACTTTAAACCGACCATTAGAACATAGTTACCAGCCCAGCCCTGACCTCCATAATACCGCTACTAACCCTCACTTAACATTCCACCAAGGCCTGAACGAGGGGGGAGTCAAGCCTGGATGCATGGAAGGTAAGTTTAACTCTTGTAAATATTCCCGCTACGCTTAGCAGGGTAAATTTACTTCAAGTTATACCTTACTTTCCATGCTATAAATATGCAATCAGATTGCAACCGAGGGTCGGAAAGAAGGGAGTTCAAGTCAAAGCTCAATTTTCTAAAGGCTGGTACCCAAAACTTGTACTAGATTTATCCTACTTAAGGGACTAGATTTCTTATCCTCTTAAGGACGAAAGCCCTCCAAGTGGGAAGTACTAAAAAATAGTAAACGACTCCTAGTTACAGTCAAACCAAACAAGGCACTGTTCGTTAACAGTAACTGAGGCAAACATCACATGAAACTCGTAAAACATGCCAATCAGAAGAACATTCGGACATGATATGAACATCATTGTAGTGTCTACAATAATGCCACAAAATTCACCGAGTTCGTCCACGATATGGAACCGGCTAGTAAAATACGATTGGGAATGAAGCGGGTGCTAGCTAAAATGAATTGAAGAATTCCTGGACCGAGGAAGAAATATTTCTAGCGCGTAACTTCATAAAAACAAAAGTTAGCATAGTAAAACGAACTTCGTCAAGTAAATCAGGCAAAAACAGGGGGAAAAAACCGTGGGCAGCACAAAAAATCCCATGAAAGGGGCCATGCCTCGAATCCGAGCGCATACCCCGGCCATTTCATGAACAGTGCCAACTACTTTAAGAGATTGCTTCTAGACGATCCATCGAAGGAAAATGTCTCGCAACACAGTACGATGAGATCTCTGTGCATCATCCCAGTGGTCGTGAATCAATGACCGTCGACCTAGCTGAAAAACCTCGGTAGATGGCTATCCTAGAGCACATGACTTAACAGAGTCTGAGAAAGGGCCCCCCAAAAACGGGGAGAGGGGGGTGAACAACTCCTCAGAAAAGCCTTGCTACGCCAAGGATCAGCGGACAAAGGTCACACAGTCAAACGAAGTGCTCTGGGACTGTAGTGCAGTTTGCCAGAGCGCGGGAAAGAGACAAAAGTCATAACTGACCACCAGAGCATCGTACGGGAAGCCTGCAAAGTCTTGAGCAGCTAAGAGAATCGCAGTTGGCCGGGCCAAGTGGGTGCTATTGGTTGTACGTCGCCTTGCTTAGCACTCTCGGTACTAGCGTGAAAGGCGGAAAGCGTAACTCACATAGTGAGTCCCTTTGAAAAGTAAATGAGTCGACCCCGAAACCCGCAAGTCAGGATATAGGACGCAAAGAATCGGTAGCTTGCCATCATCCACAAACACGGACAGACCTGCATCTGCGAGACCGAATAGGGTCCTGATCGCTCTGGTCACCTATGGGAAGCATGCCCATCCTGTGGGGGTTCCACTGAAGCGAGACGATTAATCCCTGATCATGTTCTTGCAGCCCGAGGTGAGCGGCCTTAAGGCTGGCATAATTCGTACTGCGCAGAGACGAGAGGAAGGATTCCAGAAACTCTTGGAGTCTGTTCATCTCTGTCTGAATATGAGAGACCACAACAGTGGTGTAAAGTCGGGCAAATCTGAATTGCTTTGCTCAGCACTAGCGGTAAAAGGTGAAAAATGCCTGGCATACTGCCTGTGAAATAGGCCAAGAATTCCTCACAACAAGTGGGAGCATCTGCACCTCCACCAAACGGGGGTGGCCACCGACTAAACATGTAAAGCGGAAGGTACTAAGGCGGTCTTGGAAAAGACAGCCGTAGGTCTAGTAGAAGGGGCATAGGTTTCTCGCATGACATTTGCACATGGGAACTACGTCCACCGGACATATAACTTAAAGTAAATACCACTTATACAAATATTTTCATTGCTACACAAATAGGCTATTATGCACACACAATCCCCCAATCATCCTCAACTGAACAGTACCAATGCACTCTACCACTGAACCAAATAATAATCAGGTTAAATATTTTGTATGCAAGTCTAATCTTATGAAAATAAGCTAATTAATATGCACACTACACCTCACTATTGAGTGTAGACAATGCTCTTCACATATATGATCATTTGTGTACAAAATCCCCACTCCCACTTTAATTTAAGAGATATCAGAGATACAAATATTTTCATTGTTATGCAAATAAGCTAATTAGTATGCACACAACCCGCCCCCCCCCCCTTCCCCTTCCTTCATCCCACCATGCTTATTTAAACAGTACCCATGTCCTCTAACCCTGTGCAAGTTACATGAAAGTACATCATTCATAATTTAACTTATGCGCTCAGGAATGTTAAACATTTTGTACGAAAGTTTATTATTATACAAATAACCTAATTAATATGCACACTTCACCTCAACATTAAGTGTGGACAATGCTCTTCACATACATGATCATTTGTGCAAACAAAATCCCCTATTCCACTTTAATTGAAGAGATATTAAAGATACAAATATTTGCATTGTTATGCAAATAAGCTATTTAGTATGCACACACCACTAATAATACTCACTTGAACAGTACCCTAATGCCAAGTTACATTATTATTATTATTAAAGTTATTTATATAGCGCCTCTCCCGTGGATCGAAGCGCTTTACAATAAAATTGATAATACATAGACAAACTCTTAATATACAATATCAAAAAAAAAAAAAAAAAAAACATTTGCAGGACAATATAAAAGCATAAAAGAATTGATGAAAAATAAAATATAAACAAAAAAAACTAGATAAATAAAACAAGAAATTGAATATTATAGACAGCATAAAACTTAATCAGTAGGAAAAAGATGAGTCTTAAGGGCCTTCTTAAAAGTATAAACAGTTTGAGCCTGACGGATTGCAATGGGTAGATTATTCCACAAACGTAGTCCCAGGACAGAAAAGGGGCAGTCCCCACTGACACGATTAGTTCTTGGCAACACAAGGCGAGTGACATCCTTGTTGGCAGACCTTAGACCAACGCGTCCAGGCTTATAAATATGCAGCAATTCTTGAAGGTATGAAGGCGCATTCTTTTTAATGCAGTTGTACACATGCAGTACGATCTTGAAATCGATTCTCTGCTGGATGGGCAACCAATAAAGAACATGCAAGAGGGAGGAAGTGCTTGTACGTCTATCAAGACAAAAAATTATGCGCGCTGCACGATTTTGAAGTCTTTGCAAGTGTTGAAGGTTTTCACGTGATATGCCACCAAGCAGGGAGTTGCCATAATCCAGCCGAGAAAGGACGAGAGATTGCACTGCATGAGCACAAGTATTTTGATCAATGTACCGTCTGATTCTATAAATATTACGCAAATGAAAATTAACAGTACGACATATTGAAGAGATCTGGGAATTCATATTCATACAAGGTTCAAACATGATACCTAAATTTTTAACGGATGATGAAGGAACAATCACAGACCCACCAATCCTCAAAACAATGGACTTGATGGAATGCATTTGTTTTTTTCAAGAAATGATTAAAAATTCAGTTTTGGTGTCATTAAGTCTAAGTTTGTTATGAAGCATCCAGTCTTTAACCGCCGCAATGCAATTTGACAAGCGAGCTTGGGCAGCTTCCCTATCACCTGGCTTTTTAGGATCGAAGCTAACATATAGCTGAGTGTCATCAGCATATACATGGTAAGCAACATTAAAGAGTCTGATAATGCGGGTAACAGGCTGCGAATAGGCATTGAAGATCAGAGGACCTGCAACAGATCCTTGGGGAACACCATATTTCAGAGGATGGGCAGTAGAATAACTACCAGAGATACAAACTGAACTCATGTGATCACTAATATAAGATCTAAACCAGTTTAAAACACAACCTCCGATACCATACTCACACTGAAGCTTATTTATATGAATAGTGTGGTCAATGGTATCAAAGGCTGCAGACATATCTAGAAGTACAAGTAGAACAACTCTACCCGAATCTAACTCATTCAATATATCGTTCTTAACACGCAATAACGCAGTTTCAGTACCATGTGCCGGTTTGTAGGCAGATTGAAAAACTTCAGTAAGATGTTTTGAATGAAAATGTTCATTAAACCTAGAGACTGCTGGATATTCAAGGATCTTGCCAAGGGTGGGAAGATTGGAGCAGGTCGATAATTTTTCAAAACATTTGGATTGAGGGTGGACTTCTTAATAAGAGGAGAAATAATTGCGTTCCTAAGAATGGATGGAAAACAGCCAGAACTAAATGAATTATTTGCAAGAGACATAATTATAGGAGCTACTATGTCAACACATTCCTTCAAGAGCCAAGTGGGCAGTGGGTCAAGAGAACTTGTCTTGTTTGGGATCTTGGAAATTATATGTGGAATCTCAGCTTCATCTACAGGATGGAAATTTGCAAAGATATCAGTACTGTGCATATACTGTAAATCATCATTCATCAAATCATCGTCAGAATCAAGCAAAAATACATCATCATTACATTGTTTACCGGTATCAAGAGAAGATATATTTACATTAACACATTCAACGTCAAGTTCAGACCTTATTTTTGCCACTTTTTCAGTAAAAATAAATAAAAATGAATGTATGTACATGAATGTACACCATTCATAACCTAAGTTATGAAAACTTCAACCAAAAATTTCAACCAAAACTTTAACCTGACAAATATTTTCATTGTTATGCAAATAAGCTGATTAGTATGCACACACAACACTCCAATCATGCTCATTTGATCAGTACCTATGTCCTCTACTCCTATGCCAAGTCACATAAATGTACAACAATCATGACTTAAGTTATGAAAACTTTAACCAAAACTTTACCAGATGCCTACCTAAGCCGGGGTAGTAGAATAGCTCTACTATTCTTTGAATAGTCGAGTTAAAAATGTAAAATTTCCACTTTCTTTGTTCTATAAATTCGTGGAGCCCAAAACTTGGAATCAATTCAAATCTTTAGTGTAATATATCAATTTATTATCACAATTTCTTTTGAGTATTTGTATCGTCATGACCAGTGCATTTGTGCACATGTGAATTTGTTAGGCGAAAGCTTTTTCTCACTTTTCTCGTTTTTAATTCTTTTCAGTTGTTATTCTTTTCAGCACTTTTAAACAATCTAACAGAAATTATATCAAATGATTAATATTTAGGTGACATCGTGTTTATATACAATCTAATGCACTATTCAAAGGACTCTTCTTCAAGTCCACTACTCCACTTGGGTTAAAGTCCTTTACCTAGTGCATTAAATGCGCATATACACACTCTGATTGAGCATTAACCTTTAATGAAGAGATGACATCTTGAATCCATCCAATTTAAGATTAAACATGTACTTACTCATAACGACAACTACAAAAACACAAAATGCTGAATTTCCACTTTGATCAATGAACTCGTACGAGACGAGAGTTCCTCCAAATGGAAAAAAGGTGCCTGGATTGTGAGAGGATATGACCTCTGGGGCAATGCCAGAGTTATCTATCGCTCTAGGCAGGGGGTAGTTGACTACTGCCCCGCCTTCAGATGCGGGACCCAATGCTTCTACCAATCCCCCTGGGCAGTTGAATACATCAGGTGGATCATTGTCGACCGGTTCTGTGATGGGGATACAAGCAGAATGGTTAGAAATTAATCACAATTAATCGAAGTACTACTATAATCATAAAATGTTACTTTCTTCTTTTGTAATTCATTGCAGTTTTTTCAATAACTTCAAAGGATTCATATTTCAAAAGCCATTTACAATGCTAACAGGACTTATTATATGTTCAATCTTCAGAGGGGAAAAAAGAAGCTTTTCAAATCCTGACCGACCCCTCTTCTCTTGCTAAAACTTAACCTTATCAATAGATTTAGTGTTGCTGCTGTTACCAAGTGAACTTAAAAGGAATAATAGGTATGTTAAACATTTTGCTTGCTTGATGAGGGCTTAACGGCACCACGACAACAAGGGTCAAATTGTGCCTGAGAGATAAGATCATTCTAGAGGTAGGAAGGAAAGAAAACAGGGGGACAATTCGAGAAAAACAAGAACTAAAAGTCAGAAAGCTGGGATCAAGAGAGGAGATGCATGGGTGAAAAAAACAAAGTAGAGAGAGGGGGGTAGGAGAAGAGGGCTAAATATGGTAGTAGAGGGAAGCATGATGAAGGAAGGAATTTTTTTTTATCCAGAGGGTTTTTCTGGAAGAGCTCTGCTATTAAGTTGTGGAGAGCGAGGGAAGTTCTGGGAAGGTTGTACAGGGTCAAGCAAGGAGGAGGTGATGGACTGACTGTGAGGGTGCAATGGCAATTGTTGCAGAGGGGTGGGGGGGGGGGTGAGCCAATAAGAAGGTGGGAGTGAATGAGGTGGGTGTGAACGTTGTCGACACAGGAGAGGTTGTGGATAGTGGGTTTGATCGGAATGATGGGCTGGATGAAATGGAGTTTGTTATCAATTTGGAAGTCCCATGAAGTTTACCAGCGGTCATGAACAAGGGAAGCGATAAGCAGTTTGATGTCAGAAAGGGTTTGGGGAAAGGGTGTAAGGGGGAGGTTGAGGGCAAGCTTAGTGGTCACATCAGCTCTGTCATTGCCACAGGGATGCCAACATGGCTGGGTATCCAGAAGAAAAGAATACTTTTACTGCAGAGGAGGAGGCAAAAGGAGTTTACGGAGAAGGTGGGATGTGGGGTTATTCCATTTAAGATTGAGTAAAGAAGTAAGGACAGTCTTGGAGTCGGAGAAGATGACAAAAAGTGGCTGAGCGGGGAGTAGTCAATAAAGTTGAGGGCGAGGAGGATGGCCTTGGCCTCGGCCAAGAAGATGGATAAGTAAGTCAGGAAGCCTGCTACTGAGGGTGATGTCTTCGATGACGGCAGCAGCAGCTGACTTGTCACCTTCCTTGGAATTAACAATATAGATGGAGGTGTAGTTTGAGAGTTGGTCTTTGATTTGGTTGTGGAGGTTGATGAAGAGAATAGGGTAGATTTGGGTTTTGTGATGAGAAGAGAGGCCCAGGTGGATAGAAGGGAGGGGGTGGCCCAGGGAGGAAAAGTGGGCCAGGAGAATGTGCCAAGAGTGGTGGGGTTGATGCCAAGAGGGAGGTCTGGTTTGATGAGTAAGCTAAAGGTAGGGGATAGGGTTTTAGTTCTATCAAAGAGGGTGGAGAAATTGGGGTACCTAATGAGGTTGTAAACAGGGTTCTGGGTGTTGGTGAGGACTCTAATAGCATAGGAGAGGCTAAGCTTTCTACACCTAAGTAGAAAGGGGGTTTGTTGGCTTCAAAATGAAGGCTGGTGATTGGGAAGGTCCTGTAGGCACCTAGACAAAGCCTGAGGGCTTCATTTTGGATGATGAAGTTGATGTGGTTGAGGTATGAGTTGTGAGCGATACAGTAGACAATATTGCCGTAGTCAAGCTTGGCACGAATGGTGAGCCTGAAGATTTTGAGTAGAGCATGGCGGTTCGCACCCCAAGTGGTGTTGGAGAGGAGGAGGAGGATGTTGAGGGAGCTGTTGCATTTCTGTTTCAGGTTGGTGATGTGTTGCTTGTAGGAGAGCTTGGGGTCTAGAGATAAACCCAGGAACCTCGTGTGTTCAACTTTAGGGATCCAATTGCCATTGAGCACAAGGTTTGGGTTGGGGTGGAGGTTGTTAAAATGACAGAATTCCATGCAGACTGTCTTGTCTTTGGAGAATTTAGAACCATTATTGTTGCCTCAGACTTGCAGCTGGTTGAGGCTGAGTTGGAGTCTATTTTTGACAAGAAGAAAGCTAGGGGAGGAGTAGAAGATGGTGAAGTCATCCACGTAGAGGGTACGTTTGATGTTGGGGCCAAGGTTGTCCGCGATGTCATTAATGCTCAGGTTGAAGAGAGTAGGGAAGAGGATGCTGCCTTGGGGGACGCCCTTTCTTGGGAGTAGGGGTTGGAGAGGGTGTGGCCAATACAAACTTGGAGGTGCCTGGGTGAGAGGAAGTTTTGAATAGTTTGCGGATAATGCCGTATTTCCAAGTAGTGTCAAAAGCTTTCTCGATGTCGAAAAAGATGGCAATAGGTGTTCCTTTTTTGCAAAGGATTCATGGATAGCGGTGTCGAGGGTAATTATGGTCTGAGTATTGCAAAATTTCCGAAAGCTGTTTTGGTAAGGGGAGAGGATTCTGTTGGTCTCAAGGAGCCAGTTTAGTCTCTGGTTAATGATCCTTTCCATAATTTTACAGAGACAGCAGATGAGGATGATAGGGCGGTAGCCGGAGGGGTCGGTACTGTCCTTCCCCGGTATAGGAACGGAGGTGATAATAGCTGTCCTCCAGATATGGGAAAGGAGTGTGAGGACCAAATGTGGTTGAAAAAGGTGAGTAGGGAAGTGGTGGCCTTGTTGGGGAGGTGATTCAGGAATTTGTAGGGGATGTTATCTGGGCCCTTGGAAGTGCAGCCAGCATTGTGGATGGCTTGGTTTAATTCAGAAAGGGTGAGAGGGGTGTTGTAGCTCTCGCAGTTGTTAGAGGAAAAGGTGATACTCGGGCTTCATTGCAAGCTATTTTGGTTTTGAAAGCATTGGGATTATTTGACCGAGGACGAAATGATGCTGAAAGAGGTGGCGAGGTGGTTAAAGAGGTGGCGAGGTGATTAACGATGTCCTTTTTAGCAGTGAGAAGGTTACCATTCCAGGAGAGATGGGAGACTTGCCCACCCTGCCATGGAAGCTGTTAACCATTCTCCAAATCTTCTTAGTGGGGGTTGGTGGTGAGAGAAAAGATAAAGTTGTTCCAAGTGTTGGTTTTACTGTCCTTAATAGTGCACCTGGCCTTGGCACAGCTGATGCGAAAGAGGTCGAGGTTGTGGGTGGTCGGGTTAATTTTGAAGTTCCTGAGGGCCCTTTTCCTGTTCTTGATGGTGGTTTCGTAGTCATCAGAGAACCAGGCACTGGGAGGTGATTAGGGGGTTTGGAGGTTTTGGGAATAGAGCAGGTGGCGATGTTGATAAGGATGTTACTGAAGTTTGACATGGGCTCCTCACCCTCGAGAAGATGGGGGAATAGGTGTGAGCCACAGAGGGTTTCGAAAGGGGCCAGTCAGCCTTTTCGAGGTTCCAATTGGGGGTGTGGTTAGTGGGGGTTTGAAGGTTGAAATGTATTAGAAGAGGGTAACGGTCACTACAACAGAGATCAACAGCTAAAATCAAGGAGGAGGTTGGGGGAACAGATAGACAGGTCAATACAAGTAAGGGAGCCTGTGGCAGGGTGAAGGTAGGTCGGGGAGTTAGTGTTGAGCAAGGAGAGGCTGTGCTGTCGAAGAGTGTTTTCAATGAGCTTGCCATTTGGGGTGGTGGTATTGGAGCCCCACAGGGGGTTGAAGTCACCAAAAAGGATGAAGGGGGAGGCACAGGGGGTTGAAGTCACCAAAAAGGATGAAGGCGGAGGAGGGGGAGATAGATATTGCAAAGAGTGAAGGTTTTGTGGAGGGAGATAGACATACAGATGGCCTGAAGGTCGGTGTGCACATGAACAGGGCTGTGTGGGATATCGTGTCTAATGAGAATAGAGACACCCCCATAGGCCCTGTCAGCGTCCACTTGATGTTTGTGATAGCAAGTGAAGTTGTTGAGGAAATAATAGTCAGTGGTTTTCAAAAAGGTTTCTTGTAGGCAGAAGATGACCGGGTTGAAGGTGGTGGTCAGAAGGTCAATTTCTTCAGTATTGGCTTTAAGGCTCCTTATGTTCAATTGTATAATGTTGTAAATATTATTGTATTTGTTTATGTTGCACGCCATAAGGAGACACGGGGTTATATTCAGGAAGATCTGTTGGGTTCGAGTTGGCATATTTTTTCTTTGTTCTGTCCCTCTTTCTATGGGAGCGGTTGTTTTTTAAAGTTGGATGAGGAGTATGTTCGGTAATCAAACAATCCATGTTCTCTTTCATGTCATATGTGTGGGTTTGGATGGTGGGCTGTTTGTTGGTTGGTTGTTTGTTGGTTTATTGTTTGATGATTGTTAGCCAGGTTGGCTTGAGTTTGATGTTTTATGGCATTAGAGGTGTTGGGGTAGGGGATGGTGGGAGTCTTAGAGGAGGAAGAAAGGTTGGGGAGAGAAGTGGTGGTGGTGGTGCAGGTGGTTTGGGTAATGGGTGTGGTTGGTTGTTGGCAATGGTGATGGGCTTAGGACTGGGTAAGTAGAGCCAGGTGAGGTTGGTTTGGGTATGTGGGTCAGTGTTAGTTGTGTTAGGGGGGCAATATTGGAGACTAGAATTAAAATTAAATAAACTTTCTTTAAAATACACTAACAATTGTTACGAATGTGATCATGAAGATGCCAACTTTCCATAGTACACTTACTACACCAGTCATTTCTACACAGCTAAGACAGAGCTTTAAACTTGAATATCTCCTTAACTAAATAAGATTTTTGATGCTTTCTGCACCATTTTGTTTCCTTTGAAGTCCTCTTTTAAATAAGATGGACATGTGTGACCCCTGAACTAATCCTTTAAGTATGAAGGTGAATAAAATCAAAGGTGCTCATTCAGAAAATAGTTTTGTTTGTATTTACCATGATTTAATACAACCTAAAGAGCAAAATTCAATTTGATAAAACATCAAATGGACAATTTTGAAAAGGTATCAATGCCAAAAGCACTTTCAAATGTATAATTTTGCACGTTATAAAATGACTGCAGTGAAAAAAACTCAAACAAACAGATGAAAATATACTATTCACATTTTTGCTTTTTGCACCATGCTTTCAAAATGCAAAACTTTCACATCAAGCTTTCAAGCTTCACACACACCCTTATAGAGAAAGGATGAATGAATATATCCCTTACGTATTTGACTATCCTGAACTGTCACAAGGAATGAACAGACAGCTTGATTGTTGGAGTCATCAGTAAATGTATAGGTAACATCTGTGGATCCAACGCGAAAAAATGAGCCAGGAATATGCGACCTTCGAACTGTTGGGGGTACACCCGAATTATCAGTTGCAGTTGGTTCAGGGAATGTTACACGAGCAAAATTTGTTCCACTTGCAGCTCTTTCAATCCGATCATTTGGACAGCTAGTAATCACAGGAGGGATTTCGTCAGCAACAACTTCTCCTAAAGCAAATGGAAGGTGATAAGTACAATTACTACGTAGAGGTTTTTCCACAAATACCTTCATTTTGAATTTGGTACAAAAATGAAAAGTAAAGGAATCACAGTGACCTTAGACACATATTAAGTGCACTTCTCTGAAGGGATATATATATAAATGATTTAATAGTCTCATAATAATGCACACTAAAAAGGGAACTAACCACACTAACCGTATTCTCAAAAGTATCCTCTTTACAGAAATAAGATTGATGATCAATGAATCTTACAGAATCACAAAGAATGCAGAGCTTCTTTACTTTCCCATACCAATGACATAAACTCAGTAGTATAACAATAGAGTGCCAACTGCTATTCCCCTCCATCAAACATACATTTTTGAATTAATTGGAAATTTGAAAACAGTGTTATTTTCCAAGCAATATGAAGCATATCAGCCTAAAATTGCTGATGACCTATGTTTTGATTTTTAGTCACGTTTCATCAGAATCGACAAATGGTATCATGATTTAGAAAATGGTAAATCGTGAATCATAAAATTTAGACAACTTTACACTGTGACTACGAATAGACATGATGATCTAGCAGCCGCATTGAAAAGTTGTCCAGTTTGGGGTATACCTGTCTTATGATGCATGCAACATCTCTCTTCCATTTGATTGCAAAAAATAATATCGCATTTCAAGCACTAGAATTTGATCTTGTTAAATATCACAAGCCGTTAAGTACAAGCCGGCAGAGTTTGGAATCTGTATCGTGTAATTTAATGGGCTTACTCGAGTAAGCAAGTAATGCAAATCGGAAGCGGAGGTACGTAATATGATCACCCACCAGTTTTCTTTTAATGATCGGGTGTTTAGGAGACATTTTTAATGCGGCCATAAAATCGTAATGGAATACTGTTCTTAATCAATAATTCAGAATACACCATTTTTGTGTGTCTCATGCACACACCATACATGTCTTTGGGTGCCCCCTCAAACATGGTTATTACTTCTGTTTGTATTCACTTGTACTTATGTTATATTGGTTAACATTAAGATCATATTCAATTTAAAAGAATAATTGGAAAATGGGTATACCACAAATCAGGTAAGTCAAATGTTTTTATATATCCTGTTGGTGCATGTCAGAAAATAAATCAAGCTATAAATATGCAAGCTTGAGTGGTTTTTCAAACTCACTTTGCACAAGTACATCAAAGGTACATCCTGCTATATTACCCGAACTGTCAAAGAACATGTAGCTGACAATTGTAAGCCCTACAGAAAAAACATCACCAGGATCATGGGTGCTGACAATGATGACCTCTTCCTGTAAGTTGTCAATGGCAGTGGGTGATGTCCATGAGACAATTCTGTTGTTTTGGTTTGGTGGTACCATCAGGCTGAGGTCTTCGGGGCAATCCTGGATTATTTCTGGAGGTGTCATATCTTGTTCTAAAGCTGCGTGAAGGGAAAAGATCAATGATCCAGTAGTTCAAAAAATATCCCAAAACTTATCACGTTCAGAGAAATTGGTCCCTATTTCCTTCAAAATGGCCATTTTAGGGGTAATAAATGGCCATTTTAGGGGAAACAAATGGCCATTTTAGGGGGACCTGACTTCCAATTCTACTTGTATATCACCACACAATATCTTCCCTACCCTGACCAAATTAATTGCATTTTCTACATGAGCACACACATTTCTGGACATGCTGGGGTAAGGTTATCAAAGGTCAGTCAACACTGTTGAGAGCTGCATGTAACTTAAAAAATGTAGCTTACAAAACTTTAGGAAAATAAGTGGAGAGTGTTATACGATTCTTTGACCAGACAATGCCAAATTCTTCTCTACATGGTTTTCTGAGCTAAACATCTCTAAAGAATGTTTATTTTCATTTCATTTTCATTTCATTCCAGCCAAACAACTACAAATTCAATGGTTTGGTTTGTTGATGTTTAACGGCACTGTGACAGTCAGAGTCAAATGTGCCAACAAATTCAATATATACATATACATGGAGTGAAATTAGAAACATCTTGTAAATTATGTACTAATTGATTAAACTTGAATGAGTGTTTGTTTGTTTGTTTGATGAGGGCTTAATGGCACCACGACAACGAGGGTCAAATTGTACCTGAAAGGTTAGATTATTTTAGAGAAAGGAAGGAAAGAAAACAGGGGGAGAAGAAGTAAAAGTCAGAAAGCTGGTATCGAGAGAGGAGGAGTGAAAAAAAAAAAGTAGAAAGAGAGGAGGAGGGGAAGGGAGGGGTGGAAGAGGAGGACTAAATATGGTTGTAGAGGGAAGCATGATAAAGGAAGGAGATAATTTTGTCTGGAGGGTTTTTCTGGAAGAACTCAGCAATTGAGTTGTGGGGAGCGAGGGAAGCTCTAGGAAGGTTGTACAGGGGGCAAGCAAGGAGAACGTGATGGATTGTGAGGGTGCAATGGCAATTGTTGCAGAGGATTGGGGGAAGCCAATAAGGAGGTGGGAGTGAGTGAGGTGGGTGTGACCGTACACAGGTAATATGAACGTTGTTGACACAAGAGAGGTTGTGGATGGTGGGTTTGATCAGAATGGTGGGCTGGATGACGTGGAGTTTGTTATCAATTTGGGAGTCCCATGAGGTTTGAGTAAAGAGATGTCCACAGCCATTTGATAAACCAGTTGTAAAGCACTGGTAAATGAAGACCCACTGGAAATGGAAGCCAGGATCTCTAGTTGCCAAGCTGATGCTATGAGCGCTAGACCAGGGAGGTATCTATATAAACCAGGATCTCTAATTTGCCAAGCTGATGCTATGAGCGCTAGAGTACGGAGGTGTCTATATGAACCAGGATCTGTAGCTTGCCAAGATGATCATTTGAAGAAAGCTTCCCTTGAAACACGGACAGGATTAAACTGCCACTGTTATTTTCATCCCGTTTCAGGACATTCTCTCAACGAGTTGACCATGTATTACATAAACATTTGACCACAAATTTTGTATTAGTACAAAGTGGTGTAACATGGAAATGAAATAGAAAACTCAAAACTTTTCAGTGACCGCATATCAATGTTACATAATCGTTCATGCGATAACTAGAATGCCACAGGCACAGGAAACCAGGATGGAGTAGTGTTCAAGGGGCAGATGCTGTAATGTGCTATGAGCGCTAAACCATGGAGGTGTCTATATGAACCAGGATCTGTAGCTTGCCAAGCTGATGATATGAGTGCTAGAACACGGAGGTGTCTATATGAACCAGGATCTCTAGCATGCCAAGCTGATGCTATGAGCACTAGACCATGGAGGTGTCTACATGAGGTGTTGACAATATGGCATTTGTCTGTCTTCTTGCACATCCCAGTTCAATATCAGATCAGATTTGGGCACTTGCTCACCATATTCCTTCAGCAAACAACTATTTGGCATTATTTCACATGAAAGACTAGCTATAACAAGTCAAACATAAAGTCAAATCTTCAATGCTTACTCTTACTCAAAAATAAGCTAAATACTTTATTGATAACTATCTCTCAATTGCCTTCTCACTCCTTGCCGGAATATAGGCCACGGATGAAACCCCTCCATTTATGTCTGTCTTGGGCCAGCATTCGCAGCTGTTGCCAGTTGTAGCTTATTGTGGTCATCTCCTTTGTAGTGTCTCGCCTCCTGGTATTTTTGGGCCTGCCCTGTTTGCGTTTGCCCTGTGGGTTCCAAATTAGTGCATGACGTGTTATACTGTTGTCAGGTTTTCTTAGTGTGTGGCCAATCCAAGCCCATTTCCTGCTTTTGGTTAGTTCCACTGGGTCTTGACCTGTCTCTTCCCATAGTGTGTTGTTGCTTATGGTGTCTGGCTAGTAAATCATAAGTATTCTACGCAGGCAGCGATTGATGAAAGTTTGTACCTTCATTGTGGTAGCTTTGGTGATCCACCAGGCTTCAAAACCGAAAAATAGAACACTTTTGATGTTGGAACTAAATAAGCTGAGCTTTGTGGCCTTGTTGATATCCCTTGATTTCCAGATATTTGTAAGTGTAATGAATACTGCTCTGGCTTTGCCAATTCTAACTTTAACATCATCATCAGTGCCCCCTGTAGTATTTACAACACTTCCCAGGTAAATGAAGGAAGTAATTTCTTCCAAGTCAGTGTTGTTGAGCTTGGTGGGGTTGACATTCCTATTGTTGAAGCGCATCACTTTAGTTTTCTGTGTGTTGAGGTATAGGCCCACTTTAGCAGAAGTCAGTGCAAGTCGACTGGTCTTGTCCTGTAACTGTATGTGGCTGTGTGACACCAATGCAAGGTCGTCAGCAAAGTCAAGGTCCTCTAGCTGTTCAGTGAAGGTCCACTGCAGCCCATTTTTTGGTCCTGATGTTGTTTCCTTTATTATCCAGTCAATGGTGAGCAAGAACAGGAAAGGAGATAGAAAGCATCCTTGTCTTACTCCAGTTTGGACTTGGAATTTCTCAGATGGGTTACCTCCGTGCAAGACTTGGCAGCTCATTCCTTCCTATGTGTTCTTCACCATAGAGATGAATTTAGGAAGAATGCCATAGTACGCCATCAACTTCCATAGAGTATTTCTATCAATGCTGTCAAAGGTCTTCTCGTAATCGACGAAATTGATGTATGTTGGTAAATTCCATTCAATAGACTGCTCTATAGTAATCCTGAGGGTTACATTGATAACTATGAGTGTCAAAAACAAGTTGAAATATTCAGAGCTCCCGTGGTATGATTTATCTAAATGTAAACATATCAAAATCCTAATTCCTGTGTCAGGTTTGTTTTTCACTTTGTGATATTAAAATAAATTTCTTTATCAAACATAGGGACACCAAACCTTGAGGATGAATGCAAAAAACATTTACGTCATTTTTCAAAGAATAAATCATGATAAATTACTCATCTGGCTATAAATTTCTCAATCCATTTAACTCACACCCAACAAGGTGTTGATAATTCACTGCTAAAAACATCAAGTCAAAATGAATCTTCTGCCCTGCACATGATGTGGCCATAGAGTAACTCTTATTCAATTCATGTCTCATTCACATCAACTTACAAACGTATACTATGCACCCCCCCCCCCCACCCCCGCCCCCCTTCTTTCCGCTCCCTCCACAAGCTACAAAAATGTCAATATTGATGAAGGCATTTACTTTTCTTCAGGAATTGTAGCTACCAAACTGGGCTCTTCACAATAAGCCCCCATTGATTGGTTACAGCAGAAATTAAAGGTGGTGTGATTGATTACTGAAGCCTACAATCACTGAGTATTGTGTGGTAGGTTTCTTTAATTGCTTCTAGCAAAATTTGGAAGAAAAAACACAAAACAAATTGTACTTACATTGAACAATAACCAAGAAAGAACATGAAGCGGAATTGCCAGCGTCGTCTTCAAATCTGTAGGTGACGTTTGTGGTTCCCAAGAAAAAGGGACTTCCAGGAACACTGGTCGCAGCGACCAGAGGTTCTTGATCAGAATTATCGGTGGCCGTTGGTTGTATCCAGGTGGCAAATGCCAAGTTGACCCCTTCTGGCAGAATCAGTAGGACATTATCTGGGCATGGTCTGCGGATCACCGGTGCTGTGGTATCCACTGTTCCTTGTTCTGCAGAAGAGGTAACACCATTGAGTTATTTTCAATAAGTTTGAAGTTTTCTTTTTATCCATTTAAAAAAAAAAATTAAATTCAAAACACACACAGTAAAATATACTGATGAAAATATATGCAAAACATAATGTAATTTTATTTCTCAAGGATTTGTTAAAGTCCTGTGAGGTTACTGACATTTCCTATCCTGGCCCTTAATATCGTTCTGTTGTGCCCCTGACTTAAACCACATTGCAAGCAATTCTACTTTTTTACCTTGTAATTACTTTAAGCTAACAATGTAAAGGTCTGTGCAAATATATAACAACTTCTATATTGTTTTGAAAAGATAATCAAAATCTTAACAAATCAGCTTTTGAATTTTGAAATTAAACACTGAGTTTGTCAGCTATGGCCACTCAATATTTAAACAATTTTTAATTTACACTATGACTGGGCAGACAGTACAAAATAATTATGCAATTCTTTAAAGGAAAGGTATCGTCCCATAAATAAATCCAGAAGTGAACACCGCAGTGCTGGAAACATCACTTCTGGATTTCAATTTTTCTTATTGATTGTGAGAATTCTTTGATGCTATCGATAACACACATAGGCCCCTACGTTCGGTCCGACGGATGAGTGATCAATAACATCACAGATTTGTTGCAATCAATTCAGAGAATAATGACGGACAAAAGAAAAATCATGAAAGAAAATACCAAGGTTTCCCTGTAAAACGCATACATGATGCCCGAACTTTAATATGCTGTAAAATAGTGAATGACTAACTGATATTGATGAAACTTGTTGCTAAATTCATGGTTTTTAATACATTTCAAAGTGATATAGCTTATGTTGCCTCTACACCCCCTTATACTTGTAACGTACATGCCAAAAGTTTCCCTTTAAGCCTACCCTCACCCAACACCTGAGTTAATCCTAAAAACTCAGGTATGGCAATTATACCAACCTGTTCAGTGTATTGTGTTTCCACTTCAAACAATGATTGTTTATCTGCCATTCCCATGCATGCCAGTCAAGTAGCCCAAGGATATTTGTGTGTATAAGATTACACAAAATCAGAGCTGAATAATCAAGGCACATTTGTGTTTGAAATCACAAATGTGTGTTAGGTGTCTTGGTTGGAGAAGTTTGTTTTCAAACTGGTGATAAAAATAGCTGTGTATCGTAATGCCTGAGGTAATAATGTGCATTAACTGTGAATAATTGACGGACTATTTCCCATAAGGAAAGATATTGCTTCATGTATCTCTGCTATACTCAATGACTCCATTCATTTTCTTAAAAGTAAAATATATCTTGCATAGTAAACAACCACCACACAAAACACACACATACATGCTGTCTAATACTGACTGAAGACATAGACAAAAACTATCCTTTAAAGAACACAGAGAACCGTTTACCCAAGAACCTCCATTTGCTATATTTATGCATTTTTCCTCATCAGATGCTAATAAATCAAAATAAAGTCTTCTGAGAATGTGTTTACTACAAATTTTATGTGTCTTCGGTAGATTATAAAAAAACGATACTTTTACACATTCACACCCTACCAAACTTTTGCACTAATCCGAGGACACCTTCAGATGAATCTATGAGGTTTCCTCTCCAAGTCTCAATTTGTTTTCATGTACTTTCTTTTGAGGACATCTATACTGTATACCTAAAAATGTACATCCTCTGTAGTTGTATTTGTCCTAACTAACTGATGTGTTGTCAAGCTACCATCCTCGAAGCATATAGTAAAACAAATGCATTCAAACTGACTGCAAACAAGCATACAATCTTTTGGTGCATTTACTTAGCTAAGAGGCACTTGCAAGCTTAAAAAATTGCCTGGCCACCGAACCTGGCCGGGACAATAACAATTTTGGTCATGCAACAAGCTTCTGCATATGCTCACCAGAAAATCAGATATTCAAGAAAAAATGTGCTTTTAAACATGAAAATAGCAAAACATTTTATAAGAATTGGTTAAAATAAAGCATTTTTTAATCTTAGGGTGTTTATATGAAAATTGTCATAATATTTTTTTCATTTTGTGACATCACAAAGAGATAAGCATAAATTTTGTTTAATGTTACCTTATTGGTTTGAAATCCTTTTCTGACATGAGCAGTTGAAAATGAAATGACCCAAGAGATTTTGATTCTACATTATATTAACTGAAATCAATATTTAGCAGACTGCATCCATGATTCTCAGTGACAATGAGCCCCGTTGTTTGTTTACAGCTCTGGAACGGTAGTGTGGATGTGTACAATCACTAAGTATTATGTGGTGGATTTCTAAATTTATTCTAGCGGGATCTAAAAGTCATACCCGCCGATATGGAAGTTCTTGCAGAGGAAGAACTGAAAATATGAAGCAAGATTTGTGAGTTTAGGATTCTAAAATCTGTCATTTGAAAATGAAGGAAGATACCTTGAACAGTCACAGTAAAGAAGCAGGTTGCTGTGATTCCAGCTTCATTTGAAAACAAGTACGTGACTAAGGTGTCACCTCTCACAAAGCTGCTGCCTGGAAGATAGGTGCTAACTAAATTCACTTCATCCATTACCCCACAGAAATTATCCTCCGCGGTAGGTGGTATCCATGTGGCTATACCTCGTCCTGTTCCAGGCTGAATTGGAACAATGATGTCTTCAGGGCAGTTGAAGATTACAGGTGGGGCACGATCTATACCTAAGTTTTCAGATAAAGAAAGTAAAAGGAAAAGCTTGACAGATTGATGAGAATCATCAAGAATGTTTGGCCCTTAGACCCCTCCAACCCGACACCCCCCGATTTTCTCAAAATCAGGGGTAATCCACACCATTCAACCCAAAAACTCTTCACGATTCATTGACTAGCAACCAGCTATTGTTACACCATACACAACACAGAAGTAATCTATACCTTCTTAACTGATAACATCTTCATAGTCTATTCACAGTTCACTTGTTAGCAACCAGCTACTGTTACACTGTACACAATAGGTAATTCATCTTGGGCTCAAGCTACATAACTGCTGTTCAGTGATACGAATCAGATAAGTCCTTGGTAGAGCCTAAATAAAAATATACATTATAAGCTTGGGAGAACTTTGTGCAAAACCAATGAATGATTGATGGACCATTCTTCATAAGGATGGTTATTTCAAAATGATTATGAGACATGTTGGCATGTAAAAGTAGATAACCTGTAGTACAAGAAAGTATTGCACAACCAAATTGTGCTTTATCTTTAGTTCAGTGGTCAAGCAAGTTCATCTTATTTGAAATAGGGCTTAAAAAGAAACATGGAGAAGAAACTTACCTCAATATCTTATTTCCTAAAAGATATATTCCACTTAAAATTTCTCAATTATGGTGTGGAAAATCTACCACAGAAGGTTGCCACCCTCATCCTCACTTTCTAAACAATTGTTTATGTGCTTAAAGAAAAACAATTTAATTACAAAAATTTTACCAATCAATTATTTTCTTCAAATTTTCTTCAGGTGATAAATTATAGTTACCTTATTAGATTCAGCTTTATTACTTTCCTGACATATCCAATGGTTTTCAAGCCACATAATTTCAGGAAATATTACAATAGAGTACATTAAGACTTTGGGGAAAGTGAGGATCTGACATCAGCTATTGTCTGATTTCAGTGGATTTTACATCAATGCCAAAGAACTTAACTTGAATATCTCCTAATAATGGAATAAGATTTCTGAATGCTTTACTCACTATTATTTTATCTTATTAAAGTCCCCTGTCATAAAACAGTTATGTTCTGTTTCATTTTTTATGTATTATGTTTATATTAAAGTCCTGTCATAAAATAGTTGTGTTCTTTCATGTTTGACGTATTATGTTTATATTAAAGTCCCCTGTTATAAAACAGTTGTGCTCTTTCATAGTTGATGTATTATGTTTTATTAAAGTCCCATCATAAAATAATTGTGCTCTTTCATTTTTGACGTATTACGTTTATATTAAAGTCCCGTCATAAAATACTTGTGCTCTTTCATACTTGACGTATTATGTTTATATTAAAGTCCCCTGTCATAAAATAGTTGTGCTCTTTCATATTTGACGTATTATGTTTATAATAAAGTCCTGTCATAAAATAGTTGTGCTCTCTTTCATATTTGATGTTTTGCATACATTAAGAATTCTTAAAACATTGATTAGTCATAACTCGAAAACTATGGGTACCTTTGACATAATTTAAAGACTAGTTTGTTCCAGAATTTAAAGCTCCTTCTGGTTTGTTTCAATTCTATACCTGTTTAGATAGAGGGATTTCTCACGCGACTCTGTAACTCGACTGGACTCCATTTTGCAGGGCGGCGGTGTCGTTACATTTCATGCGTCTTCATACAGCTCAGTCACATCACACGTACAACAAACATACTACATTCTAACTTACCAGTACCAGTTCAGCAAATTTTACCAATTGTAAATTTTTTGTTTGCTTCCGATTTTACTTCATATTTTCCTAAAGTTTGATATTTTCACCGGGTATACAAAGAGTAACTTTAACGTTAACGCCAGCTGATTGTTCGCTATACTCAGACAAAGCCTACATACCTGGTATAAAGTGCTTCCTACAAATCCTTGTGTGATCCGAAGGTTTAAAGACGTTACGCTGTACAGCAGAACGTCAATCAGGATCAGATGGAAATCGAGCAAACGTATTTTCATTTCCTGGCACACATCTATTAGTGCAACCAAAGGCACAGCAAGATTCCGGCATATTTATCTTACAAAAATTATGTCATATAACATATGCAAACGTTTGTAAGTTTAAATAAGTATACAACAGACGACAGTGTTACTGCTCGAAAAAATGGCAATGTAAACAAAATTACATGACCTCATAACGTCAGCTGAAACACCCTTATACCTTCAAACTGGGATATCTCATACATGAAATAAGGTTTCGTATTCATCATTCTATTGGGTCTTTGATAAACTTGTTTGACAACTCAATTGATCTTTTAGGATGACTGATGAAGACTGATGTAAACATAACAAAAATCAGTCAAACGTTGGTCATTTCACAGATGTTACATTTTCAGACACCAAAAGCAAAATTTTTTCCTATTTGGTTTCCAATTTTTGTTATTTTAGATTTGTTCAAAAATTCTAAATTTTTGAATATCTTATTGAAACCTTTTTTTTTTTTTTTTTTTTTAACTTTTAAATTCTTTCCAAACTGTGTTGTTTGACACTTGTTCAAAACTTCTAAATTTGCAAATTTGTCATGTCACTCACATTAACTCCCATTCAATTTTTCATGCCAATACATTAATAAATAGTAGCATTGGGAACCTAATTTCGTGCACTTAAGAAAGAAAATGCCAAAATTTTTATTTAAAAAAGGAGAACTTACCTTTAAAAAATCTTTGAAGGTGTCACTAAACTTCTGATCTTTGTAACGGTGATGAATAAAAAATAGACTCTCCATGAAAAAGTCAAGCGATAACAAATTGTAAGAAAACTTGAGTGTGTTCGTTCAAGTTTGAGGGTCTCCTAATTTTGTGCATCTTATGGCGCACTTTGGCTTTTGTTTTTATAAATTAGGAAAACTTGAAGTCCCTATAAAACAGTAAATAAAATGTTGTTTTCAAACAGTTAAGGTCTATAAATTATTGAAACGTCAAAAGAGAGAGATCAAAAATCATTCTTCCGAGTCTTTACAATGGGGGCATAAGATTAACAAGCAATCGCACTAAAACACATTCTGATTCAATAGTTTATATTTAGTGATATCTGGTGAAAAGAATCTACCTACTGTAGACCTTTTATTTGTTTCTTTAATCTCTTTTTTTTGTGCATTAATACTTACATATTATTCATTTGAATAAGAATACTGTAAGGAAATATATAATCTTCACACCCTATCGCGGGACGGAAATGAACTTTTGTAATGTCATAGCCTTAAGTTACTTTAAGCTCTTAAATATTCATCAGTTTTGAACCCGATGTGACCTTTGTTTAAACTTTTTTTTTAAAGCTTAGGCCACCATTGCATGATAAAACGTCCTTCATCCTAACATCAGTGATAGCAGATGGATGTGTGTTCGAGTGAGAAGAAAAAAATGTTGTTTTTATTGGCTTAACTGGACCAGAAATTTTTGAAAGGAAAATATCTTTTAGGATGTGAGTTACATTGCATTTTAAGTAAGAAATTTTTGTCTCCCTTACCCCAGGAAGCGTCATTTTCACAATTTTGAATGTAAGTTTTAGCTCGTAAGTCCGATTGTTTGAAATTGCTTGCTAAATTAGGTGGAATCAAACATATTATGTAGTGCACAAAATTAGGGGTGCACGACATTAGGTTCAATTACTATATACCCTAAAAATGGCAAAACCTACTGTATTAAGGGCAGAGGGAGCAGCATCTTTCTTATAATTTGATACAACAGTATTTCTACAACTATTTTGAGCAAATTTACACTTTGATTTAATTACGACACTCAATATTTAGCTCTTATAAAGTTGAATCATTCCAACAGTTTTGTCCAAAATTGTAGCTACATCACATACATAACATACAATAGTCCAATGTACAATATGCCATACAGTATATATGTCAGGACTTTTATGGAAAAGGGTGGACCATGACTTTTTTCAAAGCAAATCATCTGAAAATGTGTAACTGTTAATAACTTTTTTGCTTCCTTTATCAAGATGACATATGGGTTATAAGAAAAGATGAAAAAATGGGCAACAGCAAATAAAAAACATGAAAGAGAAAAACAATCATGGAATTTTGTGAATTCTCTGAGAAAAGCCATCCCTGTAGTGACACCTAATTCATGTGATAAAATATCACCCTATATACAAAATAATTAAAAAAACATGCCTTCATGTCTATTTCACAAATAAATATTATCAGCAGACAAATTTGCATTGGATTGTATGAGATAATCAATGATTATTGTGAACCTATAAATCTTTGTTTCCAAATTCTAGTTTTACTGGTTTTCAATCCGTTTATATGCTTAATAAATATTTTCCTAGTTCATCTTTTATTTAATTAAAGTGTAACATCATCATTTGAAGAATTATATAAAGCACTTATGACATGCTTTATAACAAGTAATAAATTGTTTGTTTATTTGTTTGATGAGGGCTTAATGGCACCACAACAGCGATGGTCAAATTGTGCCTGAGAGGTTAGATCATTCCAGAGGAAAGAAGAAAAGAAAATAGGGGGAGACTGAGAGAAACACAGCAACTAAAAGCCAGGAAGCTGGGATCGAAAGAGGAGGTGCATGGGTGAAAAAAGGGGCAAAACTAGAGAGAGTATGTGGGAGAGGAGAACTAAATATGGTTGTAGAGGGGAGCATGATGAAGGAAGGAGATAATTTTATCCGGAGGGTTTTTCTGGAAGAGCTCGGCTATTGAGTTGTGGGAAGCGAGGGAAGCTCTGGGAAGGTTGTACAGGGGGCAAGCAAGGAGGAAGTATAGTGGACTGTGAGGGTGCAATTGCAATTGTTGCAGAGGGATGGGGGGAGCCAATAAGGAGGTGGGTGGGAGTGAGGTGGGTGTGGCCTATTTTAAGGCGGGTAATGTGAATGTTGTCGACACGAGAGAGATTGTGGATGGTGGGTTTGATCGGAATGGTGGGCTGGATGACGTGGAGATTGCTATCAATTTGGGAGTTCCATAAGGTTTGCCAGAGGTCACGAACAAGGGAAGCGATAAGCGGTTGATGTCAGAAAGGGTTTTAAGAAAGGAGGTAGGGGGGAGGTTGAGGGCAAGCTTACTGGCTGCATCAGCTCTGTCATTGCCAGGAAGCCAACATGGCTAGGTATCCAGAAGAAAAGAATACTTTTCCTGCAGAGGGGGGGGCAAAAGGAGTTTACGGAGGAGGTGGGAAGTGGGGTTATCCCATTTAAGATTGAGTAAAGAAGTAAGGACAGCCTTGACAAAGTGGCTGAGCAGGGAATTTCTCAATAAAGTACTATACAGCTTTTATATGTTTGTATGTTGAGGTTATATGGCACAGTGACAGTCAGTCAAACATGCCAAATTATGGGAAATATAAAATATGAATGCATATAACTTTATCTTCACAAAAATAACAGAAAAAATAATAATAATAATAATAATAATAATAATAACAATCAATATAACAATAATAAAGATAGTGGGAAATAAACAAATAAACATGAATATTTTAGGAAATTTAAAAGTTTGATCATATATACTACATACCACTTGTGACGAATACAGAAAATGAACAAGAAGCAGAGTTTCCAGATCCATCTGTAAATGTGTAGGTCACTACGTGTGCTCCTAATTGGAACATGCTTACTCCTGAAAAATGAGTCTGGGTTACAGTGGGTGTGTCTCCAGAATTGTCTGATGCAATTGGCTCCTCCCAATTGGCAGTGGTTTGAAATATACAAAGTTGTGTCCTCACACTAATGCTTGAAGGGCATCTCTCTATCTGGGGTGGCATTTGATCTCCTTGATTGCTTTCTGCAAAAATTAATTTCAATTTATTCCAATTATCATATTTACTAATTATACATAAAAATTAATGATTAATTTTCAAACTGATTTTAGCCAAATGTGATTACTTCAGTGCTTTGACCAATCTGATGATGGAAATTACCATACATCGCAAAAAATTTGCAATGAATATGCAAACTGAGTGGTAAGATTTTGAATAGCGGGTTGGGGGGTCTTGGTCAGCAGGCGATAAGTAGGTCAGGGGAGGAAGGAGGGTGTTGGTCAAAGGATGTTGCTATCCCAGCCAAAAATTCATCACAAGATTAATAGACTTGAACAAATCCATAATGGAATATGTTTGTTTGTTTGTTTGATGAGGGCTTAATGGCACCATGACAATGAGAATCAAATTATGCCTGAGAGGTCAGATCATTCTAGAGGTAGGAAGGAAAGGAAACAGGGGGAGGATGAGAGAAATACAAGAACAAAAAGTCAGAAAGCTGTGATCGAGAGAGCATGGTTGAAAAAACAAAAGTAGAAAGAGGGGGTGAAAGAGGAGAATTAAAAATGGTTGTAGAGGGAAGCATGATGAAGGAAGGAGATAATTTCATCTGAAGGTTTTTTTTGGAAGAGCTCGGCTACTGAGTTGTGGGCAGCGAGGGAAGCTTTGAGATGGTTGTACAGGGGGCAAGCAAGGAGGATGGATGGATTGTGAGGATGCAATGGCAATTGTTGCAGAGGGGTTGGGGGAGACAATAAAAAGGTGGGAGTGAGTGAGGTGGGTGTGACCTATTCTGAGATGGGTAATATGAACGTTGTCAATACCAGAGAGGTTATTGATGGTGGGTTTGACTGAAAGTGGGCTGGATGATGTGGAGTTTGTCATCAATTTGGGACTTCCATGAGGTTTGCCAATGGTCATGAACAAGGGAAGCTATAAGCAGTTTCATGTCAGAGAAGGTTTTGGGAAAAGGGGTAGGGGGATGTTGAGGGCAGGCTTAGTGGCTGCATCAGCCCTGTCATTGCCCGAGATGCTAAGATGGTAGAAGGGAGGGCGAGGGCTAGCTTAGTGGCTGCATTAGCCCTGTTATTGCCAGGGATGCCAAGATGGTTGGGTATCCAGAAAAAAAGAACACTTTTCCTGCAGAGGGTGGGCGAAAGGAGTTTCCGGAGTAGGAGGTGAGATGTGAAGTTATCCCATTTACGATTGAGTAAAGAAGAACAGCCTTTGAGTCGGAGAAAATGGCAAAGTGGTTGAGGAGAGAGCACTCAATAAAGTTGAGAGGGAGGAGAATGGCCTTTACCTCGGCTGAAAAGATGGACGAGTAGTCAGGAAGTCTGCTACTGAGGGTGATGTCTTGGATGATGGCGGCAGCAGCTGTCTTGTTGCCTTCCTTGAGAGCCATCAGTATATATGGAGGTGTAATTTGAGAGTTGGTCTTTGATTTGGTTGTGGAGATTGATGAAGAGGTTAGGGTGGGTTTGGGTTTTGTGGTAAGTGGAGAGCCCTGGGTGGATAGAAGGGAGGGGGATAGCCCAAGAAGGAAATGTGGGCCAGGAGAAGGTGTCGAGAGTGACGGGGTTGATGCCAAGATGGGAGAGGTCTGATTTAATGCATAAGCTAAAGGGAGGGGAGAGGGTTTAATCAGAATGTCAGTTTCGTCAATCACAATGGGCTCAAACCAGTCAGCAGTGACCGAGAGTGAAGCAGGCGGAATGGTCACACTCACATTTGATGGGCATCCTAGGACCACTGGAGGTGTATCTGGTAAGACTGGAAAGAAAGGGACATGACAAGCAGAACATCAATGATGTAGTAGCTCAACATATATTTGAGGCAGGTCATAATGGCAACACACTTAAGAAATTTAGTGGCATGTGTAAGGGCTCATAGGTTCATATAATGGCAGATATTTTGTGTCGTGGCTACCTTAATTGATGTTGAAGCTACCCTTAATCTACAGGTAGTTGCTAATATTATAGATGATAGGAAACACAAATGAAGGGGACTGAAGCCACAGCCAGAATTGATCCTAGATATCCAATTTCCACACAGACCCTACAGTTGTTCCACTGCTTTAAAAGCAAAGTTTTTATGCAGTGGGTAAAAATGGTCAAAAATATTACCTTTATTTTAAATCATTTCTGAAAAGCTAGGGCAAAGTGAGATTTTTTGATACACCTGAAAAGCAAGTTGAGGATATGATGGGGGCCACACTAGTCAAATTTAGTGGTATGTTTAGTAAGAGGGATTTTGTGTCTTGGCACCCCTATAAAGGTGTGTAGCTCCCTCCGAGTCATTAGTCAAAGGTAGGTGCTGACAACAAAGATGATTTAAAACAGAAATCTTAGTGACTAAAGGCTTTTGAAAAATTCAGACAACTTTTCCTGCAGGGCAAAGAAAATCAAAGTTCAGACATCTATTTTGCGATAATTTTGAAAAGCTAAGTCCTCAGTCTTAGCATCCCAGATGGGTACTGTAGCTCTCTGTATTACATGAAAGTCATGCATGTGTTCGTAACACTGATGGTAATAACCAAGAAATGTTTGCCACTCAAGTCATTTAGAAATGTCCAACTTCCTAAATATTCCCCTTCACGTTCATATAGCAGCAGTGGTGTTGACTTTTTCCTAATTCAGGTAAAATCCTTCAAACATATTTTCTTTCTTTTTTTTTGGCATTAACTTAAAAAGCTATCAGAACAAATGGAAGACTTGTTGATACATCCAAAGTGAAAATATGGTAATGTACCATTTTTACCAATACATCATTTACCTGTGATAATAATAATATGTAGTTCTCATATAGCATTTTGCTATATGCAATGCGTACTCCAAAGTGCTTTACAATGGAAACATACGGCGAACAAGCCTGTGCTATTACCCTACTCAAATATCTTATACACTGAGCACCAAGTGAGAGGGCAGTAGGTTCTATTTTTTTAGTCTTTGGTATGACCCAGCCAGGAAGCAAACCCACAACCTACAGGCTGAAGAGCGCTAACCAGTCCAACTTAATGTTTACTATTGGATCAAGGGAAGCAACTGCAAATTCTCTTATTTCTTGAATGCATCTAATAAGTTAATCCATGTGTCATTTTAACTAATCCCTGTTGTCACAGTATTACCATGTGTTAACCAGGGAGATGAAATGAGATTTCATATAATTCCCTCATTTAAGATGTACAGTGTTACATGGCATAATCATACAATACTGTTATTCTTCAGAAGACATGAACATTTTAAACTGTATTTTTTTAAACAGGCAAAGAACAAAGGAATTGATTAAAAAAAGCCCTAAGTATGCTACACTTTGGAGGTAATCTGGAAAAGACTAAAAAAATAATTTATATTCCTCCGAATGAATTCAGATTATTAGTGACGTATTTTGTTAGTTATTGATACAAAATACTCACAAACAGGAGCACCAATACAATGGAATAACAAACCAAGTAAACAATATTGCTAAAACAATTACTCGAAGGCTGCAATTTGGAGGCTAATTTCGAAACGCTGTTCTGGCTTGGTCATTGCATGAGCTCAAATCCTTTTAAAGAGATGTTGAGTTTAAATGAAATTAGTAGGCTGTATGCTTACAAAAATCCAGGTATCTGGCTTATACATCAGCTTTATATCAGGGTGTATACAGTATGACAGGGCCACATTAAGCCAGATATAAATTTAATTTAATGACAATTTGATACACAAACTTGACATTGCACCGATAATACACCTTCCACCTTCTTATCCACACGCCATCCCACCCACAAGCCATCTCACCCTCTGTCCCACATACCATGTCACCCTCTTGTTCCACAAGTCATCCCAACTGCTGTTTCACATGTCATCAAAACCTGTCCCACATGTCATATCCCACCCTCTGTCCCACATGCCATTCCATCCTGTCCCACATGCCATTCCATCCTGTCCCACATGCCATATTCCACCCTCTGTCCCACACATACCACATGCCATATTCCACCCTCTGTCCCACATAGGTGGGTGGGCAATTGAGTGGCTTGAGTGAGTGGGCAAGTCGGTGGTGAGGTTGGGTTGGTTGGCGAGGGGATAACAAAGTTTATATCAAGGTATCTCAAATTCAGTATACCAAGTTATATCTAGCAAATTCTTTATCTGGCCATATATAGGATTTATATCTGGTTTTCAGTAAAGGTAAGGATATTATTAGGTGTCACTTCCAAGTTTTTAGTAAACATTAGAAATGAAAATTCAGCAAATGTTTGGACCAGCTGACTCTTAGAAGTTATCATTAATCTAATAAATAGTGTCAAACTACTTACCATCTGTAACTGTGACAACAAATGAACACACAGCAGAGTTTCTTGATCCATCCGTAAATATGTACGTCACATCAGTAGACCCAAAGTTAAACAGGCTAGGTCCTGTGGATTGTGCTGAGAAGTGTGTCTGGGTCACAGTTACGACTACCCCTGAATTGTCCGAGGCGGAAGGCTCTATCCAGCCAGCAAAAGATTGTGTTACACCGGGCAGAACATAAACCTCCAAATCAGAGGGGCAATTCTGTACCACTGGGGGTAACAAATCTAGGCTTTTACCTACAAAATAAAGAGCAAAAAAATATGAATAAGAATCATGCTTATCTTATGCTGTTGTTGTTTTTAAAATAAGTTTTTTTTTTTTTAAATCTGGAAACGTTTTAATCAAAACTGTCAGATAAATAAATTGTGCAATTAAAGTTACATAAAAACCATTGAGATTAAGTTATTTGTGAATTTGATATATAATAATGAAGTTCAAAAGAAACAATAAACAAATCTAACGAATTTACATGTATCTAAGATACAGATTTATACGTTTTTAACACATGGCAGCCATTTTGGTTAAAATTGTGTCTTTCATGATGCCATATAAATTAAAACATTTAATGTTTTTTCTAAGAAGTTATATTCTACGATATAGGTAATGGTATTAACCATGTGGTTAGTGTGCAAGTCCTATCAATCCAAACAGCTTTTTCAAGCATTAAATTGGAATGAAAAATACCATTCGTTGTTTTGCTCCATAAAGTTTCAAACAGTCAGACCCGATCTGATAAATAAGCAGATCAGATCAGACTTTTCCTCTTTATTTTCTTAATTCTGAAAACCACAAGTAATTAGGATCCAATTTCTCTTATTACTGGCTTCATTGGGTTAGTTCTACTTTTGGTCCTGGATTGTAGTGGACGTTGATGTTGAGTATCATAATAGCAATGGATGAAGTCCTTATTGTGTAGTTGAGTGGTATTGAGTATTGTAATTAAGATGAGTGGTCTCATTATTTGCTACAGTAATTTTAGGGTTATGATTTGCTGGAACAAATTTTGAAGGAGAAGGACAAGTCATGCAAATCTTGTGGCATCTGAACAGCAAATTGTATAGTATACTATAAAGCATATGATTATCTAGCCTTCTAAGCATCCAATAAATCCAATTCATGATATTGTCCACACAAAGGTTTATAATGAAGTATCTTATTCCTTTAGTGTAATATAAAAGGAATGCTACACAAGTACATACTACTCATCCAAAGCTCAAAACCTTCCTTTTAAGTTATTGACATCTTTGAATAGAGAAGTGCATGTCACACCATGCAAACTCACAAATACATGAAAAACATCCAAATGTGAAGGAGGTCCAAAATATTGTAGAAAGCAAAAAGAAATGTTCTCAGCAAAATTTGCTGGTAGTTTGCAAAATTAAAATACTTTAATAGAATTAAGAAACCAAAAATGTTTGATTTTTACCCCTTTTATGGGAAAAAACCTTCAGATACTTACAAATCTATCACACGTTTTGTATACTGATCTTATACATTGCCTTCTAACGAAATATCCTCCCATTTGAAGATTTCCTAGAAAAATTAACCTTATTTTTTCATGCCGAAAAGTTTCTCTTTAAGCCTACCTGCATCTGACACCGGAGTTAATCCTGAAAACATAGGTATGACAACTACCAACCTGACTTCCTGTTCTGTGTATTGTGTTTCCACTCAAAACAATGATTGTTTTACCCATTTCCATGCAAACCACAGCCAAGTAGCCCAAGGCAGAGCTGAATAAGCAAGGCACTTTTGTGAATGAAATCACTCATCCCTGTTAGTGTCTTAGTGGGATAAGTTTGTTTTCAAAGTGGTGACAAAAATAGCTGTGTATCATAATGTCTGATGTAATAATGAGCATTAAGTGTGAATGATTGATGGACCATTTCTCCTAAGGAAAATATTGCTTCATGTTTCTGAAATACTTCGCCCTCAGGCCTATTTTAACAGGAAATTTTCCAATTTAAACTGAAATGACAATTTTTAAAGAATGTTTTTAATTTTTCTAAAAAATTCTGGAAAACTTCTAAGGATACTCAATCACTCAATACATGCATTTCTGAGGCAAAGGTGCAGTGCTAACAGCTAGATGGACAGATAGACAAATGTTTGAAGCTGCCATTACATTGGCTTGCATTCTTCTTTGTAAGCTATGTTCTTCCTGATGATTTGTCTTCTGTTTGCAGAAGTGAAGTGAAATCTATTCAAGATATCTTTTGTAAGGGTATAATGTTCTACATGTCTATGACTCTTTAAAACATTTTAATTTCCAAACTACTGGTCATGTCTTGTACATTAATGACAATTGACAATTCCTCTTAATATCTCTAATAATAAGATTATCATTTGGGTTAAGTTTTATATTCATAAGTGCAAAATGCTTAAAAGATATCAATGAATTTTGATTTTTTTTTAGTAAAAACTTTTGTTGAAGGCTACTCATGAGTAGTATAATGCAATTGTTAACAATTGTCAGGATGCTTTTTGATAGCAGTGGGGGTGTGGGGGTTTGGAAATCAATGGATTTTTGCCAATGATCATGTTTTATTCTTCTTGGTCACTATCCTTTTATGCCTAGTTGTCTTCCATGTTAATTATTCACCACACTACTATCCCTCTATTTACTTCGTTGATTTGCAAGACTTGCAGAGAAATAAATATAAAAAATCACAAAATATGCTTTGTATAAGCTCCGCAAAACGTAATGTACATAATCTTATGTTTGATGAGAGAGTTTAACAGCACCACAACAGCAAGGGTCAAATTGTGGAGGAGAGGTTAGATCATTCCAGAGGTAGGAAGGATAAACAGGGGGAGATTGAAGAAACAGAAGAACTAAAAGACAGAAAGCTGGGATCGAGAGAGGAGGTGTATGGGTGAAAAAATAATGTAGAGAGAGAGGGGGTGGGAAAGGAGGACTAAATATGGTTGTAGAGGGAAGCACGATGAAGAAAGGAGATAATTTTATCTGGAGGTTTTTTTGGAAGAGCTCGGCTACTGAGTTGTGGGCAGCGAGGGAAGCTCTGGGAAGGTACAGGGGGTAAGCAAGGAGAACGTGATGGACTTTAAGTCTGAGAAGATGGCAAAATGGCTGAGCGGAGAGTATTCAATAAAATTGAGGGCAAGGAGATGGGGCCTCGGCCGAGAAGATGGATGAATAGTCGGGAAACCTGCTACTGAGGGTGATGTCTTGAATGATGGCAGCAGCAGCTGTCTTGTTGCCTTCCTTGGAGCCATCAGTATAGATGGAGATATAGTTTGAGAGTTGGTCTATGATTTGGTTGTGGAGATTGATGAAGAGGTTAGGGTGGGTTTGGGTTTTGTGATGAGCGGAGAGGTCCAGGTGGATAGTAGGGAGGGGGGTGGCCCAGGGAGGAAAAGTGGGCCAGGAGAAAGTGCTGAGAGAGGTGGGATTGATGCCGAGATGGAGAAGGTCTGATTTGATGTGTAAGCTGAAGGGAGGGGATAGGGTTTTAGTCCTATCAAAGAGGGGGGAGAAATTGGGGTATCTAATGAGATTGTAAACAGGGTTCTGGGTGTTGGTGAGGGCTTTAAAAGCATAGGAGAGGCTAAACTTTCTACACCTTAACAGGAAGGGGGGTTCGTTGGCTTCAACATGAAGGCTGGTGATGTCCTGTAGGCACCCAGACAAAGCCTGAGGGCTTCATTTTGGATGGTGTTGATGTGATTAAGGTAAGAGTTGTGAGCAACACAGTAGACTATATTGCCGTATTTAAGCTTGGTACAAATGGTGAGCCTGAAGATTTTGAGGAGGGCTTGCTGGTTCGCACCCCAAGTGGTATTGGAGAGGAGGCGGTGAAATTTGAGGGAGCTGTTGCAATTCTGTTTCAGGTTGGTGATGTGTTGTTTGTAGGAGAGCTGTGGTCTAGACTTAAACCCACGAACTTAGTGTGGTCAACTTTAGGAATGCGAATGCTATTAAGCACGAGGTTCGGTTGGGGTGGAAGTTGTTGAGATGACAGAAGTGCATGCAGACTGTCTTGTCTTTGGAAAATTAAAACCGTTGTTGTTGCACCAGGCTTGCAGCCGGTTGAGGTTGAGTTGAAGCCTATTTTTGACAAGAGGAAAGCTTGGGGAAGAGTAGAAGATGGTGAAGTCGTCCACATAGAGGGCATGTTTGATGTTGGGGCCACGGCTGTCCGCTATGTCGTTAATGCTCAGGTTGAAGAGAGTGGGAGAGAGGATGCTGCCTTGGGGGATACGCCCTCTCTTGGGGATAGGGGTTGAAGATGGTGTGGCCAATACGAGCTTGGAACTGCCTGGGTGAGAGGAAGTTTTAAATAAAGGTGGGGGGGGGTGGCCTCTGAGGCTGATGGTGTGAAGTTTGCGGATAATGCCGTATTTCCAAGTAGTGTCAAAAGCTTTCTCGAGATCGAAAAAGATGGCAATGAGGTGTTCCTTTTTTTGCGTCCGGATAGCAGTGACGAGTGTAATTAACTGGTCCAGGGTATTGCGACGTTTCCAGAAGCCGCTTTGGTGAGGGGAGAGGATTCTTTTGGTCTCAAAGAAACCAGTTTAGTCTCTGGTTAATGATCCTTTCCATAATTTTACAGAGACAGCAGTTGAGGTCGATGGGGCAGTAGCTGAAGGGTTCGGTACTGTCTTTTCCCGTTTTGGCAATGGGGGTGATGATAGCTGTCCTCCAGATAGGGGAAAGGAGTGTGAGGACCAGATGTGGTTGAAGATGGTGAGTAGGGTAGTGGTGGCCTTGTTGGGAAGGTGTTTTAGGAGTTGGTAGGGAATGTTATCTGGGCCCTTGGAGGTGCAGCCAGCATCATGGATGGTTTGAATTAATTCAGAAAGGGTGAGAGGAGTGTTATATTTCTTGGTGTTGTCGGAAAGAAAGGTGATACTCTGGGTTTCATCGTGAGCTTTTTTGGCTTTGAAAGTATTGGGGTAGTTGGCCGAGGACAAGATGTTGCTAAAATAGGCAGCGAGATAGTTAACAATGTCTTTTTTTGTGGTGAGAAGGTTACAATTCCAGGAGGGATGGGAGACTTGCTCACCCTGCCATGGTAGCTACTAATCATTCTCCAAATTTTCTTATTGGGGGTGTTGGTGGTGAGAGAAGAGATGAAGTTGTTCCAAGTGTTGGTTTTACTGTCCTTGATAGTGCGCCTGGCTTTGGCTCGGCTTATGCAAAAGAGGTTGAGATTGTGGGTGGTGGGGTTACTTTTGAAGTTCCTGAGGGCCCTTTTCCTGTTTTTAATGACGGTTTTGCAGTCATCAATGAACCAGGGGTTGAGGGGGTGTGATTAGAGGGTTTGGAGGTTTTAAGAATGGAGCAGGTAGCGATGTTGATAAGGATGTTACTGAAAACTGACATGGGATCATCATCCTTAAGGAGCCGGGGGGAGAGGTGTGGGTTGCAGAGGGTTTCAAAAAGGGGCCAGTTGGCCTTCTCGAGGTTTCAATTGGGGTGTGGTCGGTGGGGGTTTGAAGGTTGGAGTGAATAAGGAGAAGGTAATGGTCACTACCACAGAGATCAGCAGTGACCTTCCACTTAAAATCAAGGAGGAGGTTAGGGGAATAGATAGACAGGTCAATCAATACAGGTGAGGGAGCCTGTGGCAGGATGAAGGTAGGTCTGGGAGTTAGAGTTCAGCAAGGACAGGCTGTGCTGTCGAAGAGTGTTTTCGACGATCTTGCCTCTGGAGGTGATGATGTTGGAGTCCCACAGGGGGTTGTGGGCGTTGAAGTCACGAAGAAGGATGAAGGGGGTGGGAAGCTGAGAGATGAGGTTGTTAAGGCTGGTTGGTTGAATGTTGGCGTTGGGGGGGAGATAGATATTGCAAAGAGTGATGGTTTTGTGGAGGGAGATAGATATACAGATGGCCTGAAGGTCGGTGTTCAATGAACTGGGCTGTGTGCAATATCGTGTCTAACGAGAATGGAGACGCCCTCACAGGCCTTGTCAGTGTCCACTTGAAGTTTATGGTAGCAAGTGAAGTTATTGAGAGAGTAATGGTCACTGTTTTTTAAAAAGGTTTCTTGTAGGCAGAAGATGACTGAGTTGAAGGTGGTGGCCAGTAGGTCAACTTCTTCCAAATTGGCCTTAAGGCTTCTGATGTTCCATTGTATAATGTTGTGGGTGTTATTGTAATTGTTTGTGGTGCACACCATAAGGAGGCAGGGGGTTATCTGGAGGAAGATCTGTTGGGTCTGATTTGGCTTGTTTTTTCTTTGGATCATTTTTGGGGGGAGCGATTGTTTTTGAAAGTTGGATGAGAAGTATGATCGGTGTGTTCGGTAATCGAACAATCCATATTCTCTTCAGTGTCATGCATGTGGGTTTGGGTGGTGGGCTGTTTGTTGATTGGTTGTTTGTTGATTGATTGTTTTTGTTTGTTGGTTGGTTGTTTGTTGGTTGGTTTGTTGATTGTTAGCCTGGTTGGTTTTAGTTTGATGTATGATGGTATTCGAGGTGTTGGTGTAGGGGATGGCGGGGGCTTTAGAGAAGGAAGGGAGGTTGAGGAGAGAAGTGGTGGTGGAGGTGGTGTGGGTATTAGGTGTGGTTGGGTTGTTGGCAATAGTGATGGGCTTAGGACTAGATAAGAAGAGCCAGGTGAGGTCGGTTTGGGCATGTGAATCAGTTTTAGTTGTGTTAGTTGTGTTAGGGGGGGCGGTATTGGTGTTAGAGGAGACTGTGCTCGAGTAGGAAGGCTTGGTGTGGAGAAAAGCGAGGAAATGCTTCCTGGCCTCTGGGTAAGTTATGTTGAGATTAAGGGTTTTAAGTTTATTTATTCGTTTTTCCTGAAGCCAGGTGGGGCGGTCTTTAGAGAAGGAGGGATGCTTGGCTGGGTGATTACCGTCGCAATTTGTGCAGAGTGGGGTGTTGGTGCAGGAGGTGTTGTCATGGTCTGCTGCTCCGCAGTTACCACAGCGCGCTTGACTGCGGCAGGAGTTTTTCCCATGGCCATACCTCTGGCAATTATGACAACGTAGAGGTTTGGGAATGTAAGGGGCGACTGGGATTCTTAAGTAGCCGGCAATGATGTGGGAGGAGAGAGTTGGTGTGGCGAAAGTAATGAAGATGGTATTGGTGGGTGTTTTGGCTCCCACTCTCTTGAGAACGGGATGATGGGCTTCAATGTGTTGGCTAGCCAGTTCCTCTACGAGGTCGTCATCGGTTAAGTAAGCAAGGTCTCTGGTTCGTATGATGCCTTTGCTGGAGATCAGGGAACGGTGGGGGGGTAACTGTAATGTTAATACCAGTGTTTGCAAGGGTTTTGGTGGAGAGGAGGGTGGTGGCTTGAGTGTCTTAGGCGCAGTGCACTAGGAGATCGCTGGATCTGAGGGTAGAGACCTTGGAAAGGGTACCGACAAGGCCATAGAGCGCTTTGTGAATGAGGAAGGGGGGAAACTTTTTTAAAGCTTTCTTGCTTGTTAGTGGCATGTATGATTAAGATTTTTGGAATTGTGGTTGAACAATGGTCAATGAAGGTAGCAGGTGGGTCACGGGGAGGGGAGGGAGGGTCAAGGTTAATGCACAAAAGCGTTTCGTCATAATGAGGAAGAAAAAAACCAAGAGTGAGAGACCCAAGGCAACAAGAGAAAAAAATAAGGGCATGAAGGTCTGGGCAAAATGGGAGGGAAAAAAACAAAAGAAACAATCTTAATGAAAGCAGACGCCCATCCACAGAAAGAAAATCCAAAAAAAGAAGAATGAAACAAAATTTAAGGTAAAAAGCGGAAGTAAAATGTGAATGAAAAGGTTTACAGAAGATACGGAATTCACGTTGCTCTCAATGCACGTAACATTGATACATACATACATAATCTTAAGTCATAAGCTTTGAATATAAACAATTTTCACTTACCACCCTGTAAATTTACTGTGACCATAAATGAGCAATCTGCATTATTGTTAAAGTCATCTGCCCAAATGTAGTTTACTAAGGTTTCACCAATCGGAAACAAGCTCCCTGGATCATTGGAACGAAACACAAGGGTTGCTGTACCTGAATCATCTACTGCAGTTGGTTCTATCCATGAAACAGGCACTGGATTCCCGGATATTGAGGTGATCACAATATCTCCTGGACATCCTGTTATGGTGATGGGTGTATCATCTAATGCACAAGTTGTAATGTAAAAGGAGAAGAGAGCTCAAAATCTTTAACCGAATATTCTTGTGAATTTTCATTTTCATTTTACAAAATAAATCCTGGACACCCACTACAATGGGCAGTGTACCATCTAATGCAAAAGTTGATGTAAGAAAGAAAAAAAAAGCTGAAATCTTTAACAGAATATTCCTGTGAATTTTCTTTTTCATGTTACATGATGGAGGACTATTAAAGAAACAAATTTGCTGCACAAAACATGTTGATATCTGTTTCCTTTTTGGAGTTAATACATTTTAAAAATTTCACCAGTGTGTTAAAAAGAAACCTTGCTGTGTAAAACGTGGTGTTGTAATTGCAGATCCAAGATAATTCTTTATGTACAGTACCTCTATAAAATCACAATTTATTTTTCTTTCATTTAGAGTGTATGGTACATGAGCAGATGGACAAAGCATATTCTTGTAAAGTGCATTTTCTAACCAATTTCAATATTAAACAAAATGTTATTTCCAATAATTTGGGAAGAGGTAATTGAAGTAATTTTCTATTTCAATTTTAAATTTCAGTCACTGAAAATACTCAGATTATTTCCTCTCCCTAACTTTTGACTGATGGAGATTCACTGCCTCTTGGCTGTATTCCACTGCTCCCCTTTAACTAGCAATGGTGGAGGATTGAAAAACAATCAAGTAAACTTTCATTGCACATTCATAGCTTTTCTTTTTACGGTGTCACAAATTCACCAAAACATTTGCAGGATTTTGTTATAATGATGCCAAAAAATTCAAAATGCTGTTAAAATGGTCAATTTTTACCAATTTGGATAAAACTTGTTGTTACTTAATTCCAATTAAGTCCAAGTTGTTGATAGCTGTCCATAGATCATTAATGCCCATTTTAAACAATATTTTTAACTAGATTTATTTTAACACTAAACTGATTCAGATCAATGCCCTTTGTTGATATCTCTATGACTAACTTTTATTATTGCATATAATTTTTTATTTTCTGTTTGGGGGGATATTGATTACATACTCTACCTGTTTTCTAAAAAAATAAAACACGTTCTAAATAAAGATCAGGATTTTTGAACATTGAAAGCAAAATCTAAAGTATATATGCTTACAAAAACATGGGAAACTCTTTAATCTAAAAAAATAGTTTTATCTTTTACCACTTACCTTTCAATGATGAAAAGTAATACGAATATGAGTAAAATGATGAAGAAGATATTTCTGGTGTTGACGATGTTTCTGATTCTGATGCTGACAATAAAGATGATAGTAAAAATAATAAGAAGCAGCCTCAATAGCTTGAGTTCTTACTTTGATAAAGGAATACTGACAGCTAGAGAGTTTCACGTTTTACCTTTTATCAAAAAGAGCATAAAATTCTTAGTACTGTAGGTAGGTAGATTGAGTATTTTGCATCCCTTTCACAACAGTTAAGGCCTTTTCTGGAAAGTGATTAATGAAGTATCATATTCCTTCAGTGTAATATAAAAGGAATGTTACACAAGTACATACTACTCATCCAAAGCTCAAAACCTTCCTTTTAAGTTACTGACATCTTTGAATAGAGAAGTGCATGTCACACCATGCAAACTCACAAATACATGAAAAACATCCAAATGTGAAGAAGGTCCAAAAAATTGTATAAAGCCCAAAAAATGTTCTCAGCAAAATTTGCTGGTAGTTTGCAAAATTAGAATTAAAGTTACAATATTTCAACTTTAATAGAAGTAAGAAACCAAAAATGTTTGATTTTTACCCCTTTTGTGGAAATAAACCTTCAGATACTTACAAATCTATCAAACGTTTTGTATACTGATCTTACACATTGCCTTCTAAAGAAATATCCTCCCATTTGAAGATTTCTAAGAAAAATTAACCTTTTTTATTTCTGAAATACTTTGACCTCAGGCCTATTTTAACAGAAAATTTTGCAATTCAACCTGCAATGACAATTTTTAAAGGATGTTTGTAAGTTTTCTGAGAAATTCTGGAAAACTTATAAGGATACCCAATCACTCAATACATGCATTTCTGAGGTAAAGATGCAGTGCTAACAGCTAGATGGACAGATAGACAAATGTTTGAAGCTGCCATTACATTGGCTTGCATTCTTCTTTGTAAGCTATGTTCTTCCTGATGATTTGTCTTCTGTTTGCAGAAGTGAAGTGGAATCTATTCAACATATCTCTTGTAAGGGTATAATGTTCTACATGTCTATAACTCTTTAAAACATTCTAATTTTCAAACTACTCGTCATGTCTTGCACATTAATGCCAATTGACAATTCCGTTTGGTATCTCTAATAATAAGATTATCATTTGGGTTCAGTTTTATATTTATAAAGTGCAAAATGCAAAAGATATCAATTAATTTTGACTTAAAAAAAAAAGTTTTTTTTTAAGGCTGAGTATTATATGCAATTGTTAATAAGCGGGGTGCTTTTGATAGCAGAGGAGAGGGGGAGGATTGGTCTTGGAAATCAATAAATTTTTGCCAATGATCATGTTTGATCACAATCCTTTTTCTTTTATACATAATTGTCTTCCATGTTAATAATTCACCATTGATGTAATAATATCCCTCTATGTTACTTCATTGATTTGCAAGACTTGCAAAGAAATAAATAAATCACAAAATATGCTTTGTATAAGCTCCACAAAACGTAATGAACATAATCTTAAGTCATAAATGTAAGCTTTGAATAACAATGTTCACTTACCACCCTGTGAATCTACTGTGACAATAAATGAGCAATCTGCGTTATTGTTAAAGTCATCCACCCAAATGTAGTTTACCAAGGTTTCACCAATCGGAAACAAGCTCCCTGGATTATTGGAACGAAACACAAGTGTTGCTGTACCTGAACCATCTACTGCAGTTGGTTCTATCCATGAAACAGGCACTGGAATACCAGATATTGAGTCGACCACAATATCTCCTGGACATCCTGTTATGACGGGTGGTGTATCATCTAATGCACAAGTTGTGATGTAAGAAGGAGAACAGAGCTCAAAATCTTTAACAGAATATTCTTGTGAATTTTCATTTTCATTTTACAAAATATTTCCTGGACACCCACTACAATGGGCAGTGTACCATCTAATGCAAAAGTTGATGTAAGAAAGAAAAATATAGCTCAAAATATTTAACGGAATATTCCTGTGAATTTCCATTTTCATGTTACATAATCATGGACTATTAAAGAAACAAATTTGCTGCACAAAACATGTTGATATCTGTTTCCGTTTTGGAGTTATTACATTTTAAAAAATTCACCAGTGTGTTAAAAAGAAACCTTGCTGTGTAAAACGTGATGTCGTAATTGCAGATCCAAGATAATTCTTTATGTACAGTACCTCTATAAAATCACAATTTATTTTTCTTTCATTTAGAGTGTATGGTACATGAGCAGATGGACAAAGCATATTCTTGTAAAGTGCATTTTCTAACCAATTTCAATATTAAACAAAAATGTTATTTCCAATAATTTGGGAAGAGGTAATTGAAGTAACTTTTCTATTGCAATTCCAAATTTTAGTCACTAAAAATACTCAAGATTATTTCCTCCCTAAAGTTTGACTGATGGATATTCACTGCATCTTGGCTGTATTCCACTGCTCCCCTTTAACTAACAATGGTGGAGGATTGAAATACAATCAAGTAAACTTTCATTGCACATTCATAGCTTTTCTTTTTACAGTGTCACAAATTCACCAAAACAGTCGCAGGATTTTGTTACAATGATGCCAAAAAATTCAAAATGCTGTTAAAATGGTCAATTTTCATCAATTTTGTTACACAAGTACATACTACTCATCCAAAGCTCAAAACCTTCCTTTTAAGTTACTGACATCTTTGAGTAGAGAAGTGCATGTCACACCATGCAAACTCACAAATACATGAAAAACATGCAAATGTGAAGAAGGTCCAAAAAATTGTATAAAACCAAAAGAAATGTTCTCAGCAAAATTTGCTGGTAGTTTGCAAAATTAGAATTAAAGTTACCATATTTCAACTTTAATAGAATTAAAAAACCAAAAATGTTTGATTTTTACCCCTTTTGTGGGAATAAACCTTCAGATACTTACAAATCTATCAAACGTTTTGTATACTGATCTTACACATTGCCTTCTAAAGAAATATCCTCCCATTTGAAGATTTCTAAGAAAAATTAACCTTTTTTATTTCTGAAATACTTTGACCTGAGGTCTATTTTAACAAGAAAGTTTTGCAATTCAACCTGAAATGACAATTTTTAAAGGATGCTTTTAAATTTTTCTGAGAAAATCTGGAAAACTTCTAAGGATACCCAATCACTCAATACATGCATTTCTGAGGTAAAGATGCAGTGCTAACAGCTAGATGGACAGATAGACAAATGTTTGAAGCTGCCATTACATTGGCTTGCATTCTTTTTTGTAAGCTATGTTCTTCCTGATGATTTGTCTTCTGTTTGCAGAAGTGAAGTGGAATCTATTCAACATATCTCTTGTAAGGGTATAATGTTCTACATGTCTATAACTCTTTAAAACATTTTACTTTCCAAACTACTGGTCATGTCTTGTACATTAATGACAATTGACAATTCCTTTTGGTATCTCTAATAATAAGATTATCATTTGGGTTTAGTTTTATATTCATAATTGCAAAATGCAAAAGATATCAATTAATTTTGACTTTAAAAAAAAGAAGGTTTTTGTTGAAGGCTGAGAGTAGTATGATGCATTTGTTAATAATCGGGATGCTTTTTGATAGCAGAGAGGGGGAGGATTGGTCTTGGAAATCAATGGATTTTTGCCAATGATCATGTTTGATCACTATCCTTTTTTTTAATACATAATTGTCTTCCATGTTAATAATTCACCATTGATGTAATAATATTCCACTATGTTACTTCATTGATTTGCAAGACATGCAAAGAAATAAATAAATCACAAAATATGCTTTGTATAAGCTCCACAAAACGTAATGAACATAATCTTAAGTCATAAATGTAAGCTTTGAATAACAATTTTCACTTACCACCCTGTGAATCTACTGTGACAATAAATGAGCAATCTGCATTATTGTTAAAGTCATCCACCCAAATGTAGTTTACCAAGGTTTCACCAATCGGAAACAAGCTCCCTGGATTATTGGAACGAAACACAAGTGTTGCTGTACCTGAACCATCTACTGCAGTTGGTTCTATCCATGAAACAGGCACTGGAATACCAGATATTGCGGTGACCACAATATCTCCTGGACATCCTGCTATGACAGGTGGTGTATCATCTAATGCACAAGTTGTGATGTAAGAAGGAGAAGAGAGCTCAAAATCTTTAACAGAATATTCTTGTGAATTTTCATTTTTATTTTACAAAATATCTCCTGGACACCCACTACAATGGGCAGTGTACCACCTTATGCAAAAGTTGATGTAGGAAAAAAAAAAAGCTTAAAATATTTAATGGAATATTCTTGTGAATTTTCATTTTCATGTTACATAATCATGGACTATTAAAGAAACAAATTTGCTGCACAAAACATGTTGATATCTGTTTCCGTTTTGGAGTTTTTACATTTAAAAAAACCAAAAACCAGTGTGTTGAAAAGAAACCTTGCCGTGTAAAACGTGATGTCGTAATTGCAGATTCAAGATAATTCTTTATGTACAGTACCTCTATAAAATCACAATTTTTTTTCCTTTCATTTAGAGTGTATGGTACATGAGCAGATGGACAAAGCATATTCTTGTAAAGTTCATTTTCTAACCAATTTTAATATTAAACAAAAATTGTTCCCAATAATTTGGGAAGAGGTAATTAGAGTAACTTTTCAATTTCAATTCTAAATTTCAGTCACTAAAAATACTCAGATTATTTCCTCTCCTTAACTTTTGACTGATGGATATTCACTGCCTCTTGGCTGTATTCCACTGCTTCCATTTAACTTAGAATGGTGAAGATTTGAAATACAATCAAGTAAACTTTCATTGCACATTCATAGCTTTTCTTTTTACGGTGTCACAAATTCAACAAAACATTTGCAGGATTTTGTTACAATGATGCCAAAAAATTCAAAATGCTGTTAAAATGGTCAATTTTCATCAATTTTGTTACACAAGTACATACTACTCATCCAAAGCTCAAAACCTTCCTTTTAAGTTATTGACATCTTTGAGTAGAGAAGTGCATGTCACACCATGCAAACTCACAAATACATGAAAAACATCCAAATGTGAAGAAGGTCCAAAAAATTGTATAAAGCAAAAACAAATGTTCTCAGCAAAATTTGCTAATAGTTTGCAAAAATTAGAATTGAATTACCATATTTTAACTTTAATAGAATTAAAAAACCAAAAATGTTTGATTTTACCCCTTTTGTGGAAATAAACCTTCAGATACTTACAAATCTATCAAACGTTTTGTATACTGATCTTACACATTGCCTTCTAAAGAAATATCCTCCCATTTGAAGATTTCTAAGAAAAATTAACCTTATTTATATCTGAAATACTTTGACCTTATTATTATTATTATTATATATTCCAGTACAAATTTAAAACATTTGTAAAAAGAAAAAAGTACATGCATATACATATTAAAACACATAGCATAAAATAAAAGAATATGAATAAATAAATAAGGAGAAAAATTAAAGACAAAAGGTTTGAAACAGTAATTCTAACTCTCCTGTCTGTAAGTTGATTGCTGCACGGTAAATGAATTAAATTTTGTAAACGCTTATTCTGTATTTTGGCAATATGTTAGGGTTTTGAAGGTTTCTGTTTGAATGTACTAGATGACTTTGTAATGTATTGTGAAAAGGATGGTTTTGTTCTTTGTTGATTTTTGTCGCCATTGCAATGAAGTCCGATTTCGCCCTGTAATTTAAAATTTCAATAAGCATGGGATAATGTAGGTTAAGAATCTTTGAAGTATACTTTAAAAAGTTCCTGATTCTGTCTTTGTCTTTCTGTAAGATTAAATGATACCAAACGGGTACAGCATAAAGAAACTGTGATAAAATAACTGATTTAAAAAGATTAACTCTAGCATTAAGATTACAAAAAGATAAAATGTATAATAAACTCGAAACAATATACTAAACTTTACTTAAATTTTGGACACATAATAGGAAAAAGTCAGTTTATCATCAATACATACACCAAGATAATCAGTTTTTATGCATTTTGCAACCTCTGAGCCTTGAATAAATAAGTTGTCTGATTTTGATTTTAAAAGCCCTGTATGTTTGACGTTTTTGTTTACAAAGCACATTTCCTCTGATTTCTTTGGGTTCAGCAACAAGTTCTTTTTCATCACATTTTGACACAGATTTATCAACAAATGACTGGTACTCTATTTGATCCTCATTTACAGAATTTTTAGCAATTTCACATGAAATAGCAGTATCATCGGCATACTTTATCACACAAATATTTTCTTTTGATTTTATTTCGTCGGTATAGATGGTAAAAAGTTTAGAAGATAGAGGGCTTCCCTGTGGTACACCTACATTTAGCTCAGATTGTTCTGACAATGTCTTGTACATTAATGACAATTGACAATTCCTTTTGGTATCTCTAATAATAAGATTATCATTTCGGTTCATTTTATGTTTATAATTGCAAAATGCAAAAGATATCAATTAATTTTGACTTTAAAAAAAAGAAGGTTTTGTTGAAGGCTGAGTAGTATATGCAATTGTTAACAATTGTCAGGATGCTTTTTGATAGCAGAGGAGAGGGGGAGGATTGGTCTTGGAAATCAATGGATTTTTGCCAATGATCATGTTTGATCACAATCCTTTTTCTTTTGTACATAATTGTCTTCCATGTTAATAATTCACCATTGATGTAATAATATCCCTCTATGTTACTTCATTGATTTGCAAGACTTGCAAAGAAATAAACAAATCACAAAATATGCTTTGTATAAGCTCCACAAAACGTAATGAACATAATCTTAAGTCATAAATGTAAGCTTTGAATAACAATGTTCACTTACCACCCTGTGAATCTACTGTGACAATAAATGAGCAATCTGCGTTATTGTTAAAGTCATCCGCCCAAATGTAGTTTACCAAGGTTTCACCAATCGGAAACAAGCTCCCTGGATTATTGGAACGAAACACAAGTGTTGCTGTACCTGAATCATCTACTGCAGTTGGTTCTATCCATGAAACAGGCACTGGATTCCCGGATATTGAGGTGACCACAATATCTCCTGGACATCCTGTTATGACAGGTGGTGTATCATCTAATGCACAAGTTGTGATGTAAGAAGGAGAACAGAGTGCACAATTTTTAACGAAATATTCTTGTGAATTTTCATTTTCATTTTACAAAATAACTCCTAAACACCCACTACAATGGGCAGTGTACAATCTAATGCAAAAGTTGATGTAAGAAAGGAAAATATAGCTAGAGGGCTGGCGAAAGGAGTTTCCTCCGGAGGAGGTGGGATGTGAAGTTATCCCATTTAAGATTGAGTTAAGAAGTAAGAACAGCCTTAGAGTCAAAGAAAATGGCAAAGTCGGTGAGCGGAGAGTACTCAATAAAGTTGAGGGCGAGGAGGATGGCCTTTGCCTCGGCTGAAAAGATGGACGAGTACTCGTGAAGCCTGCTACTGAGGGTGATGTCTTGGATGACGGCAGCAGCAGCTGTCTTCTCGCCTTCCTTGGAGCCATCAGTAGAGATGGAGGTGTAGTTTGAGAATTGGTCATTGACTTTATTGTGGAGATTGAGGAAGAGGTTAGGGTGGGTTTGGGTTTTATGATGAGTGGAGAGGCCCAGGTGAATAGAAGGGAGGGGGTGGCCCAAGGAGGAAAAGTGGGACAGGAGAAGGTGCCAAGAGTGGTGGGGTTGATGCCGAGATGAAGGTGATCTGATATAATGCGTAAGCTAAAGGGAGCTAGGGATAGGGTTGTAGTCCTATCAAAGAGGGTGGAGAAATTGGGGTACCTAATGAAGTTGTAAACAGGGTTCTGGGTGTGGGTGAGGACTCTAAAAGCATAGGAGAGGCTAAGCTTCCTACACCTTAGCAGAAAGAGGGGTTCGTTGGCTTCAATATAAACATTGGTGATTGGGTAGGTCCTGTAGGCACGCAGACAAAGCCCGAGGGCTTCACTTTGGATGGTGTTGATGTGGTTGAGGTAAGAGTTGTGAGCGACACATTAGACAATATTGCCGTAGTCAAGCTTGGCACGAATGGTGAGCCTGAAGATTTTGAGGAGAGCATGGCGGAGAATGTTGAGGGAGCTGTTGCATTTCTGTTTCAAGTTGGTGATGTGTTGCTTGTAGGAGAGCTTGTGGTCTAGAGTTAAACCCAGGAACTTAGTGTGTTCAACTTTAGGGATGCGATTGCCATTGAGCACAAGGTTCGGCTTGGGGTGGAGGTTGTTGAAATGATAGAAGTGCATGCAGACTGTCTTGTCTTTGAAAAATTTAAAACCGTTATTGTTGCACCAGACTTGCAGCTGGTTGAAGCTTAATTGGAGCCTATTTTCGACAAGAGGAAAGCTAGGGGAGGAGTAGAAGATGGTGAAGTCATCCATGTAGAGGGTATGTTTGATGTTGGGGCCAATTTTGTCCGCGATGTTGTCAATGCTCAGGTTGAAGAGAGTGGGGGAGAGGATGCTGCCCTGAGGGACACCCTCTTTTTGGTGGTAGGGGTTTGAGATGGTGTGGCGAATACGAACTTGGCACTGCCTAGGTGAGAGAAGGTTTTGAATAAAGATGGGGAGGTGGCCTCTGAGGCTGATGGTGTAAAGTTTGCGGATAACATCGTATTTCCAAGTAGTGTCAAAAGCTTTCTCGAGGTCGAGGTCATCTACAGAGCACAACACATCAATATGCCAAGTATGACAGAATTCCACTACATCATTCTTGAGACATCCTTCTATCACAGACACACATACATACACCCGTACAAACGCCAGCATGACTACATAGGTTCCTTGTGCTAGAGCATCGGAATCAAAAAATTGCTTGCAATAATATAGAAAAGAGGCAATTAATTTTTTCGTAAATACATGCAAATTGTTTTAGATTTGCCTTCATGACGCACATTTCACACTGTGAGGTCATTTGTCAACACATTGGTGTAATATTTAAAATGTAATAACTCATAAACGGAAAAAAATATCAACATGATTTTACACCTATTTTTTGGGCTGAAAATAAATGAAAAGAAGATGAAGACAATGGGAATGAACAATAACAGTGAAACTGTATTAGATTACGAGCTAGAAGATATGGACAAGTTTGTATACCTGGGCACAGCATTGTCTAAGGATGGAGGCACTGAAGATGACATAGGAAGGAGAATCTCCTTAGCACTGACCACATTTGAACAACTTAATAAAATATGGGATTCAAGATATACAAGAGAAAAGGCAAACTTATAATTTTTCATACTAATGTTATATCAGTGTTACCTTATTACTCTGAAACCTGGAAGTTTAACAAGTCAGACAAAAATAAACTGGACATATTTCAAAGGAACTGCCTAAAGAAAATCATGAAAATAAGATGGCCAATGAAGATCAGCAATGATAAATTATATGAAAGAACACAGACAATACCAATTAGCACGACAATTTATACAAGAAGATGGAGATGGATTGGACATGTGCTAAGGAGAGAAAATAGTATGTCATGGGCCCCAAAGGGAAGTAGGAAAAGAGGAAGACCAAAAACAACTTGGAAAAGGACAGTTGAGAAAGAGAGAAAGGAGCTTGGGTGGAATAGTTGAAGGGAGGAAACAGAATTTGCAAGAGGAAGAAATGGAAGAAGCTGCTCCATGAAGTCTCAATCTCCACAGTCAGGAGAGGAGAGCGCAAAGGTAAGGTTTCCTTAATAGTCCTTTATCATATAGACAAAAAAGTAAAATTCACTGAAATATTCCTTTAAATAAAAAACAAATTCAAATCTTACCCCCACCTTCCAAACTTGCAGACTGAGTGTTGCAATTGGTTGTGTTACAGAAACACCTCGTTCCTGATAAAACTGTGATAGATTGATCATTTGCGTAAAAGTTGCGTAACTGTTGTTCATAAGTTGCATCACACTCACTCGTTACTACCGCAATGCAGTCTCGGATAACAGACTGCACCTCCGCTTCTCCAACTGAGTTCAAAGAAATTTGTAAAACCATTACTGATCAGTTCTTTACTTACTAGAACTATTTAAACCTATGGGCAGCAACAGAGAAAAGAAGTTGGAAATTCACACTTTTGGAACAATTGCACATACAATTACAAACAAAGCTATTCTTGATATCTTTAAAAATGAAACTATCAAGTAATTTACATGTTGTTTTATTTCATAAATAAGTGTAAATCATACACAACCTAAATTTCATCCATAAACTACCTAAGATTATGCTAGAAGAAGCAAAGCTTCTAGGGACATGTACCTACAGACTATCAAAATGTAGCCTTTCAATCTAAAGACCAAATATCATATTAACATGGAGATAAAATTCAAACACAAGCCAACATTTCTGATTAATAGATATATTTACAAAATTACTGACAAGCGAACCAATTTATTTTCTGGTATCGGGTCAAGCCATTTTCTTGAGATATGATTATTCCGTCATTATCAAATGCTTGGGTGCAACTTTCATTTTCTCTGTTATTCTGGGCAACCACAACCTACCTCTGCCTCAAACTCAAAATTGTTCCAGAAAAAGAAAGTGCTATTACTTACGGTCAGCAGTTTGAATGAGGATTCGGTCAATCGATGTACTACACGCAAATCCACCTCTAGCAGGGCAGGTCACAGTGGCAATGACATTCTGAAGGCTTAAGTTGCCTGCCTCACAGTTCAGATCTTGGCTATCTACATTGAAATCGCTAAGGGCTGGGTCTGTAAATGCATTGCTTGAGCACAAAAAGCAAGATACACTGCTATCTGAAATGGAAATTAATCAAGACTCACTTGCAATGAATCAATTGCTGAAACAAAGAAGCCAAGTGGCTCAGTGATAGAGTTTTACTCATATTCAAAAGGAACTGGCTTCGATTCTTGGCACAAGTCCCATCTTTGCGCAAGACACTTCATGCCACTTACTTCATTTTACTTAGGTGTATTAGCAGTGTTGTTGTAGAGTAACTGTATATTATGAAGGACTGGTGTCCTGTCCAGGCAGAGGCATAGACTCTCATCCACTTGCACCACAGAAACTGGGGATAAGCAGTGCCCTCATGTGCTTTAAACTCGGAAAAGCAATTTAATTTAAAAGAATAAGACAGTGGCCAATCAATTCATCTTATATGAAAAAGGATTTTAAAAGAAACAAAATGGTGCAGAAAGCATTCAAAAATCTTAATCCATTAAGGAGATATCTAAGCTTAAAGATTTGTATTATTTGTGCAGAAACTAAAATCAGACAAGTTGGGAAGTTACATCCTCAGATTCCTCAAAGTTTTTTCTGCCACTCTATAATAAAATTTCCTACGATTGTGTGGCTTAAAAAACATTGAATACGTCATGGAAGTAGCAAAACAGAATATGGTAAGTACAAAAAGGTAATTATATTTTACCACATGACAAAAGTTTGAGGAAAAATATTTAAAATAGTAAAAACGTTATATCAAATTTCTTTAAACACATTCACAACTTGTTAAGAAAGTGAGGATGAGGGTGCCAACCTTCCATAGTAGACTGAATCTACACAAATAAAACAACACTTTAAACTTGAGCATCTCCTTAACAGAATACAATATTTAAGTAGTTTCTTCAGCATTATGTCTCTTTTGAAGTCCTCTCTCATATAATGATGATTATAATAATAATAATGATAAAGATAAACTTGCTTGACCACTAAACTAATCCTTTAAACTTTTTTAAACATTCAAAATAATTATGCCTAGTTTATAATTTGCCTTCTACAAAACGTCAATTATTTTTTTTGTAAATCTTACCTCTTAGGTTGAAAGTGGAGACATGGTTGCATAGCACTTCATCACAGAAGCAGTCTGTGCCAATCACAGAGATGATTGTGATGTTATACCCGCCATCTTGCAACTTCCTTTGTAAAAAACTCTGCAGGTCTGTGGCAGGTCCACAATAACCAGACGCTAAACTTTCACAGCCTCGAGAAACATACTCCAACTGAATAGTCTGACCTATGTTAAAATATACACAAAAAAATGGAAATTGCCCAAAAAATTTCCATTGTTGCTGTTCTTCTTTATGCATAACTTATTCTTATCATTGTTATCATGTTTACTTATTCTTATCATTGTTATCAAGATAACTTCTTCTTCTCATTGTTATCATGATAACTAGTTCTTTTCATTGTTATCATGATGAATTATTCTTATCATAACTTATTCTTATCATTGTTATCATGATAACTTATTCTTATCATTGTGATAAATTATTCTTATCATGATAACTTATTGTTTTCATTGTTATCATGATAACTTATTCTTATCATTCTTATCATGATAAATCATTCTTATCATGATAACTTATCCTATCATTGTTATCATGAGAAATTATTCTTATCATGATTACTTATTCTCATTATTGTTTTTATAAATTATTCTTATCATTATTATCATGATAACTTATTCTTATCAATGCTATCATAATTTTTCAGATAACAATGAGTACCTTTCAAAGATTTCAGGAGTGCAGTTTAAAAATTTCCTCACAGTATAAAGTGTGATGTCATAGCAGCTCCAAGCCATCTTTTAAAATATATTTCTATCTAAAAAAGATATTACTTTTACTTATAAAGTGAATGCTTTAACCCAACTCAATAATTAAACAAACAAATGTTTTCAATAATGAAACAGTGTTAATTAATTTTCTAAGAAATACACAAAAATTGTCTGAAATTATGATATCACACTTTATACTGCGGGGTCACTTCTCAACACACTGGTTAAATCTTTGAAATAGAATAACTTCCAAACTAAATAAGATACCAACATGGGTTTACCCCATTTTTTCTTCAATAGTCCTTAATCATATATATGAAGATGAAATTTCAAAAACATATTCCTTTAATGAAATTCAGTCTTCTGTAATTATTTAATCAAACCGTCCACACTTGTTGATAAAATTGATTTCAATTTTTGCTCTCTACATTGTTAATGAAACAAATTTTATCATAAAAAACTATGAACACAACATTTACTGCATGTGCATGTATTACTTTCATTTTTTGGAAATGGGTGTGTCATAAATGTTAAAGGAAAGGGCAGCTAGCTGTATGGTCCACCCCACCCCCGAAGATGCTTCACATTGAGTGCATCCAACTATGTCAGCCAGACCAATTTTGAAAGCATCGCAAAGATGCTAAATGGGAGAACAGCCTAAGTACCTGGAAAAAATCAATAACACCAGTCTGGTATCAAACCTGCACATATAAACAATACACTGGTGCACAGATAAGGCAAAAAACCACCTGACTACCTGATAATCCTGTGCTATTAATGTTAAACATATCTCAATTATTTACACACTGGATAGTGTCAACAAAAAATCTCCTGGCTTCAAAAATCACAAACTGATGGCTTGGATTGTTCTAAGAAAGAAGGTAGTTTTGGCAAATCTTTACAACAAAAAAAGAATGAAATTATTACAGAGGTCCATACCATCATTCAGTTGGGCATTGATGATGACGGAGATGGTGTTGCAGCTAAGATCCCCTTCGGAGCAAACTTGAGGTACAACCGAATTTACGCTATCGATTGTCCCTTCGTCACAGAAGAAGTTCTCGTTGTTGCCGAATATGCCCTCCAGTCCTGGGGTTATCACACGTACCCCAACACAGGATAAGCATGAAAGTCCTGCAGGAAAGAGTAGATGTAGTAGCATTGTTACATACAATGATGCAAAATCAATGCATATAACACTTTGACAATAAATATATGAGAATTGCCTGATCACGATCAACCATTGCATCCTAAGATCACTGGCTAATTGAACCTTTCTAGAAGGAAGATGAAGATTTGACAATGAATGAAAATTTGTCTGATAATTGATCATTACTAATTGAATCATTCTAAAAGCAAGATAAAGATTTGGCAATGAATGAGAATTGTCTGATAATGATCAACCATCGCATCCTAAGATTACTGGCTAATTGAACCGCTCTAGAAGCAAAATGAAGATTTGACAATGTATGAGAATTGCCTAATAATGATCAACCATTGCATCCTAAGATTACTGGCAAATTTAACCTTTCTAAAAGCAAGATGAAGGTTTTGACAATGCATGAGAATTGCCTGATAATGATCAACCATTGCATCCTGAGATAACTGGCTAATTGAACCATTAATTAATTGAACCATTCTATAAACAAGATGAAGGTTTTGACAATGCATAAGAATTGCCCTATAATGATCAACCATTAAATCCTAAGATTACTGGCTAATTGAATCATTCTATCAACAAGATGAAGGTTTTGACAATGCATGAGATTTGCCCTATAATGATCAACTATCGCATCTCAAAATTACTGGGTGATTGATTCATTCTATAAACAAGATGAAGGTTTTGACAATGCATGCGAATTGCATAATAATGATTAATCATTACATCCTAAGATTACTGGCTGATTAAACCTTTCTAGAAGATGAAAATTTTGACAATACATGAGAATTGCCTGATGATAATCACCATTTGCATCTTTCTAAGATTACTGGTTTTGACAATTGAACCTTTCTGATGATAATCAACCATTGCATCCTAAAAGAAAGATGAAAGATGAAGGTTTTGACAATGTATAAGAATTGCCTAATAATGATCAACCATTGCATCCTAAGATTACTGGCTAATTGAATCATTCTAGAAACAAGATGAAGATTTTGACAATGCAAGAGAATTGCCCTATAATGATCAACTATTGCATCCTAAGATTACTGGCAAATTAAACCTTTCTAGATGGAAGATGTTTGTTTGTTTGATGAGGTCTTAACAGCACCACGACAACAAGGGTCAAATTGTGCCTGAGAGGTCAGATCATTCTGAGGTAAAAAGGAAAGGAAACGGGGAGAATAAGAGAAATTCAAGAACAAAAAGTAGGAAAGCTGTGATCAAGAATGGAGGTGCATGGTTGAAACAAAAACAAAGTAGAGAGAGGGGGTGGAAGAGGAGAATTAAAAATGGTTGCAGAGGGATACGAGAGAGGTAGTTGATGGTGGGTTTGATCGGAATGGTGGGATGGATGACTTGGAGTTTTTTATCAATTTGGGAGTTCCATGAGGTTTGCCAGCGGTCAAAAACAAGGGAAGCAATAAGCAGTTTGATGTCAGAGAGGGTTTTGGGAAAAGGGGTAGGGAGGAGGTTGAGGGCAAGCTTAGCGGTTGCATCAGCCCTGTCATAGCCAGGGATGCCAACATGGCTGGGTATCCAGAAGCTGTTAACCATTCTCCAAATCTTCTTAGTGGGGGTGTTGGTGGTGAGAGAAGAGATGAAGTTGTTCCAAGTGTTGCTTTTACTGTCCTTGATAGTGCGCCTGGCCTTGCCACAGCTGATGCGAAAGAGATTGAGGTTGTGAGTGGTGGGGTTAGTTTTGAAATTCCTGAGGGCTCTTTTCCTGTTGTTGATGGCGGTTTTGCAGTCATCAGAAAACCAGGGGTTGGGGGAATAATTAGGGGGTTTAGAGGTTTTGGGAATTGAGCAGGTGGCAATGTTGATAAGGATTTTACTGAAGTTTAACATAGGATCCTCACCCTCGTGGAGATGGGGGGAGAGGTGTGAGTCACAGAGGGTTTCGAAAAGGGGTCATGTTTCGTCATGATGATAAGAAAACTAAAGGCCGAGAGACTCGAGGCAACTATAAAAAAAACAATCGCGAAACTACTATAGGAGAACCGCTGTATAGGTAATGATAAGGCGCAAAAGTCTGGTCAGAACGGAAGGGAAAAAAACAAAAGAAACGATCTTACCGAAAACAGATGCCCATCCACAGAAAGAGAATCCCAGAAAGTGAAGATATAGAATAAATTTTAGGTCGTAAAGTGCAAGGTGAAATGAAATGAATAGTTGGAGAGAATAGAGCACGAGTCACGTCGTTCTCAACACGCTGGTTGTTAAGATATGCTGTGCCCATCTGCTCATGTAATTAATGAAAAGGGATATAACATGCACATTACAAGAACATGCTATGCCCATCTGCTCATGTAATTAATGAGAAGGGATATAACATGCACAATACAAGAACATGCTATGCCCATCTGCTCATGTAATTAATGAAAAGGGATATAACATGCACATTACAAGAACATGCCATGCCTATCTGCTCATGTAATTAATGAGAAGGGATATAACATGCACAATACAAGAACATGCTATGCCCATCTGCTCATGTAATTAATGAAAAGGGATATAACATGCACATTACAAGAACATGCTATGCCCATCTGCTCATGTAATTAATGAAAAGGGATATAACATGCACATTACAAGAACATGCTATGCCCATCTGTTCATGTAATTAATGAGAAGGGATATAACATGCACATTACAAGAATGCTGTGCCCATCTGCCCATGTAATTAATGAAAAAGGATATAACATGCACATTACAAGAACATGCCATGCCTATCTGCTCATGTAATTAATGAGAAGGGATATGACATGCACATTACAAGAACATGCTATGCCCATCTGCTCATGTAATTAATGAGAAGGGATATAACATGCACATTACAAAAATGCTGTGCCCAACTGCCCATGTAATAAATGAAAAGGGATATAACATGCACATTTAATACAAGAACATGCCATGCCTATCTGCTCATGTAATTAATGAGGGATTTAACACGCACATTACAATAACATGCTATGCCTATCTGCTCATGTAATTAATGAGAAGGGATATAACATGCACATTACAAGAACATGCCATGCCTATCTGCTCATGTAATTAATGAGAAGGGATATAAGATGCACATTACAAGAATATGCTATGCCTATCTGCTCATGTAATCAATGAGAAGGAATATCACATGCACATTACAAGAATATGCAATGCCCATCTGCTCATGTAATTAATGAAAAAGGATATAACATGCACATTACAAGAACATGCTGTGCCTATCTGCTCATGTAATTAATGAGAAGGGATATCACATGCACATTACAAGAACATGCCATGCCCATCTGCTCATGTAATTAATGAGAAGGGATATCACATGCACATTACAAGAACATGCCATGCCTATCTGCTCATGTAATTAATGAGAAGGGATATAACATGCACAATACAAGAACATGCCATGCCTATCTGCTCATGTAATTAATGAGAAGGGATATAACATGCACAATACAAGAACATGCTATGCCCATCTGCTCATGTAATTAATGAAAAGGGATATAACATGCACATTACAAGAATATGCTATGCCCATCTGCTCATGTAATTAATGAGAAGGGATATAACATGCACAATACAAGAACATGTTATGCCCATCTGCTCATGTAATTAATGAAAAGGGATATAACATGCACATTACAAGAATATGCTATGCCCATCTGCTCATGTAATTAATGAGAAGGGATATAACATGCACATTACAAGAACATGCTGTGCCCATCTGCTCATGTAATTAATGAGAAGGGATATAACATGCACAATACAAGAACATGCTATGCCCATTTGCTCATGTAATTAATGAAAAAGGATATAACATGCACATTACAAGAACATGCTGTGCCCATCTGCTCATGTAATTAATGAGAAGGGATATAACACGCACATTACAATAACATGCTATGCCTATCTGCTCATGTAATTAATGAGAAGGGATATAACATGCACATTACAAGAACATGCTATGCCCATCTGCTCATGTAATTAATGAAAAGGGATATAACATGCACATTACAAGAACATGCTATGCCCATCTGCTCATGTAATTAATGAAAAGGGATATAACATGCACATTACAAGAATATGCTATGCCCATCTGCTCATGTAATTAATGAAAAGGGATATCACATGCACATTACAAGAACATGCTATGCCCATCTGCTCATGTAATTAATGAGAAGGGATATAACATGCACAATACAAGAACATGCTATGCCCATCTGCTCATGTAATTAATGAGAAGGGATATCACATGCACATTACAAGAACATGCCATGCCCATCTGCTCATGTAATTAATGAGAAGGGATATAACATGCACAATACAAGAACATGCTATGCCCATCTGCTCATGTAATTAATGAGAAGGGATATCACATGCACATTACAAGAACATGCCATGCCCATCTGCTCATGTAATTAATAAGAAGGGATATAACATGCACAATACAAGAACATGCTATGCCCATCTGCTCATGTAATTAATGAGAAGGGATATAACATGCACATTACAAGAACATGCTATGCCCATCTGCTCATGTAATTAATGAAAAAGGATATAACATGCACATTACAAGAACATGCTGTTCCCATCTGCTCATGTAATTAATGAGAAGGGATATAACACGCACATTACAATAACATGCTATGCCTATCTGCTCATGTAATTAATGAGAAGGGATATAACATGCACATTACAAGAACATGCTATGCCCATCTGCTCATGTAATTAATGAAAAGGGATATAACATGCACATTACAAGAACATGCTATGCCCATCTGCTCATGTAATTAATGAAAAGGGATATAACATGCACATTACAAGAATATGCTATGCCCATCTGCTCATGTAATTAATGAGAAGGGATATCACATGCACATTACAAGAACATGCTATGCCCATCTGCTCATGTAATTAATGAGAAGGGATATAACATGCACAATACAAGAACATGCTATGCCCATCTGCTCATGTAATTAATGAGAAGGGATATCACATGCACATTACAAGAACATGCCATGCCCATCTGCTCATGTAATTAATGAGAAGGGATATAACATGCACAATACAAGAACATGCTATGCCCATCTGCTCATGTAATTAATGAGAAGGGATATCACATGCACATTACAAGAACATGCCATGCCCATCTGCTCATGTAATTAATAAGAAGGGATATAACATGCACAATACAAGAACATGCTATGCCCATCTGCTCATGTAATTAATGAGAAGGGATATAACATGCACATTACAAGAACATGCTATGCCCATCTGCTCATGTAATTAATGAGAAGGGATATAACATGCACACTACAGGAACATGCTATGCCCATCTGCTCATGTAATTAATGAAAAGGGATATAACATGCACATTACAAGAACATGCTGTGCCTATCTGCTCATATAATTAATGAGAAGGGATATCACATGCACATTACAAGAACATGCCATGCCCATCTGCTCATGTAATTAATGAGAAGGGATATAACATGCACATTACAAGAACATGCTATGCCCATCTGCTCATGTAATTAATGAGAAGGGATATAACTTGCACATTACAAGAACATGCTGTGCCCATCTGCTCATGTAATTAATGAAAAGGGATATCACATGCACATTACAAGAACATGCTATGCCTATCTGCTCATGTAATTAATGAGAAGGGATATAACATGCACATTACAAGAACATGCCATGCCTATCTGCTCATGTAATTAATGAGAAGGGATATAAGATGCACATTACAAGAATATGTTATGCCTATCTGCTCATGTAATTAATGAGAAGGAATATCACATGCACATTACGAAAACATGCTGTGCCCATCTGCTTATGTACCTTATACTCTAAGTGAAAGAACAATATTTTTGAATGTTTAAAGAAATATTTTTGAAAGATTGTCTTTGATCTACAAGTATATCACACTGTATATTGATTGCACTGGTCACTTTTCAAAACACTGGTGAAATCTTTGATATGTAATAAGTCCTACACAGAATAAGATATCAAGATGGTTTTTTACCAATTTGTTTCTTTGATAGTCCTCTGTCCAATAAAGGAAAAGGAAAATTCACAGGAAAAATCACAGGAATAATCTTTAAACCTTGCTTAGCATTCCTGAATACCTGTGTTAATACATATTAATAAAGATAAAACATACGTGCAACAGTTCCCTGGAGTGAATCAATGTTACAGAATGCCGATGTACATTCACAGTCTGAGCCTTGGGGAGGCTCAGTCAACTCAATGACTCCATCGTTCAATGCAGTACTAAGAAAGTCCTCAAAGTTAGCATCACACCCGCTGAGGGATTGTAATATGCAGGATCGTGACACCACGTTCACTTCATTGATGAAGTCATAACTGCTAAAACTATCGGTTGAAATACTGCTGAAATCTAAAACATGGGAGATGAAATATGGTGATGTTTAAAGGATATTCAAAGGAAGCAATTAGTCAATTCATTTCAACAAAATTGAAAACCATAAAAACAATAGTAGCCACGTTACTTCTTTTCCTTAAAAAATTTAAAGAGGGAATCTCATCTGAAGAAAATAGTTTGAATGTCACTAATAAATTTGAAACATATAGTTAACGTCACCTCCACAGCGGTAATTGCTTGGTTTGTCTGTGATTGTGTCAATATTTTGACCATCAGAAATGTTTTTATATCACGTTAACATGATATCTGGTCTTTAAATGGTTACACCCGAGCTGTATATATTCTGACATTTCATTCTTATTTTCTTTACCCTGGAAACCACAAGTAATAATGATCATATTTCCCTTGCCACTGGCTCCATTGTACTACCGTTCCCAAATTGAGCCTAGGCTATTTTGGCAGTAGGTATACATTATAAAATTGATGCGTGGGTCAAGTTGAGTCATGCACCTTAAAGGTCAAAAGATTAGAGGTCTAGTACTTGATTAGAAATGGAAAATTTTGTGTTGTGCGTCCTTGGAAAACCATACGTGATTTTAAATTGCTACTTGGTGGGATTGTGAAAAGTGATATAGGATTGTGTCCTGCACAAAATGGGACATGTCACTTAAAAATCAAAGGTCAGAGGTCAAATACCGAGTTGATTTAAAATGGTAAATTTTGGTTGGTCACTTGTTATGGAAAAACCATAATTGCAATTGCATTGTTACTTAGTTGGTTAATAAAGAATGATTGAAAGTTGTGTCTTGGGAAAGATGTTACATGTTGCTTAAAGGTCAAAGGTCAAAGATCAAAGAATGATGGTAAATTTTGTTTTGCATTTCGTTGCAAAAACAAAATCGATATTTTACTGATCCTTGATAGGTTGGTATCCAGAGTGTGTAACTTGGTGGGTTGGTTGAAGTTGATGTAAGGTTACTTAATTCCTATGCATAATGGGATATGTCATTTAAAGGTCAAAGGCCAGAGGTCAAATAATTGATTTAAAATGATCAATTTTGGTCAGTCACATCATGAAAATGCTGTAAGTGAAATTGGGATGTTATTGGTGGGTTGATGAAGGGTGAGGTAAAGTTGCATCCAACTCAATATATGACATGTCACTAAATGGTCAAAGGGCAGACATCAAGTAATTGATTAGAAATGATACATTTCATGTCATGTTTCCTGGGAAAACAGTTGATCATTTGACAAATTGTATGTGGCAGAGGCGATAAGGTCAGCAGCTCCTTGGTCCTTGGATTGCCATACCTTGTTTGGTATTAGTAGGCTTAGAGCTGGAAAAATCTACAGTTCCGGTGTTAATAACCAACAGGAAAATCAAGAATTCGCAAGAAGAAAAAAATAATAATGAAAAAAATATTATATACATATTTTTTGTTCATAGATTTCTTAAGTAAACAACAGTACATGTCGTAAATATGTGCTCTAAAAACATCCCCAACGTAATTGTGAGATAAAAAGTGTATTAACTTGTGATAGAGGGAAGCATATAAAGATGTGTTCACTACAATAATGTTATTCCTGTTGCAATTTTTTGTGGGAAGATTTTTTGACACCTTTATTTAGAACCGTAAGAAATTTATAATTAATTCCAATTATGAGTAGGCTAATTTTTTTACAGTAAGGTTGTGGTTTTGATTTGGTGAAACAAACTTTTAAGCAACAAGACAAGTCATGAAAAAATATCGATCAACTGTTACATGATTTTACTATCTGCAAACTGGATGAAACTGAGTAACAAAATGTCTGAGCTATACCTTTCTTTTCTCACAATGAACCTGCCATTGCCAGCTAGGCATTGCTGATCTAATATAAGGTTGTTGACAACTTCCCACTCCCAGAAGGATCGTTACAAACAAATAAGCAAGATTGGTGTTTTAACTAATTAATGAAATTATACAGTAAATCCCATTTTTTCTAAGCTTGCTACTACTATTCAGAAATAAATCTAGTTCCCACATGTGTTCAATGATTAATGCTGATTTTGATATTCACATGAAGGGTTATCAACAATGTCACATGCAAGAAATGTGAATTCAAATTTTCTGGGAATCCCAAAATAATCAACCTCCACTATTTGCCAGAGTGCACATTTAAAAATTTCATAATCATCAAATTATGCTCATCTCTTTTGTTCTCCGATAATGTGCCTTTCTATCATATGGACTGAAACACATATAATACTGTACATATAACTGAGTAAAATGTTCCAAATTAATTTGGTAGAAAAGTTCACACAACGTTTGAGCCTGAACCGACCACTCTACTTGTGAACTTTTCCTTCAATATTTTTGGCACTTCATGCTTTCCTGCAATTTCTAACTACTTACACTGATAAGTGCATTCAAGCATGGCAAGTTTTTTTCACGGTAATCTTACAATCTATATTGACAAATAGTATCGCACAATATCTCAGGCAAACACATCTCTACCATCAAAGTGCCAAATTCCTTCCCAAGGAGATATAATTGGTTTAGTATAAAAGTTAAAAATCGCTGTCATAGTAATTCAATCTAGTCACCTCACAAGACATATTAGATCTACAATATGAAGATGAAAATGAAAAATTTGCTGAATTCAAAATGTACACAAAATTACGAAAAAAGCAAACATGGGCAATGCAATGAGTTACAAACTTGACTATCTACAGATTTTCTTCACTTGCAAAATTGTGATTAGTTTAGTTAACACTTTTAGGTACATGCAAGGGAAAGAACACATAAGTCACCTTTGACTTGTTTTTAGTGTGAACCCATGGAATTTGCCAGAATGGGAAGTGGATGAACACCAGGTTAACAAAATCTTGCTCTTTTCGAGACCATCAGGACTGAGGGCTTTATGTCCCCTCCGAAGGACAATGAGCAGCCACAGGTCACTTTTCCCAAAGGTCGGGTATGAGAGAAGGAATAATGCAAAAGAAAAACCTCTGTGCTTGATGTCAGCATAGCATTCTGCATATCTGTGGAAATATTACTGGTTAAATTGCCATTGGACTCAGAACTTGGGACTTCCAGCATCTCAGTCTTATGCTCAACTGACTAAGCTACTGTACCTACCTCCCTAACAATGAATGTTAATGAACAGCCAGATCTATTTTGTCAAACCCAACTTTTTATTCCTCTGTCACAATTAAGTAATATGTTAGTTATTAAATATATTGGTGTTGGTTCAAATTGGACTAATAGAAACAAGACAAATTTTCTATTGAGATATCAAATCATAAAAGATTCTTATATCGTGTTGCACTAGTTGTTGTTTGTTATATCATGATATGATATTACATGAAATTAAATTTTGAAAATAAACTCCTTAGTATATGCTGTTCTTGAAAAAGAAAAGAAAAATGAGAGATTGTTATAAAATGTGATATGTTAGAAGATGTACCTTTTTTGCTACATTATGTTACATACTATCACGTGAAATATAATAAGAAACATTTTGTGCAACATTATGTTGCATCATTCAGATACCTTGGTGCAACAGTACGCTTACAAGGTGGTGGCGAGGAAGATATTCAAAACAGAATCTCTAAAAAGCAATAGTAACATTTATGAAATTAAATAATATATGGAATTCAAAGCACATTTTCAATATATACAAAAATATGACTGTTTAACTCTTGTTAAGTCTGTACTCTTGTATGGTTGAGAGACATGGAGAGTTAATGTAGCAGATAATAAAAAGCTGGATACATTTATGTTCAAATGTTACAGGAGAATTTTGAAGATCAGATGACCATATGTAATATCTAACAATGAAATACTGAGAATCACTAAACATGACAAAATCAGCACTGAAGTAAAAAGAAGAAGGTGGAGGTGGATTGGTTTATGTGATGCGCATGAGCACTATTAAGCACTGTGTGACAGCTATGACGTGGAAAGAAGAAGGAAAGTTGCTTGTCCTAGAAAGACCTGGAGAAGAACAGTCGAGAAGGAGAGGAAAGTGATGGTTTGGAGCTTGTGGACAGAAGCCAGACAAGTTGCAAATAACAGAGTCCAGTGGAGAGAGTGCACTGCAGCCTTATGGGCCAGGAGGCCTGAAGAGACGAGGTGAGGTGAGTTGATGCTACATCATTACATGAAGTTTAATGTACAAATTTCTGTCAATTGAGAATATATGGTGGAGACACACACAAAATAAACTTCCATCTTGAAAAAAAAAATCGATATTTACTTACAATCGACACTGTTTACAGAGTGTCGGTACGATATGATAGTTGCACTGCATGCAAAGCCAGCGGCTGAAGGACAATAAACCTGCGGTACAGAATCAACAACGCCATCAATGTAACCATCTTCACAATTCACGTTCCTGTTGGCATTACTAGCTTCATCAAGAACAGGGTAGGCATCGCTGTAACAGGAACCACATGGAACACTGGTTCCTGCAATCATAACATTTCAAGAACAATAACAGGGAAAACCTGAAAATATTTCAAAGAGGAATTTTACAACTCATCACATATGTGGTGATGCTTGATAATGCTTGATTCACTTCCATCTAAGTGTCTAATTGATACACATATACACAACAGGAATTCCAGATCTAAAACTTTTGTCCTGGGATGGGCATTTTATTTCCACGACTGAAATGACCTTCATCTTAAGCCATTTTTGTTGTATTTTCTGAAATATATGAGGTATGTCCAGGTTAAATACTTGTATCTTTTACTTTGTTGCACAGATTTATCCACTTAAAAGTCTTGAATTTTCATGGCCTCTTACAGAACATTTACATGTAGGCATTATTAGCAATAAGTAAAATGAAATTTCCTTAAACATAAACATCAAATTAATTCAAAAATTAATTTCTTTAAAGTTTTTTGAATAGTGAATCTAATTATTGAAAAAATTATTATGACATTGAAAAGCTCCCAAAATATCAATCCATTGTTTTTGTATCCCTTTTCTCTGATTGTGTGGGGCACCTTAATCTGCTTAAAATTTTTCATATCTTGGTAACACTATTATAAACAATTTGATATCCTAATTAAGTCATAGATGGCTAAATTTCCAGACAAAATAATTAATGGGAAATTAGTTCAACAGGCAGAGACTATTCAATATTTCAAAATTTAAAAAGTGTATCCAGTCAACAATCAGCTAGAGAAGACTTTTAAAAAAGTTGTTGATGACTGATTTAAGAAATTTATTAGTTTTAAAAATTACATCAAGATATGGGCATGCCATCAATATGCTGGGTCATACATTTTACATCCATAGATATTTTTGGAACTTTGTTAATAAGTCAGAATTAGAGTATGTTTTTCGCAAAATTTAAAAGCTCTTTAATTATAGAATGTGGAACTCATTCAAATTTTCTTGACTTTTAAAGGATTAGTTGAGTGGTGAAGCAAGTGATCTTATGAAGCACTGGTTATACAATGATGAGTTTCAAACATTAACTGGAATTCCACCTTTTCTTTGCCTTTTTATGCTTTTTAGAAATACAAAGTTACAGTACATTCATTATCGCTTTATGCACAAGATTTTAGGAGTCAACACTTATTTAAACAGGTTAAAAATTACTAATAGCCCTCTCTGTTCTTTTTGCAGTATTCATAATGAAAAGTTAGAGCATCTGTTCTGGGACTGTCGATATGTCACTGTTTTTTGAAATGAGATAGTTACTTTATGTTTAATCATCTTTTTAATTTATCACTAAGAAGTGTTTGTTTTGGTTATTTAGATGACTTGAGGCATCCCATGAACTTCTTTATTTTGAAAGCTAAAAATTATATTTTTTCTTGCAAAGTCAATACCTTAACTAATAAGATAGCTTTTTTTTTTAAATTTCAATTTGATATGCAGTTTGAATTTTACATTTTAGAGAAGAACTCTAAGCTGTTGAATAAGAAAAAAAGGCGGAGTCAAATAATTATGCCTGATATAGGCCTTGATGTATACTACATGGTATATATTATATCATATGTCACGCATGGCCCCATCCATGTCCCACATGGCATCTCTCCCTATATCTCCGATGGCATTCCACCGTATGTCCAGCATCAGTGGCTTCCCACCTGATGTCCCACATGGCATCCCACCGTATGTCCTACATTGGAGCCTACCATATGTTCCAGCCAAATGGTATCCCTCCCAATGTCCTAATGATATCCTACTTTATGTCACACATAGCCTCCTACCCTATGTCACACATGGCATCCCAACCTATGTCACACTCTATTTATCGTGGCATCCCATCCCATGTTCCACATGGCATCCCACCCCATGTCCCTAAGCATCCACCCCATGTCCCAATTGACATCCCATGTCCCATATGACATTCCATCCCATGGCATTCCACCTTATGTCCCACATGGCATTCCATCATATATCCTACATGGCATTCCACCCTGATCCACATGGCATCCCACCCCATGTCCCAGATGACATCCCACCCTGTTCCACATGGCATTCCACCCCATGTCCCACATGACATCCCACCCCATGTCCCACATGACATTCCATAGGCTCCATAAGAAGTCTCATCCTAGCTATCACAATCCCTGATTGAGCATACTATGTATGAAAGTGTCAGTTCATATAATAACGTATATGCAAATGAGTTGTTGAATAAGAAAATAAGGTGGAGTCAAATAATTATGCCTGATAAAGCCCTTGGTGTATACTGCATGGTATATATTATATCATATGTCCCGCAAGGGCTCCATCCATGTCCCACATGGCATCCCTCCCTATGTCCATATGCAGTCACATCCTGTCACACTCCCTGACTAAGCATACTAATGGTCACTTCATATACTGTAGCAACTTAATGCAAATGAGCACAATAATAAAGGCGGAGTTTAATAATCATGCCTGATACAACGGTTGGACCCTAAGATTTTAAAGAACTTTAAATATTTTAAATCTCCAGTGCTACAAGAGAGACGCAAGAAGATATCTGAAGAATATTGGAAAATTATATCATTGTACAGTTATCTTCTAAGGAAATATACAATTTTGTAGACTTTTAAAGAATCTAGTCTTTAATCTTTCTTAAGTGTCTTTGAAAGTTTTACATTTTGTAAGGAAAATCTGACCTTCCATAAGGATATCTGAAGACAATTAAACTTTTTCTGAGGTACTCTGAAGAAACTTTAACATTTTCTGAGGAATTTTTAAAAAACTTTAACATTTCTGAGGAAATCTCAGGAAAATCTGTGGATGGCCAGACAGACGGAATTGTCATTACATAGGTTCGCATTATGCTTTGCATGCGAACCAAAAATGAGCTACTGGATTTTGGGAGAAACATTTTTTGTACATAAGTTTTTTTTCTGTATTCTGTACAGTACAGTTACAACTTCTTTTAAGTCCCTCTGTCATGTCTTGCTGATATCAGTCTTTCATAAAACCCTGATTTCTTGTTTTGTCACATGCAAATCTCATTTCATTTTCTGTACTATCATGAACATTTTTGTATCATGAACATTCTCATTTGTATATATGAACGTATGTATTTGTTTGTTCTACTGTATTACACATATCGTGAAATGAAATAAACGGGAAAAAAATAGTTATCTTATATGAAAGAGAACCTTACAAGAGACAAAGTGGTAAAAAAAACATTCAAAAATCTTATTCCGTTGAGGAGATATTCAATTTTAAAGCTCTTGTCTTTTAGGTGTAGAAATGAATGGTGTAGTATCTACTATAGAAGGTTGGCATCATCATACTCACATTCTTAACAATTGTTATTGTATCTTAAATAAATTTTATTTAACTTTTTTACTATATGAATTACTTTTCCTCAAACTTTCTTCAAGTGATAAATTATAATTACCCTTACTAAATTCCTTTTTTCTACTTTCCTGACATATCTAATAGCTTTCAAGCCATACAATCTGAATCTCAGGCTGTGATGTGACTGACATCACAAATAGTCTGATTTCAGTCATTTCTACAAAATGATATCAAACTTTTACCTTGAATATCTCCTTAACAGAATACGATTTGAGAATGCTTTCTTCACCATTTGTTTATTTTAAAGTCCCCTTTCATATACAATGGACTTTCTTGACCTCTGAACTAATCCTTTAAATTGGGATCATTTACAGCATAAAGGGAATGAGATGGGTGACCATGATATCTCATATTCTATATTGCAGTTGAAAAATTGTGTTCCTAAAGAAATTTTATCATTATATTGACCCTTATATCTCTGTTTATTAAACAGGTGTACAAGATAGAATTACACAAGGTATTATTGTACTGTATGATACAGGCACAGATGAGAAACAGCATTGTGGAGAAAAGGCTCAAATATCTTTTTTCCATTAAGGAGATATTGAGATTCAAAGATGTTTTTAATGACTGGTGTAGAAAGTCCATAAGTAAAATACATGTAGGGGTCACACATATACTTTCTTCACAATTGCCACAATTAAATTTTTCCCGTTGAAACTTGATTAAAATGTGTTTGATCAGTTTAAAATTTGTTCAAACATTCTTCTAGATTCTGTCTTACTTATCTGACATACTAGGTATAGTTTTTCAACACAAATTGTTGGAAAAATTGCATCTATTTTGTATTTTTTACGCCAGTCACAATTTCGTTCTTCTCTTGTAATATAACATGCATGACAACAATACTTATCTTTTAAATGTTTGTTTCTTTGATGAGGGCTTTATGGCACCATGACAGCGAGGGTCAAATTGTGCCTGAGAGGTTAGATCATTCCGAGGGTAGGATGAGAAAAAAATAAAAAGGAAAAGTAGAAGTACTGGGACTTAAAGCCAGGAAGCTGGGATCGAGAGAGGAAGTACAGGTCTACAGGAGTACAAAAAAATTGAGGAAAAGTAGGTAGATTGGGGTGGGAGAGGAGGACTAAATTTTGGGTTTTGGTAAGGGCTTTAAAAGCGTAGGAAAGGATAAACTTTCTACACCTTAGCAGAAAGGGAGGTTCGTTGGCTTCAACGTGAAGGCTGGTGATGGGGAAGTCCTGTAGGCACCCAGGCAAAGCCTGAGGGCTTTATTTTTGATGGTGTTGATGTAGTTGAGGTAAGAGTTGTGAGCGACACATTAGACAATATTGCCTTGGCAATAGTTGAGCTTGGCACGAACAGTGAGCCCAAAGATTTTGAGGAGTGTGGGAATTCGCACCCCAAGTAGTGTTGGAGAGGAGGCTGAGAATGTTCAGGGAGCTGTTGCATTTCTGTTTCAGGTTGGTGATGTGTTGCTTGAAGGAGTGCTTAGGGTCTAGGGTTAAACCCAGGAAGTTATTGTGGTCAATGTTAGGGATGCGAATCCCATTGAGCACAAGGTTCGGGTTGGGGTGGAGGTTGTTGAAATGACAGAAGTGCATGCAGGCTAGAATGTCTTGTCTTTGGAGAATTTAAAACCATTATTGTTGCCCCAGTCTTGCAGCCAATTGATGCTAAGTTGGAGCCTATTTTTAACAAGAGAAAAGCTAGGGGAGGAGTAGAAGATGGTGAAGTCGACCACGTAGAGGGCACGTTTGATGTTGTAGCCAAGGTTGTCCACAATGTTGTTAATGCTCAGCTCAAAGAGAGTAGAGGAGAGGATGCTGCCTTGGGGGACGCCCTTTTTTGGGGGGGTACAGGTTGGAGAGGGTGTGGCCAATACCAAATTGGAACTGCCTGGGTGAGAGGAAGTTTTGACTAAAGATGGGGAGGAAGCCTCTGAGGCCGATGGTGTGAAGCTTGCAAGTAGTGTCAAAAGCTTTCTCGAGGTCAAAAAATATGGCAATGAGGTGTTCCTTTTTTGCAAAGGATTCCAAGGTAGCAGTGTCGAGTGTGATTAACTGGTCCAGGGTATTGCGACATTTCCAGAAGCCGATTTGGTAAGGGGAAAAGATTCTGTTGGTCTCGAGGATTCAGTTTAGTCTCTGGTTAATGATCCTTTCCATAATTTTACAGAGACAGCAGGTGAGGGTGATGGGGTTGTAAATGGAGGGTAGGTGCTGTCCTTCCCCGGTTTAGGGACGAGGGTGATATCTTTTAAAATCAGTTGTATACTTAAGCATATTTAGAGCAAGTAGTGCAAGGATCTAATCAGAAAATTATTCAGCAAACTTAACTAAAAATATACAAAAACATTGACTTACTTTCTAAATCAGCTTGCTTTACGTCATTGCAATGATCGGTTTTGCAGTAACATGCCGAACCAGACATTGACAATATCTGCATGTCAATTAAGAGAGATTTAAAATAACTCTGCAGTCCATCTTGAATGTTTTCTATAGCTATACACTGAGCACTGTCAGAATCAAAGCATCCTCTCAGGATTAACGAAAAGCGTCTGACACCATCTAGAAGATAATGAAAGGTTAGGAAATCTTAGTTAAAAACATATACCTTTTAAAGAAGGTCTTGATCGAAAAGTAAGAGTGTATTTCTTGCTATTTAATCGGAAATTGAAATAAGAGAGGTGTAATTCTAATACTCTAATTGTGTCACTGAAAAATAAATTAAGAATTCATTAGAAAATTATTAGAGTTTGAACATTCATAATAAAGATTATTGGTACCAAAACATGCAAGAATAGTGTATGTGATTATTCTAGGTTTGGTTTGGTTTGTTGAAGTTTAATGGCACCGCGACAGTCAGAGTCAAATGTGCCAAGAGGGTGTTAATAAATAATGGTGTAAGAGTAAGGATAGTGAGGAGATGGAAGGTGTGTAAGGGAGATAAAGGGGAAAAACTGAATGTGGGAGAAAAAGTTAGGTGAAAAGAAAGGGGTGTGTAAGGTTAGATGTACAAGGGGAGGAGGGGAGGAGATTATATGTGGTGGAAGAGGTTGTTGTTGCAGAGGAAGTTGATGTTTGAGGAAGAATTGCTTTTGAATAGGTCCGAGATTGAGGAGAGTGAGGAGAGAAGAGATCTGGAGTTCTGGTAGAGGAGACAGGTTAAGAAAAAGCGCTTGATGGAGAGATCAATGTTGCAAGTGGGGCAGGGGAGCCGGATAAGAGATAAGAGCGAGTAAGAGAGGAATGGCCGAGGTAAATGCGAGTAACAATGTCTTCCCTGCAGTTGCAACTATGCAGAGGGGTGTTGGTCCCGACTTTGGGTTTGATGGTGTGAAGTTAATTACTGATTTCATAGTTCCAGGAGTTTTGCCAGGTCTTGTTGATGTAGTTGGAGATGGAGAAACGGAGGTCTGAATGTGGAATAGGAAAAGAAGAGATGTTATTTGACAGCGCTTTGATGGTGGCTCTCCCGTTGCCAGAGATGCCGACGTGGCTGGGAATCCAGAAAAAAGAATTATCTTTCCTAGGGAGGAAAGAGTATGGAGTTTGTTGAGGATTTGTAGAATAAGAGGTTTGGGCCAGAGCATAATGAGGATGCTAGTGTGGACGGATTTAGAGTCAGAGAAGATGACAAAATGGGGGTGGAAAGAGAGTTCTATGAAGTTTACGAGGTGGGTAGTAATTCTTTTTCTTCTTGAAAATCAGACGTGTGAGGAATTTCTCCCGTGACTATCGGAGTCTTAAGTACAGGTAGACCAGGGCATTTTTATAAGAATACATTTTCAGTGGAAATGGCGGGTATTGCATGGCCTATACTTTGCAGAGAATATATAAAAAGGATCAGTTTAAGAAAATCCCTTTCTGCTATAAACACTGTGTGCTTCCCCAAAACACATGGTTTTTGTGGCAATAAGGGATGGCAGAAACGCACATCCACCCGCTCAGCCGATCAAGCTAGTTAACGTTATGCACTTTTCAATTGTGCGACTCACCCTTACACCCCCGGACAAGATGAGTCATTGCACCAAAGTAGGTGACCAAAACATGTACATTGACGCACCCTTCAGTCACTTAGGTGACTGACATTTTTTGTGAAATGATTTACCTCAAATCAATCACCTCTGTACAAAGTCAATGGTTCTAAAGTAAATAATTTGACCCACCCCAGAGTCACTCTGGTGACTGAAAATTTGGTACAATGACGTACAGTACATGTGAGTCACTATTTTATACAGTATGTCAATGACTCACCTTTGACTGACATTGCCGGTGGTAGGCCTAACTTACTGGTAGGCCTAATACTATGTTAGGGGTGAGTCATACGACTGACATGTGCATTAGGCAGTAAAATCCTAGAATACTGGTAAATATCTATAGGACTAGGCCTATAAGGATTTTTGATTTTTCTTTTTTAATTTTGATTTTATCTCGTTGTATTTATGTATCTTAACTATTTTCCTTTTTAGATTTGAGTCTTTTAGGTAGAAACTAAGCCAAACTTGTTTAAAAAAGAAGAAGAATTCTTACGTTTTGGCTTTCCGATCAAAACATTTACTCTTCAGTGTGTAAACTACTAACCTACTGTACTGATAAGGTTTTAGGTTTAGGATTAGGTTTTAGAATTAGGGATTAGGTTTTAAGGATAAGGTTTTTTAGGATTAGGTTTTAGGATCAGGTATTAGAATTTTAACATTGCTGACATTGTAAAAATTCCTCCGCACCGTTATTCAGCTTTTTATCTTAGTTTCGTGCAAAATGGCCGACAAGAACACAAATTTGTGAGTTCGTGATTTATTATCCTTTTTTAACAAATTTGCTCAAAAATGTATAAATTTGAAACTATTTTGGAATAATGGGATTATAAAGAACAGTAAAATTGTTGAAAGGTACGAATTTGTTTTCAAAATGACTAACTGTTAATAAGTCTATGATTTTCTTGATGCATCAATTTTTTTGGATTGAAATAAAAACCGTTTTTTTTTTTGCCCCAAAAATGCTAAATTGTTGACTAAAATTCAGGTTTTAAGATTTTTCAATCTTTCCTTTGTAAATCTTGAAAGTTTCGGTCACCAATAAGTATTAAAAATGTTGAAATTAATTCCTTACACTAGTTTTAGGCTATAGCGATTTACCGCTTAAGGGGCCTAGCCTACTCCATTTGGTTTATAAAAAAAACTATAGCCTACTTGCCTCCCTAACCAATGGCAGCGTGAATAAGAAATTCAGGGACTGCTATATTGTCAGCTTGGTATTTTTAACCCAATATAAGGTTGTTGCCGAGTTTCCAGGCGCGGGAGGATTATTACAATTAAAATAAAATAAACAACCATATTTAATCGTAGAACTCCTATATCTATCCAACAGCAGTAAGAATCTAAGACTGTAGGCTCTAGCCTGGAGGCTTGATTTTTTTAAATAATTTCGTAACATTAACATCCGTATGACTGCAGTGATGAATAGCAGGTTACGGCAATTGGTCAGAAAGCGGTAATTTTACATAAAATGAATAAAAGGTACATACTACTCTTATAAATCTAGTGTAAAAAACATGCTTCATAAATTAGATTGGCCCCTGCTAAAAACAAGAAGATACAACACCCGGCTACATATGCTATATAAAATCAATAACAATCTTGTCGCCATCAATAAAGATGAACTTATTCCCACCGTCAGAGCTGATACAAGAAATAATCATCACCTTAATTTTCAGGTCCCCTATGCTAAAAAGAATGTATATAGGGGGGCCTAGGCCTAAACACTCGTTCTTCCCTCGATTGGAATGCTTTACCGTCAGACATTGTACATGCACCAAGTCTCAACGCTAAATTTACTAACACAAGTTGTATTGCTAACTAGTTTTTTTTTTTTTTTTTACTTATACTTTTTACGCTCGGTTGGCGTTCATGTCGTCTTGACTGCTTGAAAGATTTTTGCCGACTTAACCGATTCAAATATTCAGATTCAGATTCAGAACTCCACAAGGTTAAACTTTAAAGCAGCCGCCAAATCGTAACTTTCGAACCGCAGCTGACAGAATATTCAGCCTGGTGTCTTTTTATGACGTCATAGCAGAGTAGACGCTTTTAGAACAACGAACGACGTATTTTGTTTACATTCTCATAATACTCAATCAGGGAGTTGCCATTTACAATGACAGAATGAACAACTCGCGCGGCCTTGTAACGCACGTGGGTCTGTGGTCAGCTGCGAGACGACCACGGGGGTTATTCTCTCTATTTAAACCTATGATGAGAGAGTAAAGTTCGGGGTCCTTTTTGTACCACAATGTTATAGATTTGGGATATTTGGTGATGTTTTCAAATAAGTACCATCTAATATCTCTCGGATGAGGGTACTTTCGATAGGGGGTTCCCCAGAAGTTTTGGCTTTTTTTTAGGTGTTGTACACCCTCACCAAATCACTCAAACTCTGGTATCGGTCCATGGTAAAATAGTTCCCCATGAAACTGTTTTTGAAGCAGATCTTGTCAAGTTTGAATATGAATAGTCAAGACCTATCTATTCTCTACTATTCCTGAAATTTGCAACTTCCCTGCATCCTGTCCCCGTGAAATGAGCCTCTTGAAAATATCTTTATTAGCCCTTTCTCTGGCTGAAGTCGCAGACTTATAAAAGCATATGCTGGTGTTTAAGTAAATTCCTTCCCCTATTAAATTTTGCACCCCCCGCGGCCCTTATTTCCTAGGAAATCCCCTCCCCCTCCAGACAATCAAGCCGTAGTCATCCAGTAAATTTGGTCCCCACCCCCCGAAATTTGGGCCCCGGCCCTTCTTTCCGATGAAATTTGGAGACAACAACTTGTCCATTTTTTGCAAGAAAAAGCCCTTCTCCTCCCTTCACACTAAATGTCACTGCCGTTTTGCATAAAGCACGCCTTTTTTTTTCTTTTTCTTTAGTGTATTCTTATCTTTTTTTAGCTTATCACATCAGTACACAAAATTAATTGAAGGAACCGTACAGACACACCAGTAAATTACTTAGTAAAATCAGTCCGGAGGGGACCAAATTTACTAGGCATTCCTCAGGAAATAAGGACCGGGGGCCCAAATTTACAGGAAGGGGGGGGGGTTAAAATTTTACTATCCCATCGGTCAAAACCTCGGAATTACGTCGCGTCGTAATAAATTTTACTACGCAAATATTTACCGGCATATGCTTCCATATAGACTTGAAGTTGAAGTTGAAGTAACATGCTGACATGTAAGGCATGTTTCAGGGATTTTTTCTAAAAGAATTTTTTTTCCCGAAGAAACAGTGACAAATGCAAAGAAGATTGAAAGAATTTTATCCGTCATAGGTTGGTATATAAGAAGATATTTTTCAGGTAAACACAAATTGCAGCGCTTGGTTGCGTTGGTATAGGGTCTTGCGTGCTTGAGAATGTTCCATCTGATTTTGAATTCTATGTTTTTGTCTTTGAGTGACCATATGTATTTACTTAATTCAGTTTCTTTCCTTTTGTGTGAGTGCACAAAAAAACATTTGTGGTTATTGTGTCTTGTTTTGAAGTCTGTTGCACAGAGTCCGACATAAGATTATATTTTGTCATTGTCCTTCGTAGTTACAGTTGCTTGATAGATTAAACATTCTTCTTTGCATCTACCATCCACCGGGCATTGTTCTTTAACTCTGCAATTGCATTTTTTGGTTGAAGGTTTCTTTTCAATATCAATTATTGATTTGTTGTAAGCGTCGATGATGCAATTCAGATTGGGCATGCAGCTGTAGCTTAATTTGACAGTGTTCCTATTAAAGATTTTGTGCAGGGTATTGTTAGGGGGAAATTCCTCATCTAAAATTTTGAGGAATTGTTTACCAATATTGGTTTCGACGTTTTTACTGTATGGGGGGTTATACCAAATGATTTTTCTGCTTCGGTTTCTTCTTTTAATTCCGGGTGCTGCTCTGTCTGTGAATTCGAGTTTGTGTTTGTATCCACTCTTGGCGAGGGCTTCCTGATATTCTGCTGATGTGTCATTGAATGCTGTACTGCTGGATGAAATTTCGGATAGTCTTTTGTTGATGGCGATGGGGATATCTTTAATTATGCACGGCGGGTGGTTCGATTTGATATGTATATACTGGGGGTTGTTGTTTTGTTTCATGTAGGATTTGTGGGTGCCTGTTGTTAGATTAAGGTTAACGTCCAGAAAGTCGACTACTTTGACATTTGCTACAATTGTTATTTTGAGTCCATTTTTGTTGAAGATCTTATTAATTTATTGTTTCATTTTTTCAACTTTGCGAGGTGAATCTTCAAATGCGGCCAGACCATCGTCTCTGTAGAGTCCTATGTTCCTACCGAATTTTTGTGTCAATTCGGCCAGCATGAACGCTCCTACTAGTTCACATGACTCGGCGCCATCGAATGCCCCCATTGTGACGTCAAAGAAGTTATCCGATGACGTTTTCGACCACGGTGTATGCTGGCTATACATTATAGATTTTTTGGCGTGTAGTATTATCTTTCTGTCGTTCTCTGTAATGTTGATGAACTGTGACGCAAAATCTAATGCATCGTTCAGCAATTTTTCGTTGATGGAAGGGTAGAAGTCTATCACGTCGAACGATATGAATGTGGAATTTTGTTTGTTTGGTAGTTTTTGAAACCACTCCAGGACTGCAGTCGTCAGGTCGTGTTCTTCCAATGGTTTGTTCCGGTAGCATCAATGATGGCTTTGTTCATTTTCTCCAGTTTTGCTTTGCTTATTACTCCTATCTCAGATTTGGTTGGATTTTTTAAGCGGCACGTGGGTTTGTTATTGAAGCTAGGTTTATGGTCCTTAAGAGTTATGAAGGTGTCTTTCATAGCTATTGATTCGATACGGTCGTCAAGTTTCAGTTTATTGGCAATTTCAAAAGCTTCCTTATTGATTGGCTGAACTTCATCGTGACTGATTTTCCTATAGTCTTTAGTTATGCTTTTGTTCAGCAGTTCATTGTACGTTGCTAGATCAAGTTTGTAAAAGTTTTTTGTTTTATCGGCTTTAACAAATATTTTATTCTCTCTATTAATTTGCTTTGCGTCAGCTTGTAAATTGTTTTGGAAGGTGCATTTAACTGATTTAAATTTGACGTTTTGTATAAGGTCAAATATTCTGTTTTCAAATCCTTCTAATTCCTTAAGTTGAGGTGGTGATCGTCGTGATATAAATCCGAATGTTTCTTTCGTTGCGGTTTCACTATCCTTGTTCAGAAAAAAGTGTGCTTTCCAACGCATGTGCTTTAAGAAGGGTTGCGTCTTTTCGAGGAGTCTTTTTTGGTAATCTCCTTTTTTCGGAATTGGGATGTTTTTCGTTGAGTAACCGAAGTTAGTCCGTTCCATGGTACTAGATATAAAGTGCTCAACACTAATGGAGCAAATAATTTGAAGATTCACCTCGCAAAGTTGAAAAAATGAAACAAAAAATTAATAAGATCTTCAACAAAAATGGACTCAAAATAACAATTGTAGCAAATGTCAAAGTAGTCGACTTTCTGGACGTTAAGCTAAATCTAACAACAGGCACCCACAAATCCTACATGAAACAAAACAACAACCCCCAGTATATACATATCAAATCGAACCACCCGCCGTGCATAATTAAAAATATCTCCATCGCCATAAACAAAAGACTATCCGAAATTTCATCCAGCAGTACAGCATTCAATGACACATCAGCAGAATATCAGGAAGCCATCGCCAAGAGTGGATACAAACACAAACTCGAATTCACAGACAGAGCAGCACCCGGAATTAAAAGAAGAAACCGAAGCAGAAAAATCATTTGGTATAACCCCCCATACAGTAAAAACGTCGAAACCAATATTGGTAAACAATTCCTCAAAATTTTAGATGAGGAATTTCCCCCTAACAATACCCTGCACAAAATCTTTAATAGGAACACTATCAAATTAAGCTACAGCTGCATGCCCAATCTGAATTGCATCATCGACGCTCACAACAAATCAATAATTGATACTGAAAAGAAACCTTCAACCAAAAAATGCAATTGCAGAGTTAAAGAACAATGCCCGGTGGATGGTAGATGCAAAGAAGAATGTTTAATCTATTAAGCAACTGTAACTACGAAGGACAATGACAAAATAGAATCTTATGTCGGACTCTGTGCAACGGACTTCAAAACAAGACACAATAACCACAAATGTTTTTTTGTGCACTCACACAAAAGGAAAGAAACTGAATTAAGTAAATACATATGGTCATTCAAAGACAAAAAGATAGAATTCAAAATCAGATGGAACATTCTCAAGCACGCAAGACCCTATACCAACGCAACCAAGCGCTGCAATTTGTGTTTACCTGAAAAATATCTTCTTATATACCAACCTATGAAGTCAACATTAAACAAAAGGTCTGAATTAATGTCGACATGTAGGCATTCCAGAAAGTGTTTACTGAGAACAATACCAAATAGATTAATTCAAGTTACCGAGGTCATGCATTTATCATATCATCATTCAGTCTAACAAAAACACCTGAAGAGTGAGGAGCTGCTAATTTTTCCTTACGAAACAAATTTGTAGTGTTTTAACGTTGTTATGCAGTAGTCATTCTCGACCAAATCTTATATATATATATATATATATGTATGTATATGTATTAAGTATATAGGTTGCCATAACGCTAGGAACACCTGTGATCCCGTTGTGGTGCTAAAGAGGTCAATATTTTGGACAAGTCTTTTTTGGAAAAGTGTATTATTTAGACTAATTGATATAAGATTATTCAAAAAGTAAGTTTTTTTTCAATCATCAATTTTCTACAAATTGTGAATTTGATAAAAACCTATAAGAATTGCACCTAATCTATAACAACCCTCGTACGGCAATCCTAATGTCAACCCGTGCTGAGGGATGTGTATAATAACTAGGGTATAGGCTAGGCCTAACTGTTAGTGCTGCCAGATGGAAAAGTTGAAAATGGATTGTTATCGCCTCGGCCGGGTATGGGTACGTACTGGTGCGCATGCCAGATTGTTTATAAAATTCCTACCAAATTCAAAATAACTCAAGAAAAGCACCAATTTAAAATCCTTCCATGCATTCCAAATTTCCAAAAATAAAATAAATAAAATAAATCAGCACAACTGAATCGAATTGAATGTTTTTAAAACAATTCTGTCATATTCCTATACCCCTTCCCGCTCTCTGCATACCAAAGATTAAGAAATACTTACACACAAAAGGCCAGGCTACAATCCACTACAAAATATATGAAACAAAACACAAGCAATTCACGTCTTATTGTCAGATTGTACGTCCTTTCCCATAAATTTACTACCGTGACTCTCCCTCCCCCTCCTTCCTATTCCCCTGCCTTTTTTGACGTTGGCTGAAAAATTTCAATATTGGCAAAGGCCGCGGGTTTGTGTTATTTACTTTTGTCGGAGTTTGTTGAAAGGTCCTTACAAAGGACGCAGGAATCCTTGGGTTTACCATGGGAGAATGAAATGTGCTCTTCGATAAATTAATTTTTAGGGCAAGCATCTTCCACAGGTACGACTCGAGTTGGTAAAATCACATGGTTTAGCCCAAGGAAAGGGGAGGAGACCCTTACAAAAAGTCTAGATCTGGCTTCAATAAAGTTTATATCCGGTAAATAAAGTTTGATTTGGCCAGATAAAACCAGATATACACTTGATATAAAGAAAGCTTGATATACAAATAAAGTTTGATCTGGCCAGATAAAGCCATATATCTGTATATAACCTTGATTAAAACCAATTTGATATACAAATAAAGTTTGATCTCGCCAGATAAAGCCGAATGTAGGATTTAATGCTACATTTGGTATACAGATAAAGTTTGATCTGGCCAGATAAAGCCAGATATAGCCTAGTCAGATTACATCTGACTGTAGTATACGCTATAGCCACTACCAGTGGCGTGGTGGCAGGGGGCTGGGGGAAACTGCTCCCCCAGTGAAGCTGTATGAGAGGGCGCCGAGTTCTCAAAGGGGCGCCAAAATTGTCCAAATATATCTTTATAGGCCCTGGGAAAATTTCGGTATTGATCAATAACTTCTTCTGATATACTAATTGCACGTAATATGCCATTTTTTTGTAGTCCAAAAGCGCATAAATTTTCCACAGAAAAAATACAAATTTCTGGGAACTTTACCCCGAACGCAGCCATTGGCACTCGAGCGTTCGCGCCTGGAAAATAGAAGATGCATGGAGATAGCTCGTCAGCAATATTTAATATCTACCCCTACCAGTCATACCATGAAGAGCAGCAATTTTATCGATTATAGCTGGTAGAAGCTTTTCGAGGGTGCCGAATGCTCACAGGGGCGCAAAATTGTCTTGAAAATATATTCATATAAACTTTTTATTCTCAACGCTGTAAATGTTTTCTCTCAAAGCTTTATTCTTACATCAAAAACATGAAAACTCTACCTAGACCCAAACTAAAGCCACATATTGTAGTCAATTTGATTCTACATTTTTACATTTGTTCATATATTCCTTTTAATTAATTTTAGTGAGGAATTGACACAATTGTAAGCAATTTTTGCTACTTACCAAAATCAAGCCAAAACACGCCTACCAGGACGTAAACTCTGGATTAAGCAATTTTCTGCTATCCCAGTGCCCCTATCTGCAGATTTGCCCCATAGATGTGACAACATTTTAAAGCCCTTTTCTGGTATCAAAACCACACACACACACACACAAAAAAAAACGTAGGCCCTGGTTTCCCGGAAACCCTTGGGTCCCCACCGGTTCTTCGCGTCCTTCGCTTTAATATTATGCCTATAGATTTAACACAATTTTAAGCAAGTATTAGTATGCCCCCCCCCTCTCACCCTCCCCTCCCCTCACCCCTTCCCTTCCTTTTGTTTTTTTCTTTAGAAAATCTTCAATTTCTAAAAATCTCCTTCAATTTCTGGGAATTCTTAAATTTTGCAAAAGTTTTCTTCATTCTCCGATTTCTTTTTTTCCTTTCGGGAAAGTTTTTTTTTCTTCCAATTTTTGGAAAAGTTCCCTAATTTTCGGAAATTTTCCTTCATTTTTGGGATAATTTTGGAGATGTTTTCTTTAATTTTTTTTCCTTTATTTTTCTGGAAATTTCCATCAATTTTAGAGAATTTTTTTCAATTTTCGTGAAATTTCTTTCATTTTAGGAATATTTTCCTCAATATTTAGGATTTTTTTTTCCATTTGGGAAAATTTTTGGACATTTTTGGACAATTTTTTTATTTTCGGAAAATTTCCTTCATTTGGGGATATTTTCTTCAATATTTACAAAATGTTTGGAAAAAGTCCTTCATTCTGCGGAAGTTTTCTTCAATTTTTGAGAATTAATTTTAAAACTTTGGAAAATTTCTTTCTATTTTCGTGAAATATTCATCATTTTGGGAAGATTTTCTTTAATTTTTCTTTTTCTTCAATTTTTTGAAAATTTCCGTCAATTTTGGAAAATTTCTTTTTAATTTTGGTGAAATTTCATTCATTTGAGGGATATTTTTTTAAATATTTAGAAAGTTTTTCTTCCATTTGGGGAAAATTTCCGTCATTTTCGTGAAAGTTTCTTTATTTAAAAAAAATTTCCTTCATTTTCGGGAATCTCCTTAACGAAATAAGATTTTTGAACACTTTCTTCACCATTTTGTTTATTTTGAAGTCCTCTTTCATATAAATGGACACGCTTGATCAATAAACTAACCCTTTAATTTAAAACAATCCACAACCGGATGTGAAAGATATGAACATCGCAATTTTACTGACTGACTGAGACGAGATTCCCTCTTTTCTAGTATTGTGAAACTTTCGGCGCCATGATGAACAGAAGAGGGTGGGGAAGGGGGAAGGGTGGGTGGGTGGAGAAATGCATCCCGATGAGGTAAAACAACAAGTTTGTTTTTGAAGAAAAAAAGTGAATCGTTCCCAAACTGACAAAGGCGTATGATATAAGAAATTTGAGTTCAATTCAAAAACCTGTTCAAAAAGCAACAAAAGATACTTACTATTTGGTACCGAAGCTAAAATCGTAGCTTCTATGGTTTCGCATGCATTATAGTCTATATCAGCGCAGTTCTCTTCAAACACCAGATTGCCATCTAAAATTGCATTTTCGCAATTGGTGTCTCGAACGTCTTGGAGTAGGTTTTCGTATCCGACATCTAAAGACCTTAAACTGAAACAATTTAAACAATTGAATCCTGAAACAAAGAAATTTTGAAAGTAATTACTACCGAATAAGCGATGAAAGTCAACGGACTGACGGAACAGCCATTCATATAAAAAAAAAAAGGGGGCGTTATTTCCCAATGTTGGAGTCTACCTACTGTGGTGTAGCGGTTATCATACATGTCTACATACCATGAGGCCCTGGGTTCAAACCCTGGTTGGGTAGACTCGCCAGTGCATCACAACTGGTTATATAAAGACCGTGGACATTGACTTGGTTGTCGATGTTATGTCTGTCCGTACGTCGTGCCTGTGTTCTCGTCCCGGTCGTATTTAGCGTTTCGTGTTTGTTACCATCATAACCAAATACGCAGGCGACGACCCTGTTATTGTAATTGTGTGTTCACTCGTCGTCGTCGCCCAGTGGTGGACTTGAGAACTGCTCGCCGACTTTTATGTGGGATTATGAAAACTAAGGAACATTATTGTAAACGCAGTGGTTTTTATCATTATACATTAAGGTGCCTTGATATGCTTGTATTTGCAGGACCCGGTCGGAAAAGGGGGAATGCCTTCAATCTATTTTCAAATAGACATATACCTCTTCGCTCGATGGACAATTACCAACATTGGTCCTGGCCCCTTAATCTCAAACCTGCGTCGGGGTCCTATATAATTAAGGATGTTCATATTGGTGACAACGTTGAGCTTCAGTGTTTTACCAAAACTCCGTGGGCTGAAGATTCTTCCTCCAGACCACCCTGACTGTCTCCTCTGTCCCTACTTTATGGATGAGAATAATGGGCGAAGAACTGGGCGAAAGTCATCCATTCTCCAAAGGGAAGTTACCAAAATATTTCATGCACGTTACTGCCTTACCTTAACCTTAATTGTTTTCCACGCCAGAAGTCGCATACGGCCGTCACTCTGTCTGTCCAACCCGTCCTATTCTGTGTTGCTGTGTTATCCACCTTGCCTTGTTCCACTCCTGCTCTACTTTCCTTCTCCATGCCATTTTGCTTCCCACACGCTCTTCGACCTTGTGGCGTCCACCCAGTGCTATCGTACAGTCGTTCTCACCCTTCCTCTTAAGTATACGTCCCACCCAGTTCCACCTTCTTCGTCGTACCTCACAACTTATATCCTTGATCTCTGCAATTTCCTCTCTCTCTTGTCTGTTAACCTTTGCTGTCATCTGATCCTCAGCATCCGTCTCAAGTACTGGATTTGGAAAGTGCTTAGCTTTCTTCCATCGGTCCTGGTAACGTTTCGCAGCCATATAGTATACTGGTCGAACCAATGTCTTGAACAGGTGTATCTTAGTTCTCCTTCCACACCTTCCATAATCTTTGGAATGCACTCCCTTACCTTTTCTAATCTATTGATGATGTCCCCGGTACCTCCCCCTTTCCTGTCTACCATGGCTTCGAGGTACACAAATTCCTTAACATCTTCGACCTGTACACCGTTCGCCGTGATTTTTCAATATACTTCTAACATGCTCAGTCCTCATGCTACTGGAGCACATAATTATATGCATCAAAGTTTTCAGGAGGTTTTCAGATATTCAAGATGAACTAAAGCTGCATTCTGAAGAGGCGGACAGACAGGCAGGCAGGCAAGCAGACAGACACACAGCACACAGACAGACAGACAGACATACAGAAACAAAGGCGCAGCCAGGTTTTTATTTGGGAAAGAGACGGGGGTTGGGCGGATCTGCCAGCTGTATAAGCTTTGCGCATTCGGCGTAGGGTCAAGGGCATGCCCCAGTGGGCAAACTATGCGTTTTAGTGAACCAAAGGGGCCCAAAAACGTCTAACATTGTATTTGATTGCCTGATATATCAGCTAAGTAAAAATGTAAAATCATTTTGAAAATGACAAAAAATCACTGTCAACGACTGAAAAGGTCGATCCTTTTTCTTCTTTTTTTTTCTTTCTTTTTGAATTATATATTTTTTGTGGGGGCGACCGCCCCACCACTCCTGGCTACGCGCCTGGACATACAGACAGGCATAAAGATCAGGGTTATATTTTTGTATCTACAACGTGGAGGCGTGGTGTCGAACCGGCTTCAGGTTAGACTAAAGTAAGGCTTTCCCTTAAAGCTTAAAAAAAAGAAGAACATCCTAAATCTCAGCATTTCAAATATGTTTTTTGCCCCATTAAAATGTGAGGGCATACTGCCCCATATGAGAGAATCTATCTCCTAATCGGTAGCGGCATGTCTTCTTCTCGTTTGAGTAGCAAAATTTGAAGAAGAAAAAAAAAAATTGAAATAATTGTTCAAATTTGATCAAATTGAGAGACATTTTGGCCAAGTCATTCCAAAAATTGACGGAAATATTCCCGATCAGTAGCGATGTTTGATAGGAACTGTATTAACCAGTGCAATATTTCTGTTGGTGTGTGTGTGGGGCGGGAGGGGTGGTCCCTTCATACGCTCAAGAGCTTTGCCCACCAAGTGTACCCCGTAAGTCGTACTGCGCCCCCCTCCCCCCCCCCCGCTCCTTACTCTATGATGCTGGCTACCATCCTTCTCAGTATAGTGTGCCATTATTTTCGTCAATACGTTCAACTGAAGCCTTGAGGTCATGGTGTGGGTGATTATATTGACAAACAATCTGACAGTGGGGTAGGTGCGGCCGGGCAGTCATTGATTGTGATTGAAGTTAAGCATGCGCGTGATACTGTTGACTGAATAGGAACAAAACACGACCTAATGACTGTATGATCGGGATGATGACCCTCTGCCAGTCTGCATGGTCCCTGCATTAATCTTACCTTGAGAATTAACGACTGAAATTCCACACCAACTTATGTACAAAATACAACAGATCAGATTCCTTCTAGTATCGGTATTATTCATTATGACCATATTTCCACTCACAAATTGTCGAACAAAACGTCTATTGTTCGTATTTCTTGAAAATATTTCCTCAGAAGTTTGTTCATATTAGAAATATGAAAAAATTTGATATAAAATCCATAAGTATTTCAGTTTTGTTGAAACATTTTATGGTAGTCGACTACTTTAGTTTGACCATGTATCCAGCACTAAAAGGATTATGTATCCAGCACTTAAGGACTATGTATCCAGCACTGAAGGACCATGTATCCAGCACTTAAAAGGACCATGTATCCAGCACTAAATTCTCCTATAGGTCTCTCTTGTAAATATCCTTACAACACTTTTGGATACAAATTTGAGATTTAGAATTAGTAGAATCCCTTGTTTTTCTTCAACTCGGTCAGATTCTCTCTTGATGAGATGTGATGCCTGGGCATACCCATTCAGATGACACATATTCTGGCATTACCCTAAACTATAATTAAGTACACGCTTGGATGACGCAATAAAGTGTATAGGTTTATATGTATAAAGTTTCTTCTACTATTTTAAACGACTTATATATCTGATTATATATTTTTATGACTTGACATTCAAATGTTACAATCCGCTTTTCTTCTTATAAAATATTTTTTTGTTGAACGAATAAAATCGTCCATAGATTTTAAGACATTTGTTAAACTTTTGTTAGTGACCCATTTTTGTAAATTGCACACCTATAAACATTGTGATTCACACTTTTCTACCTCTGAATAAAAGGTTCTCACAAGGAGGTCATGTACAGATGGGTTTACATATAATATCATACAAATATGGTGATCTAAAACGGAAGTTGTTGAACCGTTACCAAAGATAACAAGAAGGTGCTATCTTATGGTACCAAGCGCTAACATGTCCCGCTAACATAGCTAAGTTGAAACCATGTTGCCAGTATGCATTATTTGTTATATATTAAGATGTTAAGAGGTTAAGCAGTTCGTTTTATAATTGGCAAACACAGTGGCGTAACTAAAGAGGGACAGGAGGGGCAGCGCCCTCCAATTGGGCCCGGCCTGGGCCCTATAAATGGGGCCAAAGTCCCACTTGTCCCGGCCCGTAGGGCGCGTAGCCAGGATTTTTTTTAACGGGGGGGGGGGGCCTAGAACATCAGCCCTTGGTGAAGTTTGCCCTATTGTAACTGCGCTACGTACGCACCACTATGGGTTGGCGTGTAACGTATATGGAGGAAATTTTTGAAAAACGCCCCCTTGACTTGCAGGAACTGCCCCCCAAAATTGGAGAAAGTGACAATATTTTCTTCAATTTTAGTCAGTTTCCCCTAAAGAAGGTTCCTTTAACCTCTCCTCTCCAATGACGAAATGATCGATTTAAGACCCCTTGTTCTCGCATTTTTCCTTAAAAATAAAAAACAAAACTCAATAACAAAGGAAGTGATTTTTTCATCTTTCAGAAAAGTGTGCATGAATGTCTGGGGGTATTTACCCCAAGGTTCTCCTGTAACTACGCTACGCGCAGGCGCGTACCCAGGATTTTTTTCTATCGGGGGGTAGGCCTGGACCATCGACCCATTTTCAGAGAGAAAATTAATTCCTGTTTAATAGTATATACCGGTATTCCTTCTTTCATTCTTTTAAAGGTATTTCCGTAGTGAGCGAAAACTTTTTTTTTTTTGCGAAGGGAGGGGGCTAAACCCCAGCCCCCTCTGGCTACGCGCTTGCAGGGCCCTAGCTACGCCACTGGGCAGACAGGTCATTTGTCGACGTATACATTCTATTGTTGACAAGCAATTTATTTGATACTGTAACATTTTGTTGGCAGCCTTGTAATTAATTCATATGTTGTAGTTAAGCCCTACTTAATTGATTCTTTTTCTAATATTGAACAGAGAGTGAGCTTTATTGAAAAAAAATAGGCTATATAAACCATGAAAATAGTAAAACGTTTCAACGGGTAAATAATGATCATTTTAACTGTTAAGGCCTTAATTATTGTAATAAATAAGGCACATTTTATTACACTTTTGTGAGTGACATAACAAAAATACCCTGTGAAATTTGCAGTTAAGTTATTGTTTTTCAATCCTTCACCAACGTCAGTTGAATGGGAGCAATTGAATATGGTCAAGCTGTTTTGAATCTCCATCATGTACATTCATTCAAAATTTAAAAGGATCAAACAGTCTGACATGTCTGATGTGATGATTTTCAGTGACTAAAATTTAGGATAAAAGTTTTAAAAAAATACATGAAAGATTTCTAACTTTCTCCTTAATGCATCATACTTTTCCATCCTGACATTAAATATTCTTTAAAGTTTGATAGCCAAACTCAGAACCATGGGGTACTTTTGATGTAATGTAGGCTCTTTCTAAAACTGTGCTGTAATGTAAGCTCTTTCTCTACGTGTGTTGTAATGTAAGCTCTTTCTCTACTTGTGTTGTAATGTAAGATCTTTCTCTACTTGTGTTGTAGTGTAAGCTCTTTCTCTACTTGTTTTGCAATGTAAGCTCTTTCTCTATTTGTGTTGTAGTATAAGCTCTTTCTCTACTTGTGTTATAATGTAAGCTCTTTCTCATGTTCTCTACTTGTGTTGTAATGTAAGCTCTTTCTCTACTTGTGTTGTAATGTAAGCTCTTTCTCTATTTGTTTTGTAATGTAAGATCTTTCTCTACTTGTGTTGTAATGTAAGCTCTTTCTCTACTTGTGTTGTAATGTAAGCTCTTTCTCTACTTGTAATGTAATGTAAACTCTCTTTCTATATGTATTGTAATGTAAGCTCTTTCTCTATTTGTATTGTAATGTAAACTTTTTCTCTACTTGTGTTGTAATGTAAGCTCTTTCTTTACTTTCGATGCAACGTAAGCTCTTTCTCTACTTTTGATGTAATGTAAGCTCTTTCTCTACTTGTTCATATGCCTTCAAAGATACTTGACTTTCTGCATAAGAATTCCACAAATTTACAAATTACTTAAGAATATTAATGTAAACTTCCCCATCTTCCCTAGGCAGGGGCGTAAGTTGGGCAAACAGCCTAAACAAGACAAGTGGAAATTGCACTGGTCAGCTGGTAAACTAAGTTTCCAAACGTTGCAAAAGTTGAGGCTAATTGAAAAATACTCTTTATTTTTTGAAAATGTTCATCAATTTCGGACAATTTTGGCAAGTTTTCGGGACATTTTGGCCAGTTTTCAGGAAAGTTTGACCAGTTTTAGGAAATGTTGGCTAATCTGCGGAACATTTTACCAAAATATCAAATGATTTTTCCACATTTTTTAATCTTATGTTAATAATTTCCAAATTTCACTTCCCAACCACGGGAAGAAAGCATGCAAGCAACCGGGAAAGAGAAATCCTCTCGGGGGCCCCTGACCCTGCTTCCTACGACTCTGTCCATAAATCGGCGAGGGCTAAAGCTCATTCAAATTCATAATGGGGAACAAATTGTGAGTAACTTGAAAGCGAGCACATGTGCATGGATAAATCCACCTTCCCCCGTTAGTTCGCAATGCCGCAGTCATGGTTCAAGACAGATATTGCAAGAATCGAATCGGTATACCTGTCTCACGGTATCATTCTTTTATTGCCCAAAAGCTCCCTTTTACGTTTAATAGTTCAAGAGTGATCCATATATATATCCAAATTTGGTTTTTCTTTCAAAATGCTAAAAAGGGGGCATATATAGGCCTATAGTAAGCTCAATGACAGTATGATTATTTTAAGCACTGTTCATCACTATTCTAATTTGTATTTAACTGTTCATGTGTTCACTGTCAAATAACAGAGTAAAATGGGTTCTCGCAAATACCAGAACGTGTATGCATACACAGTCATTTTTACCGTACCTTAATATTGTCTGGGAACTCGGTTGCCTTTTTTTGTTTCAAACTGTTAAAGCACACGTAATCCTTAATTTAAAGAGTCACCTTGACATGGTTTTCAATCCATCCGTCTGCCCTAATCCTATTTTAGTCCAATTTATACCGTTTTCACCATTGTCAAGCATGGGTTTACCCAATTATTTGCCCCTATGGTCATATTGCATTTTTGTTCCCCCCCCCTCCAAAAAAAAAACAGTGGCGTGGTGGGTCATGTTACACTGGGGAAAGACATTTTGGCGCCCACTCTCCCCCCCCCCTCCCCACTCCCCCCCAAAAAAATACATAGATCTGTCTAAATTGGTAGCATCGCTTAGACTTTTAGATGGCACTGTTTAAAAAATTACTTAAAATCAATATTGATGCAAAGCTCTGGTAGAGGTCCAGAGAGCAAAGATTTTCGTGTAAAATTTTCCGAAAATGAAGGAAATTTCCCGAAAATAGGAGAATATCCCGAAAATTGAAAAATACTTCCCACGAAAATTTCCGCAAAATGAAGGAAATTTCCCAAAAATTGAAGCAAATTTCACCAAAATGAAAAATATTAAAAAAACATTTGCGAAAATGAAAGAAATTTCCCGACAATTTAGGAATTTTTTTGAAAAGTTGAAGGAAATTTTTAAAAATTGAAGCAAATTTACCAAAATTGAAGGAAAATTTTACAAATTGAACTTGAAAATGTAATGAAGGAAATTTCCATGAAATTGAGGAAAAATTTCTAAAACATCGAAGTAAATTTTTGCAAAATAAAGGGATTTTCACAAAAATTGTAGTGTTGTTTGTACAATTTTATGTATTTCTACAATGTAGTATACGAACTGACTTTTGATGGAATTAAATGTCATCTCATCTCCGAGTTGTATTGGCAATCATTGATAGTAGTAGTGATCATTGTTAGAAAATAAAAGTGTACATGCAGTTGATTCAAAAACCTTATCTCGATATATAATTTTTGAATTTGCTTTTAGGCTAAGTCTGTAAGTACCACACACAAAATATTTCAATGGCATTTGTGTTGGTTGGCGAAAAAATAATTCCAAAAGTACCTGAAACGGCAAGGTCATCCCATGCCGTTTCAGGTACTTTAAACTACTTGGGTTCTCCCCGGACCCCAAATGTCCTTTCTTTATTCATTAGATATCCTCTTCTTCGTCTAGTTAGGTACCAACTTCAATTCTGAAGGCTTCGTCACTGAGAAGTGTGGGCTAACTAGTCAGTACGATAAGAGTATGCTCATGGCAAAACAAAGACATTTAAAAGCCGAGACAGAACTAGTGAGATAAACAAACACCTCACTCAGTAGGCACTATACATGCAGGGCAATACTTGCATACTGTGCATAGCAAATGCTTGCATACTGTGCAAAGCAAATACTTGCATACTGTGCATAGCAAATACTTGCATACCGTGCAAAGCAAATACTTGCATACTGTGCATAGCAAATACTTGCATACTGTGCAAATACTTGCATACTGTGTATAGCAAATACTTGCGTACTGTGCATAGCAAATACTTGCATACTGTGCATAGCAAATACCTGCATACTGTGCATAGCATACTTGCGTGCAAAGCAAATACTTGCATACTGTGCATAGCAAATACTTGCATACTGTGCAAATACTTGCATACTGTGCATAGCAAATACTTGCATGCATAGCAAATACTTGCAAAGCAAATACTTGCATACTGTGCATAGCAAATACTTGCATACTGTGCAAATACTTGCATACTGTGCATAGCTAGTACTTGCATACTGTGCATAGAAAATACTTGCATACTGTACAAATATTTGCATACTGTGCATAGCATATACTTGCAAACTGTGTAAAGCAAATACCTGCATACTGTGCCTAGCAAATACTTGCATACTGTGCAAATACTTGCATCATGTGTATAGCAAATACTTGCATACTGTGCATAGCAAATACTTGCATACTGTGCAAATACTTGCATCATGTGTATAGCAAATACTTGCATACTGTGCATAGCAAATACTGTGCATAGCAAATACTTGCATACTGTGCAAATACTTACATACTGTGTATAGCAAATACTTGCATACTGTGCATAGCAAATACTTGCATACTGTGCATAGCAAATACTTGCATACTGTGCAAATACCTGCATACTGTCCCTACTGTGTATAGCACATACTTGCATACTGTGCAAAGCACATATTTTCATACTGTGCAAAGCAAACACTTACATACTGTGCATAACAAATACTTGCATACTGTGCATAGCAAACGCTTGCATACTGTGTATAGCAAAAACTTGCATACTGTGCATAGCAAATACTTGCATACTGTGCATAGCAAATACCTGCATACTGTGCATAGCAGCCATGTAGTGGCTATAGCGTATACTACAGTCAGATGTTATCTAAGACAGAAGGGGCCGAAACAGTTGACTGGGGGAGAATGTTCCCATCACGAGCGGTGCGAGGAACAAATGACATTTTGTATAGTAATTAGCTCTGGAATTGGGCAGATTATAGGATTGAGTATTTTCAGTACGAAGACGGGATGAATTTATTGGTAGGAGGCTTCAACATTGTTGTGTATCTTGAAAAACATCGTAAGTCTGGTCTGATATCTTGGAACATATTGTGGACGCTTGAATGGCGGTTGTAATCGTTTACGCAGAAGCGCGCTGCTCGTTGCTGAACCATTTCAATATATCTTATGTAGGCCTATATTTCATATGATTTGGAAGGAAAATTCGGTATTTTATTATATTTGGTATTATACAATATTTAGTATTCTATCATGCTTGGTATTCTATCATACAGTCATATTTGGTATTCTATCCTATTTGGTATTCTATCATATTTTGTTTTCTATTTGACGTTTGATTACTTAAGTTTTTTTTTTTTCTTTCCACACTGTCAATAAACGTAGTTTGTGCACAATGGGGATGAATGAAAAACTATCAGATCCAGCTCATGTGCGTATGACGTCACTTATCGTTTGCTTGACTGCGGCAGGAAGCGCAAGCGCAGCAAGACTAGTAAACTGTGCGCGCGTACAAACAAAATGATGACACGTAATTTACGAACGCGCACTTTTGCTTACGCAACAATGATTCTCGCAAAATGCGTCTGGATTCTTTTGGGGTACCATTCTTGATTAGGCCTACGCAAAGCTAAAGGCAAAATGGCGTGGTTTGTGACCTAAAATCCTTCACCGTGTTTTCCCGCATTGAGCGGTACTTAAGAAAGACAGCTTGCCTGGCTCACCTTACAAACATCACAGTTTTACACACCATGGAACCAATATTCATCGTTGCGTGGTTAACAGTCATTTTTACACTTTGCAGAAACCTAGCCGGAATGTAAGTATGCGCATAAGCCAGATCGACCAAATCGTTTGTCACAGTAATGAACTGTTCATGTTCGTATGAATTTAATTCTTCAGACAAACAGATAAACCGATGTTATAAACTCCAAAAATGAACTGGTGGTAAAGATGCAGGATGAGATTATGATAGTTCTGGGGGATTGGCTTTTGGCACTTAAAAATCCGTGATTAGGCCTAATATTCGGCATTTTTTGAAGAAAATTATCACTGACAATTGTCATAGGAAAAACCTATCATGATTAAATTAATTCTTGGTGGAGCATATGTCCCACCTGCCGCACCCGTTCCGGCTCCTTTGAGTTCCAGAATATTTTTGGATTTTTAAAAATCGTCGGGACTAAAGGCGATGATGTCATCTTTCCTTCGCACGTTTAGACAGATATATCTCGGAATATACCACGGTGATGTTCTTCCAGTCGAAGCGTCGGTGACCAAGGCTACACATGCACTAGCAGTCAGTGGTGCTGAAATTCTAGCTTTCATCCCACCATTTTTGTTGGTCACTCTTTACACACTTTTTGAAAATTTTCCGGTGTAAAAGTAAATCCCCCCCCCCTCCCCTCCCTCCCCCTCCCTTTTTCCTCCTCGGCCCTTATGATGAGTGCGGTGTGTGTGATTGGTGCACATGTGTTCGGAGATGACTGAAGAAGCAGATCAACAAGTCTCGCCTACACATCAGCAAATAGGGCAAACATAAATGGGTCACGTTCTGCCGTATAGAATCATGGCAGCACGAGTAGTCAAGGGCAAAGAACATTGCAATAAGCAACTGAACAATCCCATCATTCACTGAGGTTACATTTTGACTTCTCAATGGCGCAAAAGCCATATGCTCATATTTTGCATTCTATAATTTCTGAAAATAATATAACGAATCTGACCCCCCTTCCCCGCGGGATCCCAAACCCTCCACAGCACAGGATCCCCTGCACACCACGAGAAGTATGATAGTGTTTGTTGCATAAAAAGTAATAAGAAAATATATGAACGAATATATTCCAACACTAATTTCAATTATTTAACTTCTCACGCGAAATTGAAATTAATCTTAACTCAAAAAGAAACAAAATATAGCCAATCCTTACAGTCTATTTGTTCTTTGCATCTGCCCACAACTATGGAATATGAAATTTGCAATTTTATTTTAATTAAACTTTTTGTAATGTAAGTGAAATATAAGGGTATTGATAAGAATATTGAAAATTTGCAAATTTGCGTTTGAAAAGAAAATAATGAAGGTGTATCGAATTCGGGATCGAATTAAAAAGCGAGGGGAAGTAAAAACATATCTAATGTCATTGTTTCAAGACTGCAAAATATAGTATTGAAGTAAAATCATTCAGTAATTCAAGAGGATTTCTAGCAAATTGTTTTTGCGCTGTTTATGTGTCATCACACATCTCTATCCTGATCAAGATTTACCCATTGTTAATCAGATAAACAACTGCCCAACGGATATAAGTTTCACAGCGTGCTCCGCCAGTCGGGCGCAAAAGGTGGAGGTGTTGGACTCCATAAAACTAATATTCGCTAGAAATTTCATGACTTTAAAGACGTAACGTTTGAAAACGTTAATTGCACTGTCTCACGAAGATAAATCTGTCATGTTGTTGATATTCTACCGCCCCCCCTCCCCTCCCCCCTCCTGCCTGTGCGGGAAATACGAACAATCAATTGATTGACGAGTTGTCTGTTTCTCTTGCAAATATGTCAGCGTCTTTAAAAGATCTTCTTATTACGGGGGACTTTAATCTTCACCTCGATGATAAACTTTCTCCAGACACTATAAAATTTGAAAACCTTATTATGCTGTCATGTCTCTAAATTTACAATCTCTTATATCTGAGCCCACTCATGATTCTGGTCATTGCCTGGACACTGTCATCACTAGAACTGGCTTAACAGGAATGAATGTGGCAACGTTAGTTACCCCTCCATACATCTCCGATCATCATTTCATCAATATATCGATTAATATTCACAAGCCTGAAAAGATTAAATTGACAGTAACTTCCCGTAATTTACGAGCAATTGACATTGATTCTTTCAAGCAAGACATTTCTGCATTGGATGGAAATGTACCAGAGACTGTTGTGGGTGCACTTGATCAATACAATTCTGTCTTATCTTCTGTTCGGGAGAAATATGCCCCACTGGCTACAAAAGTGGTAACTGTACGCCCTGATACTGCCTGGTATAATCCAGAAATACGGAAAGCAAAAGTTCTACGAAGAAGACTGGAAAGCAAAGTGAATAAATCCAGTACTGTTACCTATCGTCGAGCGGTCAAAAATCAGACAAAGTATGTGAACAGTCTCTGCAACAATGCTAAAACGGAATACTATAAAAGAAGCATCATTGAGTCAAAACCGGTCAAGAAAAAATTGTTCAATACAGCAAAATCTCTTTTTGTTGGAAAAGCGGAACCTATCTATCCATCCCACACTAAACCTGAAACTCTACCTACCAATTTTGTTGAATTCTTCAAGGACAAAATCACGAAAATACATGTCAGTATTTAGGATTTAGCGAAAGAAACCATGAAGGATTTTCAAGTTACACCAGCTTGCAGTGAAACCGCTAGATTCCACGCGTTTGCAACTGCGTCTGAAGAAGAGATACAGAAACTTGTTACCAATTCATCTACAGCATATTGCAAGAGTGATCCACTTCCTACTAAAATGGTCAAGTTATGCAGTTCTGAGTTACTTCCAGCTATTACTAAAATAGTCAACTTATCTCTACAGAGCGATAATGTGCCTGCTGCAATGAAGGAAGCCATTGTTAAACCATTGCTTAAAAAATCAGGTTTAAATCTAGATGTATCCAAAAAATTATCGCCCAGTGTCCAATTTAAACTTCATATCTAACCTCTGCGAAAAAGTAATGGCTTCACAACTTAACAAATACATCTCAGATCATAATCTAGTTGACTCGTTTTGGGATCAAGAACAGTGCATTTTTCTGGCTAAAATCCTACTTAGAGAACAGATATCAACGTGTCACAGTTAATGGTCTCGACTCGGAAGCATTTATTATGGACATCGGTGTCCCACAAGGGTCCGTATTAAGTCCTCTCTTGTTAACATTGTACACTGCACCCCTTGCTAAAATCATAAAGCGCTATTCCATTGGAATCATTTCTATGCTGATGACACTCAAATTTACATTTCTTTTTATAATTAAGATATTGCTGATCAACTTAATTTTCTGGAAAACGGTTTAAAAGACATCAAGAAGTGGATGCTTACTAACTTTCTCAAACTCAATGATGATAAAAACGAATTCATTTTGACTGGCAGTAAACTTTCCCTGACACAACGGCCATCTTTATTGTAAAATCTTAATGGAGTAACAGCAAAAAAACTCATCGAAAGTAATCAAAGCTTGGCACTGTTTTTGATTCAAAAAGTCCATACATAATTTCATTACTGAAAATGTCAAAGTGCTATGTATAATTTGCGTTCTATTGCTCAAATCAATCACTTCTTAGACAGTTAGATATTGATACAACTAGGACTCTTACACAGGCTCTTGTAAATTCTAGGATTGATTACGCTGATAGTATTTTAATTAGTGTAAATAAGTCGTTAATTCATCGTCTACAGTTTGTTCAGAATGCTGCTGCCAGATTAATCATGAGAACTAGCTTAAGAGACCATATTAAACCTATTCGTTTTACACTTCACTGGTTGACCATATCAAACCTATTCTTTTTACACTTCACTGGTTGCCCATAGAATGCCGTGTGCGTTTTAAAGTTTTAGTTTTTTGTTTTAACTGTTTACAAGGCACCGCTCCAAAGTATTTAATTGAACTTATTCAACCATCTGACCATACAAACCAGTACGCTCTCTTAGATCCTCCAATCAAAATCTTCCCCAAGTTCCTAAAGCTATCAGTAAAACTGGCGATCGCTCCTTTGAAGTTTTTGCCCCTAAGGAATGGAATACCTTTATGTATAAGAAATATTCCATCACTTAGTTCTTTCACACGTGATTTGAAAACGCATTTTTTAAAACAATATTTCAGTGACTTGTTTTAACTTTTTAAACATTATTAAAAAACATCACCCCATGTTTCACCTTTTAATGCATTTTAATTGTTTTGATAACTTTTTTTTAATTCTTTTAGTGTTTTGTGTTTAAGATTGGTAGTTTTTACCGCTTTTTTATTAAGTGTTTTATCTTATTCATGTATCTTTACTGAAGGTTTAAAACTTAATTATTTATGTTATTCGTATACTGCTGATATTTCAGCTTTTTACCTATTATGGGGTTTTAGGGGTTGAATCATTTTTATTCTTTTCTTTTATGTATTGATAAGTAATTAACATTTTTTCATGCTCTTGTAAAGCACTTAGAACTTTCTTTTAAAATAAGAGCTATATAAAAATGATTTAATAGTAATGATAATAATAATAATAATAATAATAATAATAATAATAATAATAATAATAATAATAATAATAATAATAATAATAATAATAATAATAATAATAATAATAATAATAATAATAATAATAATAATAATAATAATAATAATAATAATAATAATAATAATAATAATAATAATAATAATAATAATAATAATAATAATAATAATAATAATAATAATAATAATAATAATAATGATAATAATAATAATAATGATATAATAATAATAATAATAATAATAATAATTAATAATAATGATAATAATAATAATAATAATAATAATAATAATAATAATAATAATAATAATAATAATAATAATAATAATAATAATAATAATAATAATAATAATAATAATAATAATAATAATAATAATAATAATAATAATAATAATAATAATAATAATAATAATAATAATAATAATAATAATAATAAATAATAATAATAATAATAATAATAATAATAATAATAATAATAATAATAATAATAATAATAATAATAATAATAATAATAATAATAATAATAATAATAATAATAATAATAATAATAATAATAATAATAATAATAATAATAATAATAATAATAATAATAATAATAATAATAATAATAATAATAATAATAATAATAATAATAATAATAATAATAATAATAATAATAATAATAATAATAATAATAATAATAATAATAATAATAATAATAATAATAATAATAATAATAATAATAATAATAATAATAATAATAATAATAATAATAATAATAATAATAATAATAATAATAATAATAATAATAATAATAATAATAATAATAAATAATAATAATAATAATAATAATAATAATAATAATAATAATAATAATAATAATAATAATAATAATAATAATAATAATAATAATAATAATAATAATAATAATAATAATAATAATAATAATAATAATAATAATAATAATAAATAATAATAAATAATAATAATAATAATAATAATAATAATAATAATAATAATAATAATAATAATAATAATAATAATAATAATAATAATAATAATAATAATAATAATAATAATAATAATAATAATAATAATAATAATAATAATAATAATAATAATAATAATAATAATAATAATAATAATAATAATAATAATAATAATAATAATAATAATAATAATAATAATAATAATAATAATAATAATAATAATAATAATAATAATAATAATAATAATAATAATAATAATAATAATAATAATAATAATAATAATAATAATAATAATAATAATAATAATAATAATAATAATAATAATAATAATAATAATAATAATAATAATAATAATAATAATAATAATAATAATAATAATAATAATAATAATAATAATAATAATAATAATAATAATAATAATAATAATAATAATAATAATAATAATAATAATAATAATAATAATAATAATAATAATAATAATAATAATAATAATAATAATAATAATAATAATAATAATAATAATAATAATAATAATAATAATAATAATAATAATAATAATAATAATAATAATAATAATAATAATAATAATAATAATAATAATAATAATAATAATAATAATAATAATAATAATAATAATAATAATAATAATAATAATAATAATAATAATAATAATAATAATAATAATAATAATAATAATAATAATAATAATAATAATAATAATAATAATAATAATAATAATAATAATAATAATAATAATAATAATAATAATAATAATAATAATAATAATAATAATAATAATAATAATAATAATAATAATAATAATAATAATAATAATAATAATAATAATAATAATAATAATAATAATAATAATAATAATAATAATAATAATAATAATAATAATAATAATAATAATAATAATAATAATAATAATAATAATAATAATAATAATAATAATAATAATAATAATAATAATAATAATAATAATAATAATAATAATAATAATAATAATAATAATAATAATAATAATAATCAATTAGTTAAAGGGTATTCTCATTGTCCGCCCACTTTGTTTAACGGCACGACCTCCTTGGGGTTACTTCCAAAGTCATTGTTTTGCCCACCTCCCACCATCTGTAGATACAAAAGCGAGCCCAAACAGCAAAGTAAAGTAGAAGGGGTTCTTCTTTTTTAGAAAGAGGCACTTTTCTAATGGGGGATACGTCCGACAGAAGTCGCTAGTTTCCTACTATTGAATCAGTAATTAAGGGTCCCTTCATTTGGAAATGGAAACGTTTGTAATATAAGTGTAAAGACATTCCACCAGTTCTTGCACCTTCAGACCTTTGAAAGTAATTAAGGGGCACTTTTGTCTTTTTTCGGAAAAGTGTGTGTGTGGGGGGGGTGTGGGAGGGGGAGGACGTGGTACACAGGCCCCGGTTCCTACACCAATACCCTAACCTCAGACTTGTTAGCCCCTCTCTTCAGGTCGTTGTACAAGTAACATATACCATAACAGTATGGTGAATTCACAATCTCAGAATTCATCAAAAAGTCCTCATTCTATTGCAATATATTTTGCTTGCGACCACTGAGTGGATATACAAGAAATCACATGAGGTCCGGAGGAAAGGTCATGTAAGGACTGGAAGAATGGTCATAAAGAATTGAAATGCATTAGTGTTTGTGAAGGAAGGAAGTGTGTGACTCCAGTTCACTGGATCAGGGAGTTGTTATTTCCTGTTTGAATACCCTGCATTCTCTGCAGTCAAATGAACGTATAGGGTTGAGGCAACATGAGGTGAATTGCTTTATCTGAATTGAAATCTAAGGCATCAATCAATATGCAAAACTGTATACAAATTTGTGGTTTTAAGTGTCTATCATAATGGTGCAGTAAATTCTAACCAAATGTTCGAGTCTTTATTTCGGGCAGCATGAATATGATTTCCTATCATTTTAAAGAATTAGGCATACATGGAAAGATTTTGAGCTGTCCGTCCAGTAATATATCTCAAATTTACCATGCATGAATTAAACATCGATCAAAATTCAAAAACTGATCTGCTCAGATTTTTTATTTAAAAAAAAGTATTTCGTCACAACTCGTTGCAAGAAAATTGTTTGACACAGCAATAGTAAATCTGCTACATATAAAAGACGTCACTTTCGCTGCCATTTTTGATTGGCTTGTCAGTATTCGTGTAATTATGACCTGCCAATCAGATATGTGCCAATCAAATCTGTGCTATCTGAGCGCAAAGGGCGAGATTATCGGCGTGGGGTCCAGGGGGCTGCTTTAAAGGCCTGGTAAGGTCGGGGGAAGCCCGGTAGGGATGCAGGGGCTAAGCTTCCGGAAGCTGATGCATTTTAACCATTTTTGTGGGTCTAAATTTATCTCACTTAAACCTATTTGGATGTTAGATACCCATCTCCAATACCAAACCATACCCATATCCAAAAATATAAAATCCAATATATATATATATATATATATATATATATATATATATATATATATATATATATATATATATATATATATATATATATATATATATATATATATATATATATATATATATATATATATATATATATATATATATATATATATATATATATATATATATATATATATATATATATATATATATATATATATATATATATATATATATATATATATATATATATATATATATATATATATATATATATATATATATATATATATATATATATATATATATATATATATATATATATATATATATATATATATATATATATATATACATTATATTTATATATATACATTATATATATATTTATATATATATATATATATATATATATATATATATATATATATATATATATATATATATATATATATATATATATATGTGTGTGTACATATATATATATATATATATATATATATATATATATATATATATATATATATATATATATATATATATATATATATATATATATATGTATATATATATATATATATATATATATATATATATATATATATATATATATATATATATATATATATATATATATATATATATATATATATATATATATATATATATATATATATATATATATATATATATAAATATAATATATATATATATATATATATATATATATATATATATATATATATATATATATATATATATATATATATATATTTATATATATATATATATATATATATATATATATATATATATTTTTTTTTTTTTTTTTGCTGCATGTTTTAAATGCATTCAGTATTTTAAGGCTACTTTTTAACGTTTTTGTTTTGTTTTTTTGTATTCATGTAAAATTTTATTTGTACAGCACTAATGATTATTTACCTAGATTTTGGCGCTATATAAATTGTAATAATGATAATAAATAGTATTTTCCGAAAATTGTAGATTTTCCGAATAGGAACAACTTGAACGTTGCTAGAAACTTAATTTAGTAGTGCAGCTTGATTTCCGGTAACTGGGAATTTTTTCGGGTCTTGCCTTGATCTCCTTCTCCCCCCCCCTCCATTCTCCCCCTCCATTCTCCTCCTCCATTCTCCCCCCCTCCAACCCCCTCCTCCTCCCTTCCCACACACACACAGCAAAAATAGAAGGAAATTTCCCGCAATGCGAAAATTTCCCGAAAATGGAAAAAAAATGTTCCGAAAATTGAAGAAAGCTGCCCGGAAATGAACAAAAGTTCCTGAAAAGTGAAGAAAATATTCCTTTAAAATTTGAGCAATATAATCCTGTCTGCCTATGTAGCAGTGAAGTGGTTACAGTATCATCAGTTTAGGGAGCGCATTTTCACATGTAAGGATTAAAGCCATATTATGACCGAAATTGTCCATAGCTGGGGGTTTTTTTCGCGGTGAGGGGGAGGGGAGACTGTTCAAGTGAAGAAGACCCCGTCTCTCCCTTTGGCCTATAGTTGACGAACAGGACAATGTTGTGAACGAGTACTTTTAAGAAGAGGCGTATATGAAGCGGGGCGCATTTTTTTTTCAAACAGGATAGCAGTGCATGGCACAAGTTTCCTCTTGTCTGATTGGCTTAAATTCTGGGCCCTGTAACCAACTCAAAGGAGTGTAATTGCTATCCTGTTTGGGAAGAAAAAAAGCAAGAGGGGCAGGGAGGAAAACTGCTCTCTGAGAGGATTTCTCATTTTCGGTTAGAAGGTGAATTTTTTTTTTATACTAAATTGAAGGAAATTTTGGCTAATTATTGAAAATTTTGGTAACATTTTGGCAACACTTTCCGAAAATGTAAGGAAATTTCCTGAAAATTGAAGGTTTTCTGAAAATTGATCTCCCAATTAAGATTTGATGGAGCTTGCTTTATTTTCCACTGGCATTTCCCGCAAGCCTGAAAGATTATCCTCTGATGCACATCACTTATTGATTATTTATTTCATAGATCAATATCTTTCATTGTTCCTGTTATTGTTTCTCTTTGCAGACCATCTTGTGTAGAAATATACCACACCAAGGACACCAGCACCGTTGGGTTCTTGCCGTTCCTCTTCGCAGAAATCAAGTAGGTTTTTTTTAAAGGACACCCTTTATAAAAATGATATCACCAAAAAATTATCGGCACGAAAATTCTTCATATATGCCTTAATATTTCCATGTAAATTTCTTCAATTGTGTAGGATTTTCGAATGAGATTTGTTGATTACACATATCTTTTGCACGCGAATCTCTTTTTCCTATAAAACCTAAGCCCGCTATGATCTGATAATCACGAGCCTGGGAAACACCCTTTTCCGGTGTTGTACAACCACAATTACAAAGCCTGCGTATTCGGTTATGATGATGCTCACGAAATAATCGACATGCCAGGTACGACGTACGGGAAATCGACCCTCAATGTCCACGGCCTTGATACCCACCCCGATTGCGGGGCCTCGTGGTTGTAGACAGGTATGTTAGGGGCGGTGTTGTGTGGCATGCTCTTTAAACGATTTTTTTTATATATTTGTTTTATAGTTTGTTTTATATCAAGATAGAGACTATTAATAAATATTGCACGGGCGTTCCTTGTTCGTCACTGACAGATCGAGTACCATCGAAAGTCATTGTTCTCCCCAGCAGTGCATAATAGTTGGCATGCTGGAAACTAAGCCATGCAGGCAAACTAATTATGTAGTTTTTGTCTGGAGTAAAACATTGGTGGTGGAAGATGTATACAAGTGGGGTAGGGAGAACAGGACTTCAGGGGCATTTTTCGACTGAAGTGTTTTGAAACCATGTTTGCCAAACTTATAGCATCAGGGCATATTATACTTTACCCCCCCCCCCCCCCCCCTCTTCCCCTCCACACACCTTCTCCCCCTCTACCTCCACATTTGAAAATCTCTAACTTATATCGGTCCGAAAATTACTTGTGACTTTCTTTTTTAAACAGTACGTAAAATTGTCAATTATATCAAGATATAGGACCAAATTTGGGAAAGTAGGACACTTTCATACCAAGATCTGCAAACATTTTCGAAATCGGAAATATTTAGATCATGTTTAGTCAATTATACTGATCATCATTCGGAATATTGATTGTCCTAAGCAATATTAAAAGCAAATAAGGTTTTTAGAATGGTTCAAGACGATTGTAATGATTTTCTCGGATGCATAAAATAAATTGAATTGTGAACTTGGTATATCAGAATGTATTAGACAAGATATCCCACAATCATGCAGTCTTTAGTGAGTCAGTGGCTATAGGGTCCCCATTGTAAAAAATTTCACGGATTCCAAATTAGAGGTGCCCTACTATTGAAATTTGAGTTGCTTGCACATAGCAAATGTCTCTTCAGGCTTCAGTTGAAATTCCACAGACCTAGAAATACGAACAGACAAATGGGGTTGTGATCAAGGGTCGTATATTAAAATGACGGTTTTGCCCCACAAATTTATTCTTCATTTTCCACTTCTCAGCAAGTTTACATGCTTAGATATATGAAAAGCGTTATGAAACGAGTTTGTTCATATCGGAATTTGATTATTAGATCGATTAGCGAAAATGATCTGGCCCAATAGAACTTGACTAAGGCACATCCACTTCACGATAAGATATTGTATTCCCGCCCTGGCCAGGCATGGTGAGAACGATAGATAAATATAAATTGTTACAAATTATAATTAATACTTTAATGATGAACATGCTCTCTTCTTCTGCAGCCACCTCGTGTGGGGAGCGTATGGGATTTTGACAAATGACTGGAACCTGATTATCACCAACGTCTTTGCATGCTCACTTCAATTCATATTCATAACACTCTTCATCTACTTCACACCCGACAAGGTAAGAACAAAAAGGCATACCCTACGGGGCAACTTCGGAAATTACACTCTATCCATCCCCACAAGGGGCAGGCAACGGCAAAAAAAGTCCATCATAATGTACAATGGGGAAATGATGGAAAGATGTGGTCTTTTTTCAAAGCGTTTCCAAACTGGGTTTAGACAAGTGTTTTTTTTTTGTTTTTTTTGTGGTACTGTGTAACGCTTTTATGCTATACATGTTCTCCAAATAAGAATTTAAGTGCTCTCCAGTTTGACCACATCCATTTACAGGTGCATTGTATAACTACAGTGACGTCAGAGAAAGTGCCGTCTTTGTTTTCGTCATTTGCTCCTTCTGTGTACAAATTGGTCAGAATTTACCATGTCTTATATGCACCATTTACAAATATCCGTCAGCTTTGTTCATATAAATTAAATTAAACTTGCGACAATTTGGCCAACTACATTTAAGTTCATATTTATCATGATCTCTGTTAGTCTTAAAACTTCCTAATAAATAGCTTCCGGACAAGCTGGTATAAGCATACTCAGTGAAAAAAGTATGGCGTCCAGTGATATATTCATTAGAAATGATTACGGTTGATTTTTATATTAATAACACAAGGTTTTAGTACCGTCATATGTGCAAGAATAGCCGTGTGTTATTCTAGCTGTCTAGAGATTCCAAAATAATACGCCCTTTCCTTTTGACTGAGTTCTCCTTTAACATTTCTTGACTGGTGATTGGATAATTACTTGTACCACGTGTACTTTTAATGCGCATACTGCATTTGCAATATTGCTAAAGTGTGGTATTTGTTTACAAAAAAAGAACAACAAACTATTTTAAATGACAATCATTAGAAATGATTTGATTTTAACATACACATCAAAAGTTTTAAGTACCATCATGTGCAATAAAGCTGTGTATTCGAATATTAATGAGACGGCCAAATAATACGCCCTCATATTGCGTTTGAGTGCTCATTTGGAATATGGACGTGTATATTGGTTTTAAATCTATCTAGAACCATCATGATAGCAACAAATTTTACCAAAGTTGATTAAACATTTACCATTTTATAGTGTTTTAAATCTCAAGCATCAATTTGCATATTCTATGCATTTTCACATTTTGTGAACTAATTCAGGGCGACCTTGATATATTCTTTTGTAAATCCTTTGTTTTTAAACGTGTATTCTAATATTTTGAATTGCTGCATCAAATTCTGACCAAAAAGTTTTCAGTGGGTAAGAAATTTGAAATATTACACAAAGATTTGGAGCTGTTTGCCCAGTCATACATCAGAAATTGTATGTTCTGATCTAACTTTAATCAGCCAACTCTAAATAAAACTGCTAATTTCAAAATTCAAAACCTCATCTGCTCAAAACTTCTTTTCTTTCAACCAATATAGATCTTGCTACATGTCCATAAACCTTTAAGCTGCATATAACTTTCATATCTGATTTGCCTGCTTACAGTGTCGTACAGTTGCCCAAGTTTGCGTTGCAGCATGCACCCTCGCATTCTTCTTTGTTTTCTTGCTGATGAGAAAGCAATCCCAAGATGCATCTATCATACAGCTCGGGGTTTTTGGAAATACCTGTACAATGTGCATGTATGTTTCTCCGCTACTAGAACTAGTAAGTTTTTATCCACATTTGATTTCTAATATCTATCCTTTTCTGTCATAATCATAGAATACCAGTTTGACCATTATTGATCCCCTCCCATGACCCACGTCACTCCTAATGAAAGTTTCCATTTTAATTTGTATGCAATACAAAATAGGCCTTTGCTTCAGACCAATAAGACAAGAAGCTTCTTGGGAGTAACATTAACTATTAGTGCTTTTTTTAAGAATGCAAAGTCAGACTTCCCCCCTGCTTCTTTTTCTGTCGTGGCCCTCAAACGCGACAGGTTCTAGTATTGTAAACTCAAAATCCGCCATTTTTTAATTGAGAATTAGTGTTAAATTTTATTTAATGAAGAGAATATGGACTTCAAATTAATTGCTATTTATTGAAGATGTATTTTAATGGTTACGACGCTACATTAAATTTCATCAATGCTAATTCAAAAAATTTGGGCGTTGTTATTATTCGCAAAAATCATGTAAATTGGCAACTTACGTTGAGGAATGCAGACGAAAAGTTCCAGTACCAATCCGATATTTCAATAGCCACCTCCAAAGCGTGATATAAAGAATAGTATCGCTTACATATTCTTACTGCTTCAGAAACATAATAGAACATATTTAATGCACCAAAATATTTTTTGAAAAATCACAAAGAGATAGTGAAGGAGAATGATATTATTTGAAATGAACGAGGCTAGTCTAACCGGAAACTTCAACAACTAAGTTAAGAAATTGTTAGCGTGGGTACGTACGCCACTTTCCATTGCTGAAGTAATCTTGCAACACGAATCTGGATCTGGTTTAGGTAATGGTAATGGAAACTTATAGCATAGCGCACATTACTCTGAACATTCAATGGTGCTTTGCAACTTGACAGGTTAAGTCGGCAAAAATCCTTCTGGACATGAAAAACAACAGAGCGTAACACGTATGAGGAGAAAACATTTAACAAATTGAATAGGCTAAGTTTAAGTATGAAACAGTTTAGACTTGGTGAATGTATATTAATGTCTGGCGGTGAAGCATTTCAATCTTTTAGTGTTTGAGCAGTTAGGGAAAGAAGGAGTATTTACATTCGTTTAGGGAACGTGAAAATTCAGATGCCATAAATATTTCTTGTATCGATTATTACGTTTGGGATTACGTTATCATTATCAATGGCGATGATGGATTGTTATTGATTTTACATAGCAAATTGAAGCAGGTGTTCTTTCATGTTTTTAGCAGGTGCGATTCTATTATTTATGACGTCTTTATTTATTGTATCGATTCTATTTTATGATAGATTAATTACTACCTACCTTGCTATCTTTCTTTGCTTTTCGTTTTTGCGGAAAGGGAGGACAAGACTGACAGGCGCGTATGAGCTAGAGGCACCCCCACAAAAGGTATCCTGGTTGCATGCATGCTTAATTTTGATGACAAATTGTGAAATTATTTTTTTTTAAATTGAAATTTTGTTGAAATTTTGTTCAATTTTGAAAACAGTTTCTGAAAATTTCTCGAAATTTACAGTGCTTACTGGAAAGTCTATTTACAATCTTCTCGTGCTGATCGAGCTAGTCACATGACTGGTGGTGAATATGAAAGTAGGTTTTGAATATGCATCATTCGTAATGTTTGTATGAGGTCATGAAGTTTTTTCTCAGTCTGTCAGTGAGTCGTATGTTGTAAATTTACATGTACAGGGCCTATACCCAAAGAGCTAGAAGCTCTTTGTTATACCGTACCTGTCTACTGTATCTAGCTAGTTGGTACGCAATCGATCTCCATAACTCATGGGAGTTTGAAGTTGCTTTAAGTGGACATTTAGGCTTTGTTAGCAGCAAATAAAAAGCTGGTGAGGCTGTTACACAGCAGGGCAAAACAAGGAGATGCAACAAATGTACGATCATTCTGATAAACAGATATTTGCACTAGTTGAAAACTATTTCAATTCAAGTGTGTCACCTCTAAATCACCTTGTATTAGAAAAACTGCAGAAGAGATTATGCTGGGAAACTCTGAGCAGAAATGCATTTTTTCTTTACTTTAAATTATAATGAACATTTGATGAAAGAGGTGCAACAATAGCACTAACTGTTGTAATGATGGGCCATGCATTCCTTGGTCCTTTTAAATGTTTTCAAATGGGTGTTGTTTATGGCAAATAGGGTGAGTTTTTCTCCCTACCTTTGTTTTACATTTTTAACACTTCAAAAAGCAGGCCATACGTCTGACAAGTTTCCCAAAAGTGGTTCATTCATCAGGGAGTTGTGTTTACAGTCACACAATATAGAGCAATTGGGAACAACGAATACGTATCATCGCCAGACATTTTGGCTTGGGCGAACAGTATACTCAATTACCAAACACGGACTGACGGAACTGCGAAACAGCATTTACCCTTTTAAGGTGGAATCCATGGGCAAAACCTAGGTAGGAGTTCAGGAGCGAAGCTCCCAGAAGCTCTGGAAATATCTTATTTTTGTTGCCCCAGAATGGCTGAAAATCGACACAAACTGACAAAATTTAAGTGATGAAAAGACCATTTCAAATTCTCATGTTAATATCTATAGTTTACCATTTCTAAACAGGCAGAAGAGCAATTTCCTTGAAAATTGATAACAATCGGGCAAAATTGTATAAGCATTCATGAGTGAAGCCTTGGTCTGGAGATTTCTTGTATTTGGTGCCCCAAAATGGCTGAAATTCAACACAAGCAGACAAAATGAAATTTCAGTGATGATAAGAAAACTATTTTAAATTATCATGTTCAAATCTACTCAGATAAGCATTATAGGGTTACCATTTCTAAACAGACAGAGGGTAAATTTCTCCTCAAAATTGAGAAAATTTAAGCAAAATTGTGCAGGCGCTCATGGATAAAGCCTTGGTCTAAAGATTTCTTGTTTTTGCCACAAAGTGGCTTTAAATCAACACAAAAATCCCAAATGTAATTGCTGAAAAGAAGAACGCTTTTAATTCTAAGAAATTGAGAAAATTCAGCCAAAATGGTTGTGTTCATGGCTTAAAATCAACTGAACACAAAATTCCAAAATGTAATTGACATTATAAACTGATAAATGGCTTTGCTAAGTTAAAATCAGGAACATCTTAACCTGCCCTCAAATGGAGCAGGGCCAGTCAGAGTAAAAGTTATATATTTTTTTGTTTCCCAAACCACAAATTTGTATAGAGTTTCACCTGCTCAAGGCTCCTTCAAGATAACAACTACTCCCACTGGTGTTACATGGTATATTTAGTCACACACATCAGAATATAATGGCATTACTTACAATGCTGGCTTTGTTTGTCTTTACTGCTGGGGAAAGGTGAAATGAAATATGAACATACAACTATTTATACCTCAATGTTATGATGCAAAGTTAATCTTGTGGAATGATGCAGATAATTTGTGGCTTGAAAATTGCAGGCCGAATTTTTAAGCAGTGCGTTACTAATGACGGAAAGAAGAACATTTCAAAATTATAATGTTAAAATCTACTCAGATAAGCATTTTGGGTTACTTACCATTTCTAAACAAGCAGAGGAGAATTTGAGAAAATTCGGCCAAAATTGTTTGTTTCATGGATGCAGCTCTGGTAATAAGAGTCCAGGGGCGAAGCCCCGAACAAGCTGAAGATGTTAAGTTTGTGATGCCAAAACATGGCGCATGATCATCGGGGCTCTGGATTTTAAGCGTGTGTGGGTGCGCATCTATATATACATCTCAGTTGCCCAACCCGAGCCCAATCAGCATCACACCTAGTCGAGTAAAGATAATTCTAAAATCTAAATGATTCGGGCAAGATTGAAATGTATCTCTGATTAAAACAGTACATCCGACATTTTACATCTGTGCCCGACTAGGTGCCCAAGTAATTTCCCGTGACGGTATGACCGTACTAGGGATAGGCAGCTGATACCCTTAAAGATCCCGCCTTCTCAGCTTCTTTCTTTAATGCCAGTAAAGCTGGTGCCCGCAAGGCTTCTTCTCGTAATTCGATCCATGGCCTCTGTATCCGTACAAAAAAACAAAACAAAAAGGACCTTCTTAAGCATTCCAATCTGGCTAAACGTGGCTTAATCTTCTTTAAATTACCTTTAACTTATTTCTATTGATTCCACTATAATAAAATGTTCCGGATTCATGTCAAAGCGTCCCCCGAAAAATATTGAACGTAATTTGGTGTTGGCGTATATGTCGTAGTTGTAGTGTTTGTAAATTCAGAGCCTTGAGTCTTTCTTCGTAAGTAAGGTTGCATGACTCTGGTACCATTTAAGTCATTCTTCTTTGTACTTCTGCACAGTGAATCTTTTAAGGAAATTTCACTGGGCGACCACAATCACCCTGGGCCCTAGAGCAACTGATGCGAGGCGGGGAGGAAAATAAAAAAAATGTAAATTTGAGCATCTTCAAAGTTAAAGAAGATATTAAGTCTGACATAACATGGCATTCCATAAACTTTATTTCGTATGATATTGTATGTTTTTAAAACTTTTATTCTACCAAGGTAAAAATCCTGGTTGCCCAGTGCATCAGAATTTTGCTCACTGGGCGACAATCAAAACTCTTTTTTAGATACGGCATCCATACCTGAATTCCATAGTCCACAATTTGACTCAAAAGGGATTTGTGTAAACAGATAATTATTTTCCTGTTCTTGTACTGTAAATTCCTTTTAATTCTTTAGCCACCTCTGCACAATGTCCGATATTCATGAGTGAAGTGCAAATCTAAACTCCTTAGTCTTTTTCTTCTTTCTTTGTTGATTGTATTTTGTCATCAATCATATACTAATATAGGACCAGTCTGGGTTTCAATACCAAAGTGAAGAACTTAACATTTCTTTTCATTGAATTTCATTTGCCATTTATTAGTCCACAAGCTTAGCTTATTAACATTTCTTATAGTAAACTTTCATTTTTTCCAATGTTTTGATTACATGCACAATTTTTGTATTGTCAGCAAATTATGATGTATGGAGTATGGTGTTGTCAGCATCATGATGCCAAGTTGGGCGGACATGATTCTGATATCTAGACGATTCGGGCATGATTGAGATGTATCTCTGGTTTAAACAGTACATCCGACATTTTACATCTCTGTCCGACTAAGTGCCCAATTATGATGTTGTCAGCATCATGCCGAGTCGGCGGACGGGAGGACGATTCTAATAGCTGTCTGAGTCGAACATGACTGAGATTATGATATAATACATTCGACATTCTATACATCTCTGCTCGACAAAAATCAGTATCCAGCCAACTCTTTTTTTAGGGAGGGGGAAGGGAGGGGGGATCTTGTATGGACATGGAGATAACTAAACAACTGGCATTATGCAATTTTCAAAAGTATTTATTTCTTTTTGCGAAGAAACAAAAACATAACGGTATAACCATATTAATTTTCCCACAATTTTTTCAATACTGGGCCAATTGTTTTCCCGACGAAATAGTCAAAATTGGAATCAATTTGGGGGTGTTACATCTCCCACACACCCTTATGTTACGCCCTGCTCCCTGCAGCCGTTTATAAGCCTTGTTGTTTATACCCTTGATTTTTCTAAAATTCGCTTGTTTTTGAAAATTAACACAAAAGTTTATAAATGAAAAGATTTTATACTTTTCCTCCCGATTTATACAGAGAGATGTCATTCGCACAAAATCTGCGAAGAGGATTTCGTTTCCTTTCGGCCTAGCCTCTCTCATCTCTTCCTGCTTGTGGGCCCTCTACGGAATACTCATCAAGGACATACTCATAATGGTAGCTTTTTTCAAATCTTAAAACTTTTTGTTTTTGAAACAATAGTAAAATGAGTTTCGAAGTATCATTTGTTTGGTCAAATCAGGCAGGTGCTGATAAATCAAACTTCGAGTTGAAGAGCAGCATTTTATAACTGCACACAGTGTTTTCATCACAGCTGCACATTCCTTTCTGAAATCTGTTGTAAATTTATCCCTAAATATTTCTCGGTTATGATCGGTTATGACATGTCATGAGTATCACACCTCGAAATGCTGTACGATTCATAGTTCCGAAATCTATCTTTCCCAGATACCCAACATTCCTGGTATCTTCTGCAGTATATTTGCACTTCTGCTACTCGGCTGGTATGGACAAGGCACAGAGAAAGTCACCACATTCACACAACTACCGTGACAATGTAAGTTGGATTTAGGTGCATGCATGGCAAACACTCCCAGGAGGGAAGGGGGTGTAGAAATTGTCCCTCTGGACAACTCAATGCCCATATATCTGTATATTTAAAAAAATGTATGTGTTCCCTTGTTATTGGAATATGCAGATATGAGGTTCAGGTCATCAACGTGTTGGAGAACAATGACATATCTTGTTCTCCTTTTCACTAAGATACTGACCGTAGGATTCGATTACAATCAATTTGAAAATTATATCGATCAAAAGAAATCATATGAACATTAATCGGATGGTTAAATGTGGTCGAATATCATATAGACGTAAAGAAATAGAAAGAAATGCACCGTATTTTCGTTTCTTCAAAAACTTCAGATGTTGTAGAGGTAGCTAGCAAATGTATGCTTACAAGTATGGGCGCAACAAGAGGTCTCGTCCAGCTATATGAGCAAAATCTAGCCTTGGTCTGTTGGTGCCCGGACAGAATTGAGTCAAACATTGCGATATGTTTTGGGGTCTGCCAAGCAGGTGCGGATTCGGGAGGGGAGTCAATTTTGGGAAATTTAGCAAATTTTTGCCCAATTTTCGGGATATTTTCTGGGCAATTTTCTCCAATTTTCGAAAAATTTGTTTCTTTTTTGGGCAATTTTTAGGAAAATTCCTTCATTTTTCGAGTAGGTTTATCGATTTTCCGGAATTTTCTTTAATTTTTAGAGCTTTTTATAATTTCCGGGCAATTGTTTTCCATTTTCGGGCAATTTTCTTCGATTTTTTGAACATTTTCTTCCATTTCCGGGTAGTATTTTGATTTTCGGGAAATGTTCTTTAACTATCGGGAAATCTAGCCGAATCGGACATGTTTCCGATAAAACACTGTTTCAAAAAGTACATTTCACATCTCTGCCTGGCCGCCCCCGCCTCGTACGGCCATGATTGCCTTCATCTTGGAAAACTTTCTTTAATTTTCGGGAAGTTTCTCTTTGATTTTACCAAACTTTTTCCAAAGATTTGAACTAATCTCCTTCACCTTTTGGGGAATTTCCTCTTATTTTCAGGAAATTGCCTTAATATTTGGGCAATTTTCTTTGATTTTTGGGAAATTTCTTCAAATTTGGGTAATTTCTTTATCTTCCAGCTTGGAATAGTTCTCACATTTTTCAGGTTAAATTTCTTTAATTTTCGGAAAGCTTTTAAATTTACTTTTCCGGAAATTTTCTTCATTTTCGGAAAATTGTTTTCATATTTGAGGAATTTTCTTCGATTTTTGGGTAATTCCTTAAATTTTCGAAAATTTTATGTTTTTTTAGCTAGGACTTTTTCTCACATTTTTCAGTCAAATTTCTTCAATTTTCAGGGAATTTCTCCTTTAATTTTACCAAAATTTTTCCAATGATTTTAATCAATCTAATTCACTTTTCGGGAAATTTTCTTTTCTCTCGGGATTCTTTTTCTCTCTCAATTTTCTGAAAGTTTTTTTAATTTTTTGAAAGTTTTTCCTTGATTTTAAGCAAAATGAATTTTACTAAATTTTCCTTCAATTTTTTTTACTTTCAATATCATTTAGATAATTTTACCTCTCATTTAGGAAGATAGACCGAGCTCCTGAGGGTCAGTTTCTCCCTGCTTCCTACACCTCTTTCCCCACCGCGCTCTACCAATTGCCCCAATTATGTTCGATTGATGATGATAAAATTGCCTACAAAACTATTCAAACACATAATAGCATATCAAACATTATTTGTGGTTTGGTTTGACCCCTGAAATTTTAACCTGGCTTCGCCCCTTCCACCGTGCCAAATGTGCACTTGAGCACAACGATTATAGTTGCACTATATTGTTAATAACGTGAATTAGCATTAACTTTTATTACAATCTTCTAATTTTACAAGGAAAAGGCTTTTTCACTTTCAAGTAAAATGACTGATCAAAGTTCCAAGATTTTTTGATAATTTGCCCATTCAGCCGTTAGCCCCAGGATGTTTCAAGTGACGTCATGAGGTCACGTGACTTTGTTTACCTTGCCATTTTGTCGGACGAAGGATCGTCTTGCTGTACACTTATTTAGACTAACAAACGCTTGCGTGTTGTTATATAAGAAATTTTTGTAAGATAATTATGCCTGAATCTTGCTGTGCCGTTGGTTGCACTAATAGACGTGCGCCAGGGAATAAAAATACGTTTTCTCGATTTTCATCTGATCATGATCGACGTTAAAAATGGGTTTCTGCTGTACGACGTAACGTCTTTTAACCTTCGGTTCACACTAGAATTTGCAATGAGCACTTCATGCCAAGTATGTAGGCTTTGGCTGCGTTTAACGAGTAGAACAATCAGGTGGCGTTCACGTAAAAGTTACTCTTCGTATACCCGGTGAATATATAAAACGTTAGGAAATATGAAGTAATTTCTCCGCCGCGATCAAAAACAATAACGTGAAACGTAACGACGCTTTTCCAGCAAAAAATGAGTTATAGTCACGTGATAAAAAAATCCCTCTACACAAAGTTCATGACATAATAGATAGCTCAGTTGGCAGAGCGCACGGCCATACGGCTCAGATGCTGCAGGTCCCGGGTTGAAGCCTCAGTCAGGTCAAACTCGATTGTTCCACTTTGCAGACAGATACGCCGAACATCGAAGCGGAAGCATTTCATCTGCACTCCTCATTCAGCTGTTGAGAAAAGTGACAGTGGTTGAATGGCGCACACCGTCTTTCGGAGGGGACGTTAAGCTGTCGGTCCCGACGGCAGGAGAGTCACCTCTGCCTGATTCTCTAAAGACTATTCGAGAAGAAAAGCGTGAAAACGCAGTATTCATTCAGTTTCCCTTTCAAGTAAAAAGTTCATGTGCGCCCATAGGCAGCCGGAGAAATAGTCTCTTAGTTGTAGAGCGCATTTCAATGTTCAATGTGTCTTTAAACTAGAAAATGCGCCATATAAATTCCATATATCATATCATAATAAGTTGAAGGAAAATGAAGATAATTTTGTAGTCTTCAAATTCAAACAGCCGTAAAATTGTTCATTTTTATAGTGGTTTTTGTTGTTCAGTTGTTGTTATTTTTGGGTTGTTCAATATGGACAGCACTGTTTTAGCACATTGCTGCTCTAACGATGTTTCTTGGTGCCAAGAAACACAAGATTTGATTGTGGGCAGTGGGTGGAGGCAATTGTATTCGTTGTAATGATAATTGCAAAAAAAAATGTCTAAATAGTTTTCTATTTTAGATATATGTATATAGGGCTATAAAGAGTGATTGCAATTTTATAATAGACTACAATCACATTTTTAATTCATTGGTGTAATGTTATGTAAGCTAAACAGATACCAATGCCTCGTTTTTCTTTAAACATTGCAGATTTTACCAACCAAGCTTAACCAATGGACTCAACAACAACCACAACAACAGGCATCTGTTACGAAAAGATATACAAAAAGAGAAAAGCGAAACATATTTAAAAAGATCATTGTACGGATATGGAAGAATTGTCTATATTACTGCATTATCATTGGAGGTTAAAGGTAAATGAGAGAAGGAACGAGATAAAAACAGGTGGCAAGCACCTGACAAGCCTCATTGATCATTCAAATCATATGCAGACGTAGGAATGATTTTTTTTTTTGAAACGTGGTGCAGTGGATATGGATTCAAGAATTTGCCAGGAGTGTGATGTTTCTTCAAGGAACAATGTTTATTCGTCGTTTTTCATCGTATTTTTCATCAAAATCACTGATACATTTTTCTATGTTGAAATAAAATCTTTGAACTGAAATGAAGCAATTCACGCACAGATGTGCATGTTTTGTGTGCATGTTTTGTGTGCTTTTGTTTGTGTGAAGTGAACTCTGAAATGGCAACTCCCTGCTTATACTGAGCAGGGAATTGCTGTGCATGCCATTGTAGCAACACTAACAACAAGTAAGGTATACAGGTAGAGAGGTTTTATATGCGCCAGACAGAACTTAAAATCTGAACAGAATAGTCTTTACATTACGTCAAAATAAGGACCTGTTACGAAGTTACACATCCTTCGTCAAAAGGACCTGTTACGAAGTTACCCATCCTTGGTCAAAAGGACCTGTTACGAAGTCACACATCCTTGGTCAAAAGGACCTGTTACGAAGTTACACATTCTTGGTCAAATGGACCTGTTACGAAGTTACACATCCTTGGTCAAATGGACCTGTTACGAAGTTACATATCCTTGGTCAAAAGGACCTGTTACGAAGTTACACATCCTTGGTCAAAAGGACCTGTTACGAAATTACACATCCTTGGTCAAAAGGACCTGTTACGAAGTTACACATCCTTGGTCAAAAGGACCTGTTACGAAGTTACACATCCTTGGTCAAAAGGACCTGTTACGAAGTTACACATCCTTGGTCAAAAGGACCTGTTACGAAGTTACACATTCTTGGTCAAAAGGACCTGTTACGAAGTTACACATCCTTGGTCAAAAGGACCTGTTGTTTCCGAGTTATATAAATAATCAAATTTTAAATAATTCTTCATGTAACAATTGTGACGTATGAAAGAGAGGACATAATCGTCCATATAGGTGTTTAGACTTCTGTCCTAACTTTCAGGCACTGAAAATCATCCGATTGTTTTCACCTGTAAAATTTTGATTTATAATGGATATTTAAAAACCTTTTCGTCATATTCAACTACTCACATTCAAATTGCGATTGAAGAGGATTGTAAGTTAAAGTAAAGAAATTTGTGATGTATGAGTGGGCAAAAAACTCAAAACTTAATGTAAAATTTAAAGTTTGCCTTACTTTTAAGAAGCTGTTGTAGTGCAAGTGGGATGATAACATTTTTTTATGGACTCCTATTAAATGTCACTCCTTACATTATAATCAACATCTGGGATATTGAGATCTGCTTAATTTTATTTCGTTAATAAGTTAGAAATCCCATTTGAATTTCAAGTCAGCATGTTTCATGGTCCCATCTTCTCCAAACAGAAATATTGAATAAAATAGTCATATAATTGAAGTAATTTTGTTATAGGCGACTGTGGAAATAAAGAAAAGAGGTTTTATCCATCATAATTTAAAAAGTCATATTTCTTATTGGAGGAGAGAGGGACATAAATCCTCATCCAAATGGCTTAATAAGCTCTTGACATCTCTGCATATGCTCTCAAGCGTCATCCATTATTTGGGTTGGGGACATAACTTGATCGGTAGGGCATAACACATGAAGGCGTGTAGAGTGACTAAGATAAACCCATTGGTTTAAAGAACATTATGAACTTTATAAGAATATCACTTTAAAGTGGGTGCAGGGTCTATGAAGAAAAAGATTGAATCATTGACTTATTAAATAATCTGCTGATGAAAATGTAAAAGTCCAGATATTCAGGGGAAATAAAATTTTGTTGTTGAAACAATTCTTTGTTCGGAGATATTATAATTTCAGGAAACCAACTAGGAATTAAACCACGAACGCTAGATTGTCAAGCTGATGACCAATATAGATCACAGAGGTCTCTTAGTTGCGTAAGTTTGTAGATAATTAAAAAGCCATATGATTATCCGTTAATGATAATCAACCCATTCTGAATGCAGTAAAAGAATTGTATAATAAAGATAACTTCAGGAATTTGTAACTGCATGGAAAAGTTTGAATAGATTATTTCGACAGGTAGAAGGCATCTGTGCGGGGCTTAATTTCAAGCTGTGTGGGAGCTTAATACCAAGTTGCCGTGGGGCTTGTTTACTAGTTGCAGTGCGGGTTTATTTCCAAGCAATAGCAAATTTCCTTTTCATAATTTATCTAAGGGGGCCTTAAATGAAAGAGGGGGAATCCCGCTAACCACATTACTAATGTTAACACTGGTCTCACTATTTGAATTTTCAAGCCAGAATTTGTCATGCCCCCCCCCCTTCCCTTCCCCCCCCCCCATCCTTCAATTGAAAAGAGTTTGGCCCTACTTTGAGTCCAGGCGAATGACTGTTTGATCATTTTCCTCCTCCCCTAGTGGTGCAGCCTCAAATTTCTCCAATTGTTAAACTTAATATTTTTCTCGTTCATGAGATAAGAATGTGGAAGTATGATTTGTTTTAAAATGTGATATAATTAATAGTTCTGAATATTGCTCAAAGTGTGTACATATAATCATATCACATTACTCATCCATATGGCCTGTCGTGCCTTCCCTGCATTAAACCTTTATTAAGTAGTCCTATGTTAATGCACTTGACATTATCAAAAGCTTAAATTCATGCACAATGGTAAACTTTGATGCTGATATTTTGGGAGTCGAAAAGCTTTTTATATGCTATAATCTATTTCTCATAAATTGTTTTTGAAACATACAACATTCATTATCCCAGTAAATAATTGGTAATGTTTATCCGTAAAATTAAATACAATTTACCCATTGACACGTTTTAAAGGCCAGTTGTTGTCTCTAACGCACGAGGTAAATGAAATTCAAATCCTGTGTTTTGATTGGTCGAAACACAACTTGTACATCGTGCACTTACATTGATAAGCCAATTAGTATCGCTTTAGAATAAATTGTACGCCGCCACATTTTTAACACGATAGATGGCCTTTAAATGAACTGTTCAATATTAATTCATATTTTTAGGACGAAAATAAGCCACCTATTCAGTGTGTTATTTTAGCCGTTAATGGATTATTTAATATTTTATATACAATGAAAATAAAGTAAGTATACCAATAAAGAGCAATAACTCAAGAATTATTACTAACTCCATAGATGTTTAATACAACTATATACTAAAACGAAAATATAACTCGAGTGTATAATTGCATTTGTTTGGTGAGTCTAGCTCGATCTGTTAATTTCCTTTTTACTTTGTAACCTTTCAAAAAAAAAAAGGTTTAGTCTGCATGGAATTTTTGTATCTTTTTGGGGCAGAATGCAAGTCTTACACAAAACCCTAAGGACAATAATTTTGCTAACTACAAGCTCTATATAATTTTTTCTTCTTTTATCTAGAGTAAAGATACATGAGCAGATGGGCAAAGCTTGTTCTTGTAACGTGTATGTTATAACCCACCTCAAGAATTAAAAATAATATGCTTCCTATGATTTAGAAAAAAAGTAGGCTTAATATATAATAATGATTCATAATTTATAATCTAATATATATATATATATATATATATATATATATATATATATATATATATATATATATATATATATATATATATATATATATATATATATATATATATATATATATACATATATATATGTATATATATATATATATAAATGTAAAATATATATATATATATATATATATATATATATATATATATATATATATATATATATATATATATATATATATATATATATATATATATATATATACATATATATATATATATATATATATATATATATATATATATATATATATATATATATATATATATATATATATATATATATATATATATATATATATATATATATATATATATATATATATATATATATATATATATATATATATATATATATATATATATATATATATATATATATATATATATATATATATATATATATATATATATATATATATATATATATATATATATATATATATATATATATATATATATATATATATATATATATATGTATATCTATATAAACCGGAATGCATTAAAGTTTCCCGGTGGTTCTTTGATCTATTATCAGATGAGTAGTTCCTTAAATAATAAGTAAAATGAAAACAAACTACAAAGAGCAAAGGGGAAAAAATAGGAAGAAGAGAAGTCTTCGAAAGAAAGTTGAGTAAAATGACGTGTCCAAATCAAAAGCCACCGATAATTTTGGAGCACCGCCAGGAAAATGAATGAACGCCTTTTTGAAGTGGTCAAGTTTCAAAATTCAACAGTTGCATGGAAAAAGTATAATGCGACAATTTCCTGAAACCATGATGGATTTGAAGGCTTATGGGGCCCGCCTCACAATGGTGTACCCCTGCAGAACAGCGTGCTTGGTCCATGTTTGCCATTGTTACAATGGTGCACCCTAGAACTGCATGCTTGGTTGCTGTTTGCCAATGTACAATGGTGCACCCTAAACAGCATGTTTGATCCATGTTTGCCAATGAACAATGGTGCACCCCAGGACAGGATGCTTGGTCCCTGTTTGTCATTGTGCGATGGTGCACCCCATATCAGCATGCTTGGTCACTCTTTGCCATTGTACAATGGTGCAACCCAGAACAGCATGCTTGGTCGATGTTTGCCATTGAACAATGGTGCACCCCAGAACAGCATGCCTGGTCCCTGTTTGCCATTGTACAATGGTGCACCCCAGATCAGCATGATTGGTCCCTGTTCGCCATTGTACAATGGTGCAACCCAGAACAGCATGCTTCTGTGCTTGATCCCTGTGCTGGTAGTTTACCCTTAGCGTGTTTTCCTGTCTCCAAGAGATTGAAATTGAGTGTGTCGAAAGTATAAGCAGAATGTTCGTTTGTATCTAACAATAACATGGCAATTTCTTGACAAGTATTTCAGATTAAAATACTATGCCTTAATTCTGTCACATGGTGTACATCCTTACAGCAGACCAGCAATCTGTTGTGAAGCTGGATTTTTGTACTGATTTTAAGCCATTTTCGGGAGAAAAAAAAACAAGAAATCTTCAGACCAAAGCTTCATGCCCTAGAACTGTTGAACGCCTGCATGCAAAATGTTCTCCTCCAGTCCTCTGCCTGTGTAGAAGTGGTAATCCTATAATGCTTACCTGAGTCGATTTTAACATGAGAATTTAGAATTGTCTTCTTATCATCACTTGAATTTTTCCAACTTTGTCAGTTTGTGTTGCTTTCCAGTCATTTTGGGGCATCAAAGACAAGAAATCTTTAGAGCTTCCGGAAACTTCGCCCCCCGGATGCTTTCCAAGGAACCCCTCCTGTATCGCCCAGGACCCCACGATTTTTCAGTTACTTTTTGAAACTTTGTGTTCATCTTAAGCCATTTTTGGGCATCAAAAACAAGAAATCTTCAGACCCAACAACCCAAGGCTTCACCCGTGAATTTTTCGTGCAGCCCTGCACAATATTTCTTTATTTTCAGGAGAAAATCATCTTATCATCACTTAAATTTTCCGAACTTTGTCAGTTCTGCAGTTTGTGTTAATTTTCAACCATTTTTGGCCACAAAAGACAACAATTTTTCAGTGGTTTACAGCTTATCTGAGTCGGTTTTAACATGATAAGGTAAAATTGTCTTCTTTTCATCAATTACATTTTCCGAACTTTGTCAGTTTGTGTTGATTTTACCTCACTTTGGGGCATGAAAGACAATACATCTTCAGAGCTTCGCCCACGCACCCCTTCCAAGGGGCTTTTTCTCGATCGTCCAAGGACCCCACGATTTTTCATTTACATTATTGGACACTTTGTATTGATTTTAAGCCATATTTGGGCATCAATAGTAAAACATCTTCAGACCCAAGGTTTCACCCATGATCCCCTGCACATTTTGTCCCAAAATTTCTTCATTTTCTCCTCTGCTTGTTTAGAAATGGAAAAACAAAATCTTTAATGCTTTAAAGTGGTCTGTTGTGTTTATCCGTCAATGAACTTTTCAAATTAACGGACGCAAAGAAAGTTATCCGTAAAAAACAAAAAACAAACAAATACGAATTTAATTAAGCTGTACTTTGTAATGATTAATACTACGTTGAGCAAAATAAGAAACTTAACATTAAAAAAAGTAATTACGTGGCTACAGATTTTTCATATCGTTGAGGTTTACAAAACAATGTATTTACCATCAATTTCTGTAGCCGCTGACCTCAATTAGATAGACTATAGAATATGCGTTCGAATTTAACTTTGAACTTTGTTTTCATTCAGATAATAATTAGCCTACATTTTCTGTAAGTGTAACACCAATGTATGTCTTGGGAGTGAGGGGGGGGGGGGGTAGGGGTTCACAAGAAATCGGCATGTCGGGATAGTCAATCAAAGCTGTCGGCAAATCAACACGGGTATAGGTTCAAGAGGCAACAAAAATATCATCAAGTCATATTTAATCACATCGGTATATGCCGAAACAAACAAAAACCTACAAATTTTGAAGCTTTTATCGCATTGCTTTGGACCCCAAAGTAAACTACTCTCAGCATGTATAGCGGTCTTTTGTATGTCCTCATGTATACTTCACTCAAATTTCCGTATTATTTTAAGCCATTTCGGGCATCAAAATCAAAGAATCTTCAGACTTCAGTTGAAAATGCATTATGAACACATGTAAACTTCATTAAAATTGCTGTTTGATAATTTCAAGCCATTTTGGAGCATCGAAATCACAGAATCTTCAGAGCTTCCGTAGCTTCGGACCCATACCAGGGGTTCGCCTCTGTTTGATTTAAAAAAATAAAAAATCATTCTTTTCATCAATTGAACTGTCAAAAATGCATGTTCTTATGTGAACTTCATTGAAATTGTTGTATAACTTTAAGCCATTTTGGAGCATTTAAATCACAAAATCTTTAGAGCTTCAGGCTTCGCCCCTGGACCCATACCAGGGCTTCGCTCCTGTTTGATTTTAACTTAAAAATAGAATAAAGAACTCTTCTTTTCATCAATTGAACTGTCGAAAATGCATGTCCTCATGTAAACTCCAATGAAATTGTTGTATAATCTTAAAGGACTATTTAGAGGCAACATGGGCTTAATTGGTTTAAAGTATGACCTAAACCATTAGAAATTGACTACTTTACAGCATTTTTAATTCTTAGCTGTTATTGCGCAATAATGTTGACATCCTTCTTTCAAGGATCCTTTATTACGTTTTGTAAAACCTTGAAAGTCTGAATTATAGAAGTGGATTTCGGGAAAAATTTGATGGAACTTTGTCACATCCCGGATCATCATGTACAGTATTTAGAAAAGACATTCTGAAATTGAAGCTGAATTTGAAGAACAGAATTCAAAGAATTATATAAAGATTTTGAGATATGTTCCTTTTAGTATATTACAAAATCCGGACAATTTAATAAATCATGAAATTTTGTTTAGTCATAATTTGAAAATAAATAAGCTTTTTACAAATTTTAAAATCCCAAGCTCTTTCACATATCTAAAATCTGCTAGATGTCCACAGTCCTTTAAGCCATTTTGGAGCATCGAAATCACAGAATTTTCAGAGCTTCAGGGGGCTTCACCCCCTGGACCCCACCAGGGTAATTTAGCAGGCCTCTGGACCCCACGCGGTCATACGCACGCTATAGTGTGCGCGGTGCGGCATATGGCGGCACATCATGCGATATTTTGTCGGCAAAAATTATATTTATAGGTACTCCCCTGGTAAAAGCGTACAGGTATTTTGGAGAGGTTGGGGGAGGGTTCAGTATATATTTTGTTGAAATTTTCTTAAATTTAAGGGAACCCAAAGGTTTCAAAAAAATCCCTAGAAAGAACAGGAAAGTGAGCAATTTATTCCCCAAAACCAGCATCCAAATATTTGTTAGATATATTTCTTCTTCTTACATGTCTTACTTTTTAATACTGATATTTATTGCATAATCCAACTCTAAAAATTTCCAAATCCAAGCTACCCCCTCCCCCACCCCCCGTGGCATGGTGGATCATATTTCACTGCGAGAAAGGGACATTTGAGCGCCCCCTCTCCAAAACTACTCGTAAGAGTTAAACGTTGGACATATAGGCCTAACATGACATGCACCAAAGGCGTAAGAAGCCGGGTGGGATAAAAGAAGTAAAATTGGGGAGTTGTTAACAACAACAAATAAATTTGTTAATTGTCAAAATGAAAAAATTGTAAAAAGCTTTGGCAGCATTTCCCGAAAGTCGAAGACATTTCCCAAAAATAAGGGAAATTAAAAAATATACATTTGAAAGAAATGTTCAGTTGACTACAAGTTGTTTCTTTGGTTGGAGTCCATTGATGCTTCATGTTTTTTAATGTAAGGGAAAAGGTTTGAGAGATAACGACAAGAAAAGAAAGGATGAAGAAGATATACACACATGTGTTCTTTTTTCCACCTCATACAATTATATTGGGTGGGGCTATACCTCCCAGAATTGTCTCTTTTCCCTTAGCTTTTGAATACGTTCACTTCTAGCTGTATTCAGTTATTTTGTTTGCCCTTCATGCCAGGGCAGATTTTTAAGGTGCGATTTCGGCATTAGGACATTCGGTTCTAATTTTCTAATAAGTTAATAGCTCCATTATTAATATATTGTACAGCTCTGTTTAACTCGGCCGTGTCATGTTACGACACATACATACTGTACATACAACGTGCATGTACCTAATCTCCATTAAGACTGTATAATATACGCTTCTCTTGTAATACATTGATGACGTGATTAATAGCAAGTACTTACCGACGTCATTGCGATTTGTTTTGAGACGCCGGACATGACCTCTTTAAATATTACCGATGAACTATCGCCATGCATCGGCTATTGTCCGAACGCGAAATTCAGAGGCCCACTCGAATGCCCATGATGGAGTTCAGGGTGAAGTTCCCCGGAAATTTTCTTTTGGTGAAAATTCATGCCCTTTTGAACTACATGAGTTGAATATTACGTGCTTCATAGTTTGTTTGTTTTTGCTGAGAAATTAGCAAACATACTTCTAAAGAGAAGTAATGGGAAAACTTTTATTGTCGTTAATCGTGCTCATAATTGAAGTTATTGATCAACACGTGAAATTTTCCCTAACAAAATTATGTTCTTAGGACGATTTCGACGCCCCTTTGAGCACTCGGCGACTTCTCAGAAAGCTTAAATAGGGGAAGCTGCCCCTACACCACGCAACTGCCCCACCTGTCGCATTACCAATTTGTTTTGGAAATTTTGAGGGAAAAGTGGGATAATTTGAGGAAAAACGTGGGAAATTTTGAAGAAAAAGTCAAATATTTGGAGCAAATACTCAGAAAATTTTGAGGAAAAATTCGTATATTTAGAGCAAACATTCAGATATCTTAAAGAAAACTTAATAGGTCTATACTCAAAAATTTTGAGGGAAAAGTAAGAAAGTTTGGAGCAAAAAGTCAGATATTTTGAGAAAATATAGGCTGATCAGAAATTTTGAGGAAATACTTCGGGAAATTTTGAGAAAGAAGTCGGATATTTTGTGCAAAAAGTTAGATTTATTTGAGCAATTACTCTAAGACTGGAAATTTGGAGGAAAAAGCCGAATATTTGGTGCAAAAAATTAAGAAGTTTTGAGGAAAACTTCCAAAAACTGTATTACCAAAATGATTAAATGTAACAAGCCAGCAACATCTTGCATTTTTATTGCTTTATATCATAGTTCAAATTGCCCTAATTTTCTTGAGACAAGATTCCCTATTTAATTTTCACCAATTGTACCTATCTCCAGCTCAGAATACCCACATAATGATATTCTTACATTACATATTTATTTACAAATCAAGGTTAAAGAAAATTAAAAAAAGCATGTAAAATGGCAAAGATTAGTGAATTAACTCAGTAATATTTAATCATAATTACAATAAAATACAAAAAAATATATATTTAAACATTATTTCATAAAAGTCATCAGCTATGGTTCACAATTTTTTTTTAAATATTTAAGAATAGGTTAAGTCTATTGGCTAATTCCGCCATGACAGACGGGACAGATTTACATTACTTTTTTTTGTTTTAAGGCCTGCAAAAAACAATGTGTAAGATGTAACCTTTTAAGTTATAGATATAGTCATGGTAAATAATCTATGATTTATATTAAAAAATAATCCATGAAACTAGAAGTTTTAATGGCTGTGTAGTGACAAAGTAAACTCAGCGTGACAGACGGGACGAAAATTACACTCAATTTTTTGAAAACGACGTTCCTTGGAAAAAGCTATTAGTTCCTCCATGAAATTGAATTTTTCTCTTGTGAAGTTAATCCCTATTATGCAAATAATCAGCAAACTCGGAAATTTGGGCTACCATAGACCTATTTTAAAATTCGCAAATTTTGTGATCCTTTCACCCAAGATAGATGGTATTATACAATTAAACTCTACGAAGACCGATTGTTTTCATCAGGATTAGCATACCAAAAACTATTACTGAGTTTCTATTTTGCAAATAAGAATCTGCTCATATTGTCTAAGTTTTGGAAAATTTCCGGTAAATTCCCCCCCTCCCCCCTCCCTTTAGCTACGCCACTGGGAAGGGGCCCCGTATACAGAATGTAAACTCCCCTTACAAAAAAGGAACACTAAGTATACCAGTTAAGTTTGTAAGAAAATTTCACTGGGCGACCACAATAACCTCTGTAGGGCAACTGATGCGAAGCGCGAAGGAATATGCAACCTTCAAATTTAAAGGAGATATTAAGTCTGACATAAGATGCATAAACATGTGGTCTGTTTTAAAAACGACCATAATTCCTGACTGGGCGACTTAAAAATTTCACAAAAAGCACTAAAAGGGCACTTTCTCAACCCTCAAATTCCGCCACACGCTCAAATGACAATCTTTACAACAGCAGAACAGCACTAGCTGACCTTCGCATGTTTTATAAGATAAGAAACAATCTGGTCAATATCACTCGGCTCCCTTCATCTGTTACTCCATCATTCAAACATGAATCTTGTTATAACCACATTCAATCACTACATACTAAGCCTTCAAATACCATTTTTGTGTCAGAAGTGTACGTCTTTAGAATACTGTCCCACAACAGTTTATGATAAAACCATTAGATGACTCCTTTCATGTAGCTGGCTCTCAATGGATATCTCCTCTACACTTTGCCCCAAAGTATATTAACTGTCCCTGTTTTTATTTGTTTTTAACCTGCACAACTCTATTTTTTATGTATTACTATTTGTTGCTGCACATTTCTTTGATCAATTCACCCTTGTTAGCTGCACAGCTGTTTACACTTCTTTGTGATGCTTTCCTGTATCCTTTTTGGAGAAATATAATGAAGACTAAAGAGGCAAAATTTTGAAACAGTCAAACAGATTAAATAGGTGCTACCTTTTAAATCTAACATCTGCGGGCTGCAGGGCAATCGACATAATCTTCAACCGGGTGTCTTTTTATGACGTCATTTTGACGTCATTTTTCCTTATGGCTTTTTGACGTCATTTCTTGTTACGGCAGCTTACACAGAGTAATGTCATACTGAAGTCGCGAATTATAACGCAAACGCCACTATGATTCTGGGTTGTAAACTAACAGAGAGACTGGGTTAAGCGAGCTCATATGGCAATTGCGGTAGTTTGTTTGTTATACACAATTTCATTGTGTGTTATACACAAAATAACAGAGAGGCTGGGTTGGATTCTGCGCACACCGTCATGTAATACATCACCTGATTAAAGTTTTTGTAAATTTCCCGCGGGATATCCTGAAACTTTTTACTTTGTTAATATCTAAATGTTTGTTTCCCGGGTCCACGCACGTTAACAGCAGTAACACTAGCGTTGGCCACTAATTGTATCCATAGGCAGCAAGCTTACTATACAACTATGACTGATAGCTAATTCTTAATAGCGTTTGTTATGGAGTCTGAGTTACTATTAAATGGATAGTGTGTCATTTATTTTGCATGACAGCACTGAATAGGTGGAGTGATTTCATCAGGTGTCATACAAGTGCTTGGAACTTCCAAGCTGTTGAATGGAAGTAGAATGGCCTAGACTATCTGGGGTCTAAGATTAGGCTATACTTAATAATTAGCCCCTATACTTAATAATTAGTCCCCCCCACGGGGTCAGTGACATATGGTTTTGGTATTTAGGGTAGTTCGTGATTTAGGGTTCGTGATTTGGGTGAGGGGGGGGGGGGCTGATTTGGGATTCGGGGAGGGGGTGATATGATTTTGGATTCAGAAGGGGGAAGGGGTTGGGGGGGGGGGGTCCGTGATAGGATTTGGGTGGGGGATTCCGTATAATGCCAAAACTTCCATACCTACCGTTAACAGGGTTAATTAAGCATTTGTGACTGCAATTTAAATTCTTGCAGATCATCATAAGTTGAAGGAAATATTATGGGATATATTTTTTATTGGGAGTAGGCCTAGGCCTACAATTTTGGACAAAACGGCTGGAACACCTCAGCTTTTTGAGAACTTCATATGTTATAGTGCCATGTTTCTTTAATAATTTTCCGAGGATTGTAACCCCCTTTCCTCCCTTTCAATGTTAAATGTATTCCTTTCTTAACGTAAATTTCCAGGAAAAACAGTAACAATAGCCAATATTGAATGGGAAGGGGAGGACAATTATTATAGTGAGTTAGGGGAGGGGACACTGACGGCGTCAATGAAATTATTAAAATGTCCTTATGTACAACACCTCTTCATATCGGCCTAAAAAAAAGACCAAAACCGCTGGTGACCCCCTATCGAAAGTACCATCATCCGAGAAATATTAGATGGTACTTTTTGGAAAACATCACACAATATTCCAAATCTATAACATTCTGGTACAAAAAGGACCCCGAACTTTAACTCTTTCATCATCGCTTTCAATATTGAGAATAATCAGTTCCGTTTTACGCTAATTCACTAAGTTCAGCCTTCACCTCACGTAGTTGTCTCGCAATTGACCACAGACCCACGTGTGTTTCCAAGCCGCGCGAGTGTTCATTCTGTCATTGTTCAATATTACGAGAATAATAAAAAATACGTCATTGTTCTAAAAGCGTTGTTCTGCTATGACGTCATAAAAAGACACCCGGTTGAAGATTATGTCGATTGCGGCTGCAGGACGAGACTAATTTGATTTGCTGGTAAAAAAAGGAGGAAACTGTCATCAAACCCTGAATGTAGATTTTTTGTTCAGAAATAAGTTAGTAAGTATAGTACTAAACAAAATTTACGAATGAATTCAACACGTTTAACGGCTAAGATCTAAATTTTGTTACACTTCCTGCACCCGAGTGTACACTGTTACACTGTGTTATGTTAGTGTACTACTATACTAGCCTACCTAGGGCCTAGTACTAGTATCGTAGAAAGTTTTATTCAGAAGATAACAATGGAAAACAATAGTATTTGTAAATTTTTAGCTAGAAATGATTTATTCCATCAATCTTTATTAAAATAAATGAAACTTTTGTTGTACTAACAGTTTGGCAACCAAATAAAATTTTACCAAAAATAACAGTTTAATTACACAAAGTTAACATATAATTTTGTCAATGTAGGCCCTAAACTGATTATATCAAGTTGAGCTAGTAGCATCTTAGGAGCTTATGTGACTCTTAAATATGTTAAATAATGCCTCATTCTGCCATTCTTACCCTCCTTTGTTATTGCCTATTCGAGCTAAACTTGTTAACCAAACCGGGCTAAATTAGCCCAAATGGGCTATAATTTACATCAAATGGCTGTAGCCTATCTCAAAATCCACAGGAGAAACATATGAGATTGACATGGTAAAGTGGGCCTAAAATAGCTTATCTTTCCTTTCTCATCAAAAATAACATGCGCCATACTTGCAAAAAGCATGAAAAGTGCCCCAACAGCCGTTTTTGAGCTTTAATTTTTAAACTCAATACGTTTTAGCCAAAATGAGCTATCAACAACAAGTGTTATAGCCCAATTATAGTTTGAGACAAATCCCAAACGGGCTATTTAAGCCCAATTGGCACATGTGCCGGACTACTATAGGCTAATACACTTGACATAAATTTAGTCAGATAACATGACTGTGTACTCTTTCCATATGCCTCGGCTGTACACAGTCAGAAGTTGTGGAAATTAAGAGGTTTTTTCAGTACAAGATTGCTTCATTTCCAGGAACCGAAATAGCTGAGTGCAGGATTTGTACAGTTCAATTTCACATAATGACCTCGTGAAGTTGTTATTCCAAATAACAACTCCCTGCTCGAGTTCAGTAACGGAATGGCCCAGCAACGTGGAGACTATTCAGTAAAAATTGCTGGCAACTTCTGAGTCTAATGTTATTATGTATGCTAAATTCATTCGGGATGCGGCGAGTGAAAACCAAGTTTTTTTTAATCATTTTTGGTGAGTTTGGTGAGAACACTTCAAAAGTAGCCCTCTTATCTGAACGAAAATGTTGAGCTAAAAATCATGAGGATTTTTTTTCTTCAAATCATGAGCAAAAGAGGCAAATATTTGAAGCTACTCTGAAAGCCATGTTAGACTTGAAGCTTAATACTTAATTTGCGTAGAAATTTACATACTGGTGCCGGAGGTTTCAAAATGCTGTAAAATGCTCAATTTTTGACAGGTTTTGATCAAAAGTATTTTTCTATTTCTATGGTTTTGATAGATTTTGAAAGCATTGGTGTAGTTTCTACACATCATTTATCGTAAACACTTTTCATTGCCTAATATCAGTGTTTCTTTCTTTGTTTTTTTCATGTACAGGCCCATGCCTCACATATAACAAAACAAAATGGCTGAAGCCAAGGCAGATGCTTTTGGTGCAATGATAAAGGAAGTTGAAGATGAAATTGGTTCCAAGCATGCAAAATCTATGGCGGCATATCTGAGAGACTTGGAAAAGATAACCAATGCTGATTATAAAGAAGTTGGAAGTTTTCATGACTTGTGCGATATCCTTCGTGACAAGGAACATTTGTCAAAAGATAATGTAGAATTATTATTAAAGGTATTGCGCAGATGTTACCTTATAAAAGCTGCAGGGCCTGTGGAGAAGTATAGACAAAGGTGGCAATCGGGTAAGGAAATTATCTTAAAGCTTACATCAGTTAAAAAAAACACAGTTCAAAGTGTTTTTTAAGGAATTGTTGGTTTTGAATCCGGTGGTATTGAAACGTCAGAAAGAAACAAATTGAGGAATTTTGGTAAGAGTTGAGTCTAAATGAGAAATTCCTGTACGTTATACAATTTTTTAAGTGATAAGCTTTGAAAGAAATTAATGTGCATGTAGGAAGGGCTGTTAGAGGATCTGTACTACCTCCCTGCAGTGGTCTTCATGGATCTAGATATCATATGTAATTCTATAAAAATTGTTATTTTCTTTTCTCTTATTTAGAAGGTAAGGTACAGGAAAAGATATGCAGAGCATGCTCTTGTAAAGTGCACCAAATTATATACCAACCACAGATGTACAGTCTGAATAAGTTGACTATAAACACAAATCTTGTTAAAGCAAGGGCGTAGCCAGCTTTTTATTTTGGGAGGGGCGGATCTATTAGTGGGGTCCAGGTGCAAAGCCTCTGAAAATTATGCATTTTGGTGGACTAGAGAGTGCCTAGCAATGTCTGATATTGTATTCGATCACCACTGTTTTTTTTTTTGGTTTGACATTTGAAGGGGGAGGGGGGAGACTGCCCCTTAGCTATGTGCCTGTGTTAAAATACAGTATTTGTTGTGACTGCTGTAAACTTTCAGGAATTTGCAAGGCTAATGTTTATACTTTCTGTCTTTACAGTTCGACCTTCCATGGAAACCAGTGAGAAGGACATGGTGTATGCTGAAATGATAGATAATGTTGCAGGACAGCTTTTAAAAGAAAATCTTGACGATGTATCAGCTTATTTACATAATTTAAAGGAACTTGATGTGAGGGAATATAAATCAGTTCAGAGGTTCCAAGATTTAGTTGACATTCTTACTTCAAAAGGAAAATTTTCAAAAGATGATACAAAAATTCTATGTGGTGCTTTAGAGAAAGAGGATTGTATACTTGCCGCCAGTTTCATGAAAGATTACCAGAAAAGTGTAGGGAAAGGTGAGATTTTCACTTTCATTAATCTTGTTGTGTTTAAAGATCTATGAGTAGGTACCAACAACTTGATCTTAATTGGAAAAAAATATGCTAGAAACCATGAAAATAGGAACAAGTTTGATCAAAATCAACAAATTTGACCACATAAGCCTTATATTAAGTTATGTAAATATTTTGTATTTAAAGTTTGCAAAATGACAACAAGAAAACCTATGAATTTATAAATTTTGAGCTGTCTACTCTTACATACATATCACAACTGTTGCATTTGTTTAAAAATGATGGAATGATTATGGGAGGCAGTTAGCTCAGTCGGCTGAGCATACGACAGATGCTGGAGGTCCCAGGTTCGAGTCCAAATGCGATTAAATCAGCGATTTTTTCACAGATATGCAGAACAATATACGTTGACATCAAGTGCAGAAGTTTTGTCTTCTGCATCGATCACATCTTCTCCCCTACCTGACCTTTGTCAAAAGTGGCCAATGCTTGGGTGGTACTCACTGTCCTTCGGAGGGGATGTAAAGCCGTTGGTCTGAAGGTAGGAATTTTACCCACTGCCTGGTTCTCTGAACACTTCTCGAAAAGAGCAGGGTGTTAACCTGATGTGCATCCACTCTTCATCCTGGCAAATTCCTTAGGCCCACACTAAAAACAAGTCGTGTAATTTACATGTGCTTTCCCAAGCATATGCCTAAAAGTGAAATATAATACAAAATACAATAATACAATGCAAAATACAATAATACAATGCAATAATACAATGCAAAATACAATAATACAATGCAATAATACAATACAATACAATAATACAATGCAATAATACAATGCAATAATACAATGCAATAATACAATAATACAATGCAATAATACAATACAATGCAATAATACAATGCGATAATACAATAATATAATACAATACAATAATACAATACAATAATATAATACAATACAGTAATACAATACAAAATTCAATAATACAATACAATAATACCAGGGAAGTGTCATTCAGATGGCACTTTCCTGATAATACAATACAAAATTTAATTATACAATGCAAAATACAATATTACAATACAAAATATAATGATACAATACAATAATACAAAACAAAATACAATAATACAATACAAAATATAATAATACAATACAATAATACAATACAATACAATACAATATTACAATACAAAATTCAATAATACAATACAAAATATAATAATACAATACAATAATACAATACAAAATACAATAAATAAATACAAAATATAATAATGCAATACAAAATACAATAATACAATACAAAATGTAATAATACAATACAATACAATAATACAATACTAAATATAATAATACAATACAAAATATGATAATACAATACAATAATACAATACAAAGTTCAATAATACAATACAAAATATAATAATACAATACAATAATACAATACAAAATATAATAATACAATACAAAATACTAAACAAAATATAATAATACAATACAAAATACAATACAAAATACAATACAATAATACAATACAAAATATAATAATACAATATTACATTACGAAATTCAATAATACAATACAAAATATAATAATACAATACAAAATACAATACATAATACAATACAAAATACAATACAAAATACAATGATATAATACAATACAAAATTCAATAATACAATACAAAATATAATAATACAATACAAAATACAATACAATAATACAATACAAAATGTAATAATAAATACAAAATAAAATAATACAATACAAAATACAATACAATAATACAATACAAAATACAATAATAGAATACAAAATACAATAATACAATACAAAATACAATAATAGAATACAAAATACAATAATACAATACAAAATATAATGATACAATACAACATTCTATAACCTTTGAGTAGCCATAAGTGTAAGTGCTTTTGATTCTTGTGAATACAAAAATCTATGCCTTCAAGCAAATGGTAAAATCTGTTTGAAGTGTGATTGTACTTGTTCAAAAGTATGTTCAGTTGATAAGCAACTGATATACAGATTATTGGGCATTCTTGCCGATATCAAATTAATACTTAGTTCTTATATAGCGTTTATCTATGCATTACGTTTACTTAAAGTGCTTTGAAATAGAAAATGTTGAGGCTCATAGCTGCAGCCAACATAAAACAAAGCTTTTACTCTGTTCTGATTGATATCAATTTGTAGGAAAATTATGGATACAGCCATTTCTTAACAACCTGCTTAAAAAAACTGATCTACTGTACATGTAACAAAAATTGTATTTTGTCATATACTTAATGATATACAGTAATTCACAAGCTTTTGCAAACACTTCTTCACCTTTTAGCCTCTTTGTATTTTCTCACATTCTTTTCTGTTATCAATTATTCACTTGTCTGAAAGAAGTGGTACTTTTGAATCCTGACAAATTCATGTTTAATTTGCTTCAAATACAGTATTATTGTCACTTATACCTTCTTTATTTCATATTATTTCTTTATGCATAGAATCCCAAAATAAGACAAACGTTACAAAACCAGATGAAGCATGATAGCGACTTCAGTGTCATCAACAATGAGGGGAGCATGGTAAGTGTTACAATTTTTTTTTTACCTTCAGTGCCTAGTGTCATCAACAATAAGAGGAGCATGGTAAGTATTACAAAGAAACTTTACCTTCAGTGCCTTGTGTCATCAACAATGAGGAGAGCATGGTAAGTATTACAATGAAACTTTACCTTCAGTGCCTTGTGTCATCAACAATGAGGAGAGCATGGTAAGTATTACAAAGAAAGTTTACCTTCAGTGCCTTGTGTCATCAACAATGAGGAGAGTATGGTAAGTATTACAAAGAAACTTTACCTTCAGTGCCTTGTGTCATTAACAATGAGGAGAGCATGGTAAGTATTACAAAGAAAGTTTACCTTCAGTGCCTTGTGTCATCAACAATGAGGAGAGCATGGTAAGTATTACAAAGAAACTTTACCTTCAGTGCCCTGTGTCATCAACAATGAGGAGAGTATGGTAAGTATTACAAAAAACTTCACCTTCAGTGCCTTGTGTCATCAACAATGAGGGGAGCATGGTAAGTATTATAAAGAAACTTTACCTTCAGTGCCTTGTGTCATCAACAATGAGGGGAGCATGGTAAGTATTACAAAGAAACTTTACCTTCAGTGCCCTGTGTCATCAACAATGAGGAGAGTATGGTAAGTATTACAAAAAACTTCACCTTCAGTGCCTTGTGTCATCAACAATGAGGGGAGCATGGTAAGTATTATAAAGAAATTTTACCTTCAGTGCCTTGTGTCATCAACAATGAGGGGAGCATGGTAAGTATTACAAAGAAAGTTTACCTTCAGTGCCTTGTGTCATTAACAATGAGGGGAGCATGGTAAGTATTACAAAGAAAGTTTACCTTCAGTGCCTAGTGTCATCAACAATGAGGGGAGCATGGTAAGTATTATAAAGAAACTTTACCTTCAGTGCCTTGTGTCATCAACAATGAGGAGAGCATGTTAAGTATTACAAGAAAGTTTACCTTCAGTGCCTTGTGTCATCAACAATGAGGAGAGCATGGTAAGTATTACAAAGAAAGTTTACCTTCAGTGCCTTGTGTCATTAACAATGAGGAGGGCATGATAAGTATTACAAAGAAACTTTACCTTTAGTGCCTTGTGTCATCAACAATGAGGAGAGCATGGTAAGTATTACAAAGAAACTTTACTTTCAGTGCCTAGTGTCATCAACAATGAGGAGGGCATGGTAAGTATTACAAAGAAACTTTACCTTTAGTGCCTTGTGTCATCAACAATGAGGGGAGCATGGTAAGTATTACAAAGAAACTTTACTTTCAGTGCCTATTGTCATCAACAATAAGGAAAGCATGGTAAGTATTACAAAGAAACTTTACCTTCAGTGCCTTGTGTCATCAACAATGAGGAGAGCATGGTAAGTATTACAAAGAAACTTTACCTTCAGTGCCTATTGTCATCAACAATAAGGAGAGCATGGTAAGTATTACAAAGAAAGTTTACCTTCAGTGCCTTGTGTCATTAACAATGAGGGGAGCATGGTAAGTATTACAAAGAAAGTTTACCTTCAGTGCCTAGTGTCATCAACAATGAGGGGAGCATGGTAAGTATTATAAAGAAAGTTTACCTTCAGTGCCTTGTGTCATTAACAATGAGGAGGGCATGATAAGTATTACAAAGAAACTTTACCTTTAGTGCCTTGTGTCATCAACAATGAGGAGAGCATGGTAAGTATTACAAAGAAACTTTACTTTCAGTGCCTAGTGTCATCAACAATGAGGGAAGCATGGTAAGTATTACAAAGAAAGTTTACCTTCAGTGCCTAGTGTTATCAACAATGAGGAGAGCATGGTAAGTATTACAAAGAAACTTTACCTTCAGTGCCTTGTGTCATTAACAATGAGGAGAGCATGGTAAGTATTACAAAGAAAGTTTACCTTCAGTGCCTTGTGTCATCAACAATGAGGAGAGCATGGTAAGTATTACAAAGGAACTTTACCTTCAGTGCCTTGTGTCATCAACAATGAGGAGAGCATGGTAAGTATTACAAAGAAAGTTTACCTTCAGTGCCTATTGTCATTAACAGTGAGGAGAGCATGGTAAGTATTACAAAGAAACTTTACCTTCAGTGCCTTGTGTCATTAACAATGAGGGGAGCATAGTAAGTATTACACAGAAAATTTACCTTCAGTGCCCTGTGTCATTAACAATGAGGGGAGCATGGTAAGTATTACAAAGAAACTTTACATGTACTGTTTCTTGTATGTGACAACCTGCAGATGGGAAAGCTATACATGCAAAGTTCCTACCATATAGTAGGTAAGAGCACATGACTCCCCCTGTATGGATGCCAGTCCATCACTGGTTAACGTCCTGTACTCACTTACACCGAGTGGACTAGAACAAGTAGAGTAAGGTGTCTTGTTCAAGGACACAATGCAGTTAGGAAGCTGTAGAGTTTGTATGGATAATAAAGAGAACGGCATGTTAGTTTCAATTCAATTTCAATCTTTTTCAATTTATGTAACATTTATTGAAGTCATATCTTCAATTTACAAAACGTGTGATATAAGCAGAAACAATTAATCACAACAAATAGATTTATGATCTATTGAGCATGCGTGATGAGCCCATGTTGACTTATTAAGCATATATGATGAATCTATTTTGATCTATTCAGCATGTTTGATGAGTGAATTTTGATCTATTCAGCATGTGTGATGAATCTATTTTGATCTATTCAGCATATGTGAGGAATCTATTTTAATCTACTAAGCATGTGTGAGGAATCTATTTTAATTTATTCAGCATGTGTGATGAATCTATTTTGATCTATCCAGCATGTGTGATGAATCTATTTGTTATCTATTCAGCATGTGTGATGAATCTATTTTGATCTATTCTGCATGTGTGATGAGTCTATTTTGATCTACAGTATTCAGTATGTGTGATGAGGTGATTTTGATCTAATCAGCAATCAGCATGTTTCAGTAGTTTATTTTGATGAATATGCCTCCAGCATGTGTGTATGAAATTCTTTTAATCGAAAAATGTATTCTATCTTCATCATATTCCTTTGAGCACTACATACAATTTGTTTTTTCTTCTTCGTAGATGTTGTATTCATCACAGAAAATGGAGTCTGCAATGCCTGCACTGTATTTGAAAGAAAGAGATTGTGGGATCAATGAATGTTCGTGGAGCTCTTGCCGTGATAGAGTCAATTCAGAGAATGAGAGCAGTCATTGCAAGATCCATGATGAATAAAAGATTCTTATCGCATCAAATGACATCAGCAGGTAGCAGCAACGTAAATTCCAGTTAATACATTAGAGCAATCATTTTGTGAGTTCAAATTCCACTGCTGCCACCAAAGAAAACAGTTTGTTTTAAGTGAAGATTGTTACTGGCATGTCGAGGGATTTTTTTTGACGTTTTGTATCTTTTTGTGTACAGATTGTATCAATCATTGCAAAGGCTACCTAACCTCTTATATAGACTTCCAAAACATTAGTCTGAAAGGTGTGTTATAACATTACAGTCCATGGCGGACATTTTTCGAAAATTGTTACCTCACTGAAAATTACTGCAAAATTTCACTAAAAGAACATGAAAATTAAAAATTTATACTGTTAGAAAAATATTGACATTGACTTTAACGCAAACATTCACCGTCTTAACCCTGAAATTTGACATAAAAAAATAGCCGATCTTAGCCCTCCATTTAATTGCACTGGTGATGTTTACTATATGTAATTTCATGGCTGTGAATGAAGCAGAGTCACTGGGTGATGTGCAAATTTTTGTAGTATTTTCAGTGAGGTACTATTTTTAAAACATCTCCCATACTAGGCTGTATCGTTGTGGCACACCTTTGGTTTCGGATATCGAGATCAGGTAGACCATACCTACAAATGTCATATTAAATTCAACCTTCATTTAGCTCCAAGTTCTATTAATGTAGTCTGCTCATGTAACCAAACTTGCTTTTGTATCAGATCAAGGTATGCTCTGCCATATTTGATAGGATCTGTCCATGTGTTGTGGAAGATAGATGAAACTATGACCTTGTGTGTTTTCTTTAGTTAGCAGTGCACTAATATCTGCAAAAGTCTAGTGATCTCTGGAGGCAACATTAGCAGGATTGTTTTTAAATCTAATAAAAATTGTTTAATTCTGAGAATGGTGCACAATGACCGTTACACCAAAATGGTGATGTAAACTGTGTTTAAGTCAAATTACAATAACGCTGGATGATTTGGAAAGAAATTATGTCTCTTGAAATAGTTTTGACTGATTTGAAATGAAATGCTGTTTATGTTGAAAACTCATCATTTAAAGGAGACATAATGTCTGACAGAAGCCTTATTTCATATGATAGGATTAATGGGAGCTGCCAGTTTTATTTCAAAACATGAGGAAATGATGTCATCAGCCCAGCAGCATGTTGGAATACTTTGCATTTTGGTATAATTTGAAGTTTTCTAGCTGATAAATAATTGCTTTCCTTTTGTAAGGGTCAATGACATTTTTGTTTACACCCAAAAATATCAAAACATATTGTTAAGACTTTGTATCACAACATTTTGGAATGAAACTTTAATAAAAATTACAAAGCTATACATTAAAATCTTTATGGCCCTGTTGGGGAAATTGTCATCATGCACAAGATTTCAATACAGAATTGAACAAAATCGCAGTCTCCATGTGTCAACTTCAAACACGAATAACTTGACATAGGAATAAGATTTTGACTTGATGTGTTTGGCATTTGGTTAAGATATTTATCTTCTATCATATGAAATAAGGTTTGTATCAGACTTTATGTCTCCTTTAAGGAAATTTATACAAATGTCAACTATCTACTCAGTATGCATGCTGTCAAGGCCTGTTAGTTTATACCATGAAGTAACTTACTTATCTGAGAGCAACAACAAGAATGTACATAAGCAAGGCTTTACAACTAATTGCCCTAATGTGCAGTTGCTCAGTTTATTTTGCTTGCAACTGATTGCCCTAATGTGTAGTTGCTCAGTTTATTTAGCTGTACTACTGATTGCCCTAATGTGTAGTTGCTCAGTTTATTTAGCTGTACAACTGATTGCTTTAATCTGTAGTTGTTCAGTTTATTTTGCTTGCAACTGATTGCCCTAATGTGTAGTTGCTCAGTTTATTTAGCTGTACAACTGATTGCCCTAATGTGCAGTTGCTCAGTTTATTTTGCTGTACAATACAACTGATTGCCCTAATGTGTAGTTGCTCAGTTTATTAAGCTGTACAACTGATTGCCCTAATGTGCAGTTGCTCAGTTTATTTTGCTGTACAACTGATTGCCCTAATGTGTAGTTGCTCAGTTTATTAAGCTGTACAACTGATTGCCCTAATGTGTAGTTGCTCAGTTTATTTAGCTGTACAACTGATTGCTCTAATGTGTAGTTGCTCAGTTTATTTAGCTGTACAACTGATTGCCCTAATGTGCAGTTGCTCAGTTTATTTTGCTGTACAACTGATTGCCCTAATGTGTAGTTGCTCAGTTTATTTAGCTGTACAACTGATTGCCCTAATGTGTAGTTGCTCAGTTTATTTAGCTGTACAACTGATTGCCCTAATGTGTAGTTGCTCAGTTTATTTTGCTGTACAACTGATTGCCCTAATGTGTAGTTGCTCAGTTTATTTTGCTTGCAACTGATTGCCCTATTTGTTGTTGCTCAGTTTATTTTGCTTGTCCATATTTCACAAGACTCAATTTAAACTTGCCCCGTGCAGGAAATAAGCCAAACCTTTCATGAGCTAAGAAGAAAAAAAAAGCAGCTCAATGGGAGACACTGCTGATCAGGATATGATTTTTTTTCATTTATTTATTTCTTGATATCTCTCATGTATCAAGAGTTGAAATTGTTCACATCTGTTCCACAGAACAGTGTTTTCTTAAAAGAAATACTGTTCCGGATCAAATGTCACTGTTCCAATGTTTTCATCAATAAAAAAAGCAAATTCCATGCTTAAAATTTGACTTAATACAGCACCTTTTTGTTGTAAATTGCACCTGTATAAGAGATACAAAACATGGATAATAGTCACAAGTGTTAAGAGGGTTTTATGTTGCTCTTCTTGACAGTTTTTGATTCTGATGCGATTACATCACGAACCTATGTAGTCATGCTGACGTGTGTATGTATGAATGTATGTATATTTGTATGTATGTATGTATGGGTGCATGTATGTGGGTGTGTGTGTCTGTGTATGTATGTATGTGTCTGTGGCAGAAGCTTGTAAACATGATATTTAAGAACTGTGTGGTGGATACTTGGTATATGGATGTGTTGCAGTCTGTAGATGATCCCTATTGTTTTTGGTGCTGATGTCATGAATATTAATTAGTAGGCAGGGCTAAATGTAAATTCTGTTAACAAGCTTGTGTAAACATGATATCTCAAGAACCGTGTTGTGGATTTCTCTTCTCCCCCACCCAGCCAGCCCTTTGGAAAAAGTGGACAATTGTTGGGGGCGCTCACCGTCCTTCGGAGGGGGCATAAAGCTGTCGATCCCGAAGACAAGACTCCTTATTACTTGCCTGGTTCTTTGATCCTTTCTTATAAAGAATAACGCAAAAGCTGGTGTTTATCCACTTCCGTCACGGTCAAAATCTATCTTCATTCATGGCTCGTCTAGATGCTGAGCAGGCTTTGACGAGTGTATATGTAGAAGGAGCAGGTGATGCAGATGATATACTTCTGCACATGATGTTAGGTGTATCTGTCTGCAAAGCTGGGAAAAAATGTCATAGTTTAATCTTGTGAGACCAAAACCTGGAACCTCTGGCAGCTCAAGTCATGCACCCATTACAAGTTCAGAAATTTGTCACTCCTGTCTCATATCTTGAACTTCAATAGAAGGTTGATTTTACGTATGTTTTTCATGATTCTGCTATAGAAATTTCATATAAAGTTTATATAAGTTCATATAAAGTTTATATAAGTTCATATAAAGTGATAAACTCTTAGATTATAAAGGATAATTGTAGGGATATGATTTACTACTGAAATTAAATTGCTGTTTTAGCATATCAAGTGCTATATTTTCTTTTTTCCAGTGAGAGTAAGATTTGTATTGACTTCTCTTCAAAGTAGATAAGGTGCTGTTGAAAAGGCACATGCTATAATATGAGTGAAAACATTTCACAGGTACTGTATGGAAGCGTAGTCGTATATGGAAAGAAAGGGAAATCTTTGAACTAGGAACTTACAAAGTGACTTGAAATTCTGTTTCAAAATAAGTGTTGTTGAGATCACAGAGGACAGAAAACTGACTGCTATTTTTATTTATTTATCTATTACTATTTTTTGTATTTTTTTTTGGGGGGGATGGGGTAGGGGGGATTGGGGATGAGCAATAATGAACATATTAAAGAAGCTCTTGTACGTAAAATGAGTGTGTTGTTTTTACAAATTTGCATCAATTTTCTTTCAAAGTCATCCGATCTCATGCCCAATGTTCGTAAGTATCTTAAAGGCATATTGGCCCACCAAGTGCATTTAGATTGCTTATGAGTAATTGCCACTATAAACTTGAAAGTAAGAAGTATCAACAGTACCATAGCAAAAAGCAATGAATATTTTATTGAAGGTTATGGTTCGCCAAGTGACCAAAATTTTTAAAAAATAATTTGCCATTATCAATAAACAAATGACAAAAATTGTCATGTGTACAGTTTTATCCAATCAGAGTGAGAAACCGGACTTTTGGAGCATGATCGTACCACCAAAGGCAACTCACCCCCCTCTCTCATTTCCCTCTATGTACCTTTCCTTCCTCCTCCTCTCATCGATCCAAACCAAAACATCCCAACTGAAAATACCATCTTCATGGCACCAACTCCCCTAGATCACCAAACATTGACAGGGAAGACTCTTCAGTTAAACTTTCTTCCTCTTTGACCCTCCCCTTCATCGATCACAATTTCTTCCAAGACATGGCAGTCGGACAGCCCCCTCCTGACTCTGGCCTCCTCAGGGGTCCCCCCACCCTCATCACCTCTAATGGCAGACATCATACAATGGAATTGTCATGGTCTCTCTGCCAATTTCGAAGAACTCGAGCTGATGATCTCTACCTTCAACCCCAGCATTATCTGCCTACAAGAAACCTTCCTCTCTTCCCCGACACCCCCGACCCCATTCCAGGCCGGTACACGGGATCTTATTTTATCATCCAAAATGCCAGGAAAGCCTCTGGTGGCTCCTCTATTTACGTCAGAAATGATATTCCCTCTAGCTCATCCCTATCCAGTCCGACCTTCAGGCTACTTGCCATCTCGCAACCTTAAACAAAACCATCACCTTTTGCAACCTTTACATTTCCCCCTTACTCCCCTCTCACCTTGACGATCTCATCTCCCAACTTCCCAAGCCCATCATCCTGACAAGTGTTTTCAACGCACACAACCCCCTTTGAGGTTTCTCTACTTCTACTATCAGAGGGAAACACATCGAAAATCTCCTGAACCACAACAACCTCTGCCTCCTTAACAATGGCTCCCTCGCTAACTTGCACCCAGGTACTGGCACTTTTACCAACCTTGAACTCTTCATCTGCGAACTCTCTCTCTTTGTTGACTTCTCGGACTTGAGGGTTCACCCTTCCTTTTTTAAGGAGTGACCATTTCCCCATCCTCATCTCCACCCAAACCCCCTTATCTCACTTCTTCCCAACCAACAGGAGATTCCGGCATGCAGACTGGGGCTTCTACTCCACTCTGTGCAATGTTTTCATTAATAACGACATCCTTCGCTCCAACCACCCCGTCTCTCTTTTCACCTCCAAACTCTTGGAGGTTGCCAATTACACTATCCCCAGTTCCACCTTCACCCCACAGAACTTCAAACCCTGGTTCACCACCAACTGCAAAAAAGCCATCTCCCTCAAGAACAAAGCTCTCCATCTCTTCAAAATCCACCCCACACCCTAAAACCTTCGCATTCTCAGAGCCAAAGCCAGGAAGATCATTAAACGCAGCAAAAAGGTCTCCTGGGAAACCTATGTCTCGTCCCTGAATCTCTAGGCCACCCCCTCCCAAGGTCTGGAATATGATTCGTAACTTCAAAGGGAAAAGCTCCTCCAACAACATCGTCACACCTTAAACATAACAACACCAAAACCACCGACCTCAAAGACATTACCGACTGCCTAGCCTCCACTTTTACCAATACGTCCCCAAATGACAATCTTTCTTACTCCTTCCGAAACCAGAAGATTGAGGGTGAAAAGAACCCTCTTAATTTCCAGTCCAACAATCAAGAAAACTACAATCTCCCGTTCACCTACTCCGAGCTTTCCTCCGCCGTCAAAAAATCCGGGTCTTCCTCTCAAGGCCCTGGCGGCATTCACTAGAATACTCTTAAAGATTTACAATTACCTGTTGTCCTCAAACTGTTTCCCCAACACCTGGAGAGAGGCCATCATCACCCCAATCCCCAAAACTAACAAAGACCGATCCAGCCCAAAACCTACTGACCCATTGCTCTTACCTCCTGCCTCTGTAAGATCCTGGAACGTATGGTCAAGTACAGGCTTTGCTGGTACCTCGAGAGGAACTACATCCTCTCCCCCACTTAAAATGGTTTAAAAAAAAAAAACCAAACTGCCTGGACCACGTCCTCAAACTCGACACCTTCATCCGTGAAGCCTTCATCAGGAATCATCACCTCATCGCAATCTTCTTCGACATCGAAAAAGCCTTTGACACCACTTGGCGGTATGGTATCCTCAGAGACCTTCACTCCTCCGGCCTCAGAGGCCTCCTCCCCTCCTTCATACAGAACTTCCTCCACTCCCGCCACTTCACAGTACACATTGGTAACACCTACTCCCAAAGGTACACCCAACATCTGGGTGTCCCCCAAGGCAGCATCCTCTCCCCCACTCTTTATCCTCAAAATTAACAGCATCACCAAAACACTCACCCCCAACATCAAAAGCTCCCTGTATATCAACGATTTCACTATCTACACATCCTCCTCATGCTTCCATACTCTCCAAAATAACCTATAACACTGTCTGGACAGTCTGGCTCACTGGAGCGACTGCAACGGTTTTAACTTCTCAAAAGACAAAATTGTTCTCATCCATTTCAACAACAACAACTCCTTCCTCCTCCACCTCAATTTCTGTCTCAAAGATTCCATAATCCCTAGTAAAGACAGTTCTCGCTTCCTCGAAATCACTCCCGACTCTAAACTTTCTTATCTCCCCCACATCAACACCCTTAAAACCAAATGCCACAAAATCCTCAAGGTCCTCTCAAGCACTGACTAGGAGGGAAATTGTCTCACCCTGTTCACCTTATACCGCTCCCTCCCCAGATCCATGCTGGACTATGGCAATTTCGTCTTCGCCTCCACCCGCAAATTTTACTTGAAACACCAGGAGGTCACTGAGAACACTGTCCTAAGGTTTTGCCTTGGTGCCACTCACACCTCCCCTATCACTAGTCTCCACGTTGAAGCCAACAAACTCCCCTTCGACCTCCGGTGCACGAAGGCCGTCCACTCTTTTGCTCTCCGCATCCTCACTGATCCACGAAACCCTTGCTCCCACTCCATCCGCTCTACCTCCTTCACCAACCTTTTCAATCTCAACAAACACATCCCCCCACCTTTTGGGATCCGGATGCACTCCCACTTCTCCAAAGCCAACATCAACATTTTCTCGATTGCCAGACACACTATTCCACCTACACACACCTGAACTATTCACCCTCCAAGGTTTACCTTGGTCTTTTTTCCTTCACGAAAACTCCACAACCCAGCCTTCTTTCACTCAAATACTGTCAACTCAGTAGACATTACCATGACTATTCCTTACTCTTCACCGACGGCTCCACAAGGGAAGGCTCCTCTGCATCCGCTGCCACCTGTCCTGTCCTCACCCTCCCAAGGCTACCCGATGGGACCTCTATATACTCTGCCGAGGCGGAGGCCATCCTTCAAGCCGTAAACTTCATAGAACTCTCTTTCTGCCCCCATTTCGTCATCTTCTCTGACTCTAAATCTGTCCTCACTGGCATTCTCAACACATTACAGAACTCGCCCCTTAAGCTAAACCCCATCCTGATTTTCTGTGCCTGTGGCATTTCAGTAACCGCATGTGGCGGTTTGCATTTCCTGTTTATTTCCAAATAATTCCACTTCGCATTTTAACAAAATTTGCCCTCTAAAGATGTGAATTTTGTTTTATTTGCACAAATTGTTAGAAGATTCAACTTATGAACATCGAAATTGACGCTATATTTCGTATTTCCACGTAAATTCATTTCGAAGCCTTAAAAAATACTAAGAACAGCATTCCAACAATAAAACTTCCTCCCCGTATAACGGCACACCAAGGGGGAGTTTTTATTTAAATAACATCAATATGTGTTATGTCTGTGGAGTTTTAGACATAAAGAAATTTGTAAAGTGTATTTCGGGTATATTCATAAGTAACCAATGTATAATTGCATTGAGTCATATTCAAAGAAGCATTAGTTTATGTGTATGAATATCTCATAATTGCTATTGCCTACAATTTTCTTTGGAAAATACTTTTCGCAGTGCACGTGTTTGCTTTACGTAAGTATGCTTGATGGTGCAGAACTCATAATCTCTAGGCACAAAGAGTCCCTATGCGTATATTGCACTGATGAATGGAAATGGCGTTAACCGCAGGATTGTTTATCGAAAAAGTGTCAAGGGGAGGAGGTTACGCTAATGGGTCGGAGAGATTTTGAAAGTCACTCAAAATTACGTTGCTGAAAATAGTGCTATTTTTACGATTTCTGCACAAAATGAAATAATTAAACCAGTTTTCAGGGTATAAATGATCCAAGTAAGAACTCGTTGATGTTCAAGTATTCAGTTTTGATAAAATTACAGCATTTTTTGTTGAGTTGTCTCAACTACATGTGTGGCCGAATAATTGCGTAATACCTTTTCAACTCGTTGAGAGAGTATCCTTCGAACGGGACGAAAATGACACTGGCAGTTTCATCCCGTCCATCTTTCAAGAGGCGCTTTCTTCAAATGATGCTCTGGCCCAACCCTCTTATTCTACAAATCCTCAACAAACTCCACACTCTTTCCTCCCTAGAAAAGAAAATTATCTTTTTCTGGATTCCTAGCCACGTCGGCATATCTGGCAACGAGAGAGCCGACAGAGCCGCCATCAAAGCTCTGTCAAATAACATCTCTTCTTTTCCTATTCCACATTCAAACCCCCGTCTCTCCATCTCCAACTACATCAACAAGACCTGGCAAAACTCCTGGAATTACGAAATTAGTAATAAACTTCAAACCATCAAACCCAAAGTCGGGACCAACACCCCTCTGCATAGTCGCAACCGCAGGGAAGACATCGCTGTCACTCGCATTCACCTCGGCCACTCCTCTCTTACTCGCTCCCATCTCTTATCCGGCTCCCCTGCCCCACTTGCAACATTAATCTCTCCATCAAGCATATTTTCTTAACCTGTCCCCTCTACCAGAACTCCAAATCCCTTCTCTCCTCACTCTCCTCAATCTCAGATCCATTCATAACAATCCTTCCTTCAATATCATCAACTTCCTCAGCAACAACAACCTCTTCCACCACACATAATCTCCTCCCCTCCTCCCCTCCTCCCCCTCTATACCTAACCTTACACACCCCTTTCTTCTCCCACCTTCAGCTTTTTCCTTTTAT